>JALAZF010000164.1:11792500-12111760 GCA_022829125.1 Lathyrus tuberosus | reverse complement strand
AGGTGTTATAAAAAATGCAATAAAAGTTAAAAAATACGTGTCTCATTTATTTATTTTTATTTTTGTTTAATTAATTAAAAATTAAAAAAAGAAGTGGCTAGTGGTTATTTAAAATAAGGAATTATTTCTTTCTTTTTTTACTTAAATGACTACCAAATATTATTATATTTAAAATGTTAAATAAAAATTAAAAAAGAAGTGGCTAGTGGTTATTTAAAATATGGAATTATTTTTATATGTAAAAAATTATTAGTTAGCGGGAAAATTATGAAAGAAATAATAATTTAATAAATAAAAAAAAGAGTAGAATAAATTATAATAAATAAACAAATAAATAAATAATTAAAAAAATATCCTCCATTTTGGCGCTAAAAATTACTAAGTGACTTAACAACTTTTATATATAGGGGTTAATGGTAGTGCACTGTCAGTGTAAGACAGTTTTGTACATGCAACTAATTAAAACTCTTATATTTGCCATGTCATTTCAGTATTTTAAAAATAAAATTGGGATTTATTCTGATGCATGTCTCTCATTAGTTGACAGTATAAACAATTTTACACTGTCAGTGCATTTCTTTTTTTCTCTTTTATATATATATATATATATATATATATATATAGTTCTGGACTGAGCCTGGGGTTGGCCCATCGTGGGGCACAACCCACTCCAGCTCCGCGTCAAAGAAGGCCCAACATAATGACACAATTTATCATCACCGCATGAGGGCATATTCCTCACACGTTCTCCACGTGTTCCTCATGCGGGGACACGTCACCAACTGAACTCGTCTTTCGCGGGGCAGTTGACCCGTGATGAAGACCACGTGCTGGTCTTCCCTACGTCCATATAGGATCCTACCAGTCATCCATTGTAGGCCTAACGATCCAGCCCACAACAGATGACCTTTGGCCTAGCGTTGGAGGCACATTATAAATACCCCCTCCATAGAAGGGTCAGGTATTATGAATTCATTCACTATTATGTACTTACTTTCTCTCATCACTCTGAATCTCACTTTGGCATCGGAGTGCCTTGGAAGTACACCTCCTCCTCTTCCCCGTCAACGACGAACTTGGAGTCAACGACGTGTTGCTGGCCGCTGATTGATCTCTGATCCTAGTAAGATCAGTGGCGTCGTCTGTGGGAAACCTTTTCTCCCCCCGTCTTTTCTTTCTCCAAAACCTAAAAACCAAAGCAAATTTTCAAAAACTTACCAATCATCATGGCCGATCAACACGTCGATTTTAACGTTCACGAAGTTGCCTTCACCACCTTCACTGTCGGCGGCGACCACAACAACAATGGGACAACTGTTGCTAAAGAGGGTGACCCTAGGGACATACATACTGCCTCTCCTTCCTCCGACGATGCGACCTACAACGCCGTCCAGCATTTCGAGAATCCAGGAGTTTTTCAACCAATTCTCGTACCACCTGGTGTCGATCCTACCACGGTGGCCCTGTTCGCAGTGATCAACCAGACCAACTTCATGATTTTCCAGCAGAATGAATGGATTAGAATGCTAGAGAAGGACCGTCGATCGCGCTTTCCCCCGCGGGAACGTCGACGATCTGAATCCCGTAGCCCGTCCCCACAACGACGAGACATCTGTCTACGCTATCCCCCGCAGAGACACCAACGGAATGAGTCTTATAGCCTCTCTCTGTGACAACCTGGGTGTCGCCCGCGGTTAGAGAGGCCACGACCTGCGATCACTAAGCGTGATCATACTCCTCCCTGCACGAAGCGACGCTCCCCCGTTCCCAAGAAGAACAAAACCGGCGGGAAATTGGAAAGGTCGAGGGGTCGACTGTAATGTTCCAAATTTCGTAAGAATATTTAATTAATTTATTTAAATATTATATTCGTGAATTTCGGTGATTTGTGTGGATGTCAGTGATTTTATGAAGTTTTGGGTTATTTAATTAAATAATAGCATATGTTATGGAATATGATGTATTATTATTTAAATTAAATAATATTAGAGGAATTAAGGGCGAAGTGGACATTTGAGAAGAATTAGTGGGGGTAAGATGGGAAGAGCACATTTAGGGGTATTTTAAGAGAGGATAGTGAAAGGGACTCATTATTCGTATTTTTCTTGAGGAAGAGGAAAAAGTGCTTTGAAGAACAAGTGAGAGGGACACTAGGGCATAGAAGATTTCCGGCGAAACTTCGAGAGAAGATCGAAAGAAGCAAAACTCTAAGGTATGGGGAGTATCGCTTTACAATATTTGTGATATAAAGATTATGTGTTGTGGGTAATTGGGGTTTTGTGGGAAAACCTAGAAATTGAGGTTCGGGATGATGAATTGTGATGATTTACTATGTGATGATTATTGTTATTGATGTATACATGATAGTTATAGGTTATAATAACATAATCTATGATGATCTGAGGAAAAAGCTGGGTTTTGGAGTGTGGAATCGCAGATGGGGAAGTGCTGTTATCGCAGGGTTTTTCTGCAGAAATCGCAGAGCCCGCTTAGCACGGTCATGCACGCTTAGCGCAGTCTGAAGAAATTTCGCCTCTTCGAGGCAGTGAGTAGTGCGCTTAGCGCGGTTGGGGCGCGCTTAGCGCGACCTAGAACTGAAAATATTATTATTTTTTATTGAATTAAAATTCATGAAAAATATATGTCTTGTGTTATATTGATGCTGCGATGTTGCGGTGAATTTCTGCTATGTGTTGACGTGTTATATGTGATGAAAATGATGTTTTGATGATTATATGATGATGTGATGTTATTTATGCTTATTAGATGTTTGTATGTGATGTTTGATGACAAAATGATGATGTGAAGTACCATGACTACATTGACGATTATGAGATGACGATTCAAGATGCTTTGATGATTAAATGACGATGTGGATAACATGATTTTGATGAATGATGATGCACTTAATAACTTTTGTTGATGATGATAATTATGACGTTGTGCATCATGCATTCATAGCATTTAGACTTCGGTCTATTGATGATGTTAGGACTTTGGTCTAGTGACGATGATAGGACTTCGGTCCAGTGACGATTTAGGACTTCGGTCCAGTGATGGATTTAATCCCATTTGCGGATTGGCGTATTTTGTGACGTGCTCCCTTCTGGAGGGTTGATGGCATAGTGTCTATTATTATGACGATTTGGTACCACATGCATTTTATGACGTTGCATTTCATCCTTTGTGGCATTGCATAATTGCATACGAGTGATATTGGTGATGTGATGTTTTATGTGATGTTTTATATGATGTTTAGGGTGAGAAGCTGTAGTATGTGATGAAAACAACCGTTGCCTGTTGATGTATTTTCTTTATATGATTTATATTGAGTTGTGATTACTCACCCTGCCTGTTTGAATGTTGCTTCCACGTGGGTAACGTGCAGGTGATCAGGTTTATCCGTGGACGTTTTCAAGGACTTGAAGTTTATTTGCTTTGGTCAATTTAGAGGGTCTTGCTCTGATAGTGTAACATCGGCTTGGGGTCCTTTGAGTCGAACTATGTTGTTTCTTTATTTTGGTGTTATTTGATGATGTGGTTTTATTTGAATTATTATGACGTTTGTTGAAAACCGTTTTAATTGGAAGTTTTGAATTCCGCTGCCATGTGAAGGCTTTTAATTTAATTTTGATGGAAGTTCCTTGGTGTATAGGGAAATTGTGTTATTTTGAGTTTATTGAGAAATGTGCACCCTTTGAGGTGATTATTACTCTGATATTTTGTGTATTTTGTCGTGTTTATTCGTGGGGTAGAAAAGGGTGTTACATCAACCAAGAAACTCGCCGCACCGTGGGAGAAGCCCTTAACATGACCACTCCCTGTCGCACTCACCAGTCCCAAGCGATGAACACGACCCCTGCAGTCCACTATCTCGAGTAATTATGGCAACTCCCTTCCCCGTCGGGATGGAAAAACCGTCAAGTCTGACAACCTACGACGGCACGACGGACCCAGACTATCACATCGAAACATTAATGTGATGCTCGACTACCACAACGTCAGAGGCCTCATCAAGTGCCGACTTTTCCCCAGAACTCTAAGGAAGGGTGTCATGGCATGGTATAAGAGCCTCGCCACGGAGTCCATCACCTCCTGGAAGGATATAAAAATGCAGTTTACTAGGCATTTCATCGCCTCTCAACGACACCGTAAATCTGAGGCGTCACTTGAGGCCATCATATAGGGGAAGGACGAATCTCTCCGAAACTACATAGAGAGGTTCAATCGCGAGGTCGTCCAGATCATCACGAGTGACCGCGTGAAGAGATACCTGCTCGAGCGATGGTTGCGCCCCCGCAGTGACTTTACCAAAGGAGTGGGCATGGAACGCCCTGTTCGCTGGATGACATCCTCCTCAAAGCCTAGGCCTACATCCAATACGAGGAGAAAGAGGCCGCCAACAATGCTTGCGACTCACAGAACCAAGAGAACACCAAAGTCGCAAAGTACGACGATCCTGTAGCTCCTCGAAGAGGCGGGGAGAGAATGAGAGATGACAATCTTGTTGAGTACTTGGCACTGGTCAAAGAAATGATGAAAAAGTTCGACTCCGCGGAAGTAAAGCACATTCCTCGCGAATAGAACACCCGAGCGGACATTCTGTTAAAACTCGCGAGCACGAGGAAAAAGGGCAGAAACAAGTCTGTCATCCAAGAGATACTCTCTCGCCCGAGCATCGAAAAACCCTTAATGCCACTCGACGTGAATGTCATCGGGGACAACGATTGTTGGATGACTCTGGTGTACAATTTCCTCGCTTCAGGAGAACTACCCTCCAACCAGAAAAAGGCCAGCGTTACAAAACGCAGGGCCTGCTCCTACATCTTAGTCGAAGACAAGCTCTAAAGGCATGGATTCTTCATCCCCCTCATGAAATGCGTCAAGGAATCCAAGATCCCCCATATGCTACGAGAAATCCACGAAGGAATAAACACTCAATACCTTGGAGGAAGATCCCTCGCTCGGAAGACTTTGTGAGCAGGATACTACTGGCCCATCATGCAGCACGACGCAAAAGAGCATGTAAAGAAATGTGACAAGTGCCAACTCCACGGGGACATGCACATGGCACCGCCCAACAATCTCAAGACTCTTTCGTTCCCTTGGCCCTTCGCTTGGTGGGGGATGAATATCCTCGGCCCCTTCACCATAGGGTCATACAAGAACAAGTACTTGATAGTCGGTGTCGACTATTTCACGAAGTGGATAAAGGACGAGGCCCTCGCCATAATCACGACGCATAACATACTTCGTTTCTACAAACGAAACATACTTGCCCGGTTTGGCATACCACAAGCACTTGTCACAAAAAACGAGACGCATTTCAGCGACAAAAACTTCCAGGAGTTCGTTGCCAAACTGGGCACCAAGGAAAATTTCACGTCTGTCCGGGGCTGCAAACAGAGTGATCATGCGAGGCTTAAAACGAAGATTAAGCAAAGCTAAAAAGGGGTGGGTCGAGGAGCTACACTGCGTACTCTGGGCCTACATAATGACACCACACTCGACCACCAAGGAGACTCCATTTCGACTAACCTACAAAACCGAGGCAGTTATTTCAGTGGATATCAGAGAGCCCTCTAGGCGGACCGAATCTCCTCTCGACGAGGAGATGAGTGATGAGGCACTAATTGAGGAACTCTATCTGGTCAAAGAAATTTAGTCGGGGGCAGCCCTTCGCAAAGCCTCATTAAAATAAAAAATAACTTTGCGACATGACGCCAAAATCATAAAACGCGAATTCTAAATTGGCAGCCTAGTCCGGCAGAGAAATTAAAAAGATTCGCATGAAGGCAAACTTGCCGCAAACTGGGAAGGCCACTATCGTGTCCGAGCAAAAACGGACAACGGGGCCTATTACCTCGAAAGCTTGTACGGGGAAGAACTTGCTCAACCATGGAATGCTGAGAAGCTTAAGCAGTATTACAGCTAGACATCGCAGTCAACGTACTTGGTTCGGCGACAACAAATTACGTATCGACCACGGAGGCGTGCTCTGGTACTAGCATGACTTCTCAAGCTTGAAACTAAAAGGCAAGATTTCGCTCTTTTTTTGCGAGCAGATCCTTGACCCGACGGGAACACCTTGATCGAGCTTCGCTGTTGTCGTACCAGTAAGGAAGAACACCCAGCTCGCAATGGGAAGTTCACGCCGCGAAGCATAGACCTCGACCAAGATCTTAGCTCCGTCGTCGATTAGAATCTAAGTCCTATCACTCGACCAGTTCCCTGCATAGTCAATCACCAACTTTGTCGAGCAAGGTCCCCAGACACTTGGTGAAAACAATGTTACAAACATAAACATCAACGAGGAAAATGAGTACTCAGCAAAACATACAAAGGCATATACACATGTCGAAAACGCAGTTATGTTAAGTTTACGAATCAAATATTCAAGTACAGCAAACGGGCAAAGACCCAATATTCAAACATTACAAACATTGGCGCGTAGGTTATGCAAATACAAAATATGGCACATAGGCCAAACAACTACAAAATAAAAACTAAACATTTTCTTCCTCTTCGAGCTGGGACTCCTCATCGGCTTGATCAGCGTTGCTGCCGAGACCTGCTGGAGCGACTATCTGGCCGTCGACCACCTAATGAAAAGACCTGATACCCTCGGTAACAAGATGAATCCCGGGGGTTAGCGACTTGGAGCTGCTCCACCGCACGGTTGAAGGCTAAATCGAGGGTTTCCAAGCAGTCCTGCTCGAGCCCCCGGATTCGAGAAATAAACTCATCCCGAGTCGACAAGGCCTTCTCCTCGACAGTTTCATCCTCGGCGGGCACCACGACGACCTCCAATTCAGTGACCATCGCCTAGAGACATTTGTTCTCCTCGATCGCCTTGACCAGCGTCTCCTTCATCTGATCCATTTCCCGGTAAAGATCAACCCGGATCTAATACTTCTCTCGGTAGTCGAAGAAGTCGTTCTCCAGCTTAATTTTCTTTACCTCAAGGTCCGTATTTACAACCTGTACCCTCCTCAACTCGGTAAGGGGACATGTATCCTCATTGTTAAGGGCAAGGGTAGTGTTCAAAACCCTCATCACAGCGGCCGCATCCTCGGATATTTCTGCCTGGCCACCTTGTCGACGATCAAAATTTCCTTTGAATCCAATTCAGGCACAACCAGAGAGTTATCCCCGCCGAAGAGCCCCCTGTGAAGATAACAATGAGGTAACACGAACTTCTCCCTGATGACCCCCTTCGTGAGATTGACAGTCACAGGGTCTTCTTCACGTCACCACTTCTTGGATGGGTCCTCCTGAGAAGCAGTAGACTGGCTCCCCTGGGGAAAAGAGGAAGAACTGCCAAGGAAGTGGTCCAGCTTCGACTTCTTTTAGATCTGGGAGACGCGACACTTGGGGGCTTTCTTGGTACCCCTGGCTGCCGCAATCTTGAGCATGCGCTCTTGAAGGCTCGACATTTGACTTATAACAAAAGAAAGAACACAAGTTAATATAACAATGAAGAATAAGCAGACGCACAAGTTGAAAACACACTCACTACCTAAAAGCCTTAAGGCTTCCCCAACGGAACCACACTCGAGAAGCGCCTTGGTGTTGATTAGCCGGGCCTCGTAAGCGACATCCCTATCCTCTTTAAGGATGAAGCTCCCGTCCTTGTTCACGCACTTGCCAGGGACGAAGCTGTTAACAAATGCCACGAGCTTCTCATAGGCAAGTTGGTCCTCGACGCCTAGCTCATTGTGCTTCATGATGTATTAATTCGTCCCCTTGTCGAAATGGAACCTCTGTCATTCGAGGGGGAACTTCGCTTCTAGCCTCACCACCTCCTGCCCGTCCTTGAGCTCGACCACGCGTTTGAAAACGGAATCGACAGCGGCCTCCGACACAGGCTTCACGAGATAATATCTATCTTTGAAGGCCCAGACAGAGTCCAAGTATGTCCTAAACAAATTCCTCGTCTGCTTAAAGGATACCCAACCATGCTGCCCGTGCTAAGATTGCCGCTGAAGGTGGAAAACACGGAAGAACAATAGGAGTGTATCGCCAATCTGAAGGTGTTGGCACATGAGCTCGAACGCCCGCACAAACGCAGTCGCGTTCGGGTGAAGCTGAGAGGGTACCAACTCCAACCATTAAAAAATCCCCATCTGTAAGTCACTGAAGGGCAGGCGAAGCCCTGCCTCCTGAATGGCAAACTCATACATAGGGAAATACTTCCCCTTATATGTCGAACATACGCGGTCCATTCTTTTAGGCTTGTGCGTCTCCCAGTTTGCGAGGACCTCTTCTTATATGTCCTCGACAATGATAAAAGCATCACAATCATCATAGGAGAAACGCGAGACAATTTCCCGGGGGGTTCTTGCCCGACCCAATCCAAGTTGGGTTTAGTAGTCGCGTCGACCATGATAGTTCTGGCGTTTACATCGACCAAATTGGTGTCCTCGGCCTGTCGAGCCATTTAACCTGAAAAGCAGAGGAAAACAGTGAATTCGACGTTAAGATCAAATCCACCATTCCACTGCAAATCAAGTGAAAGGGAGAGGAGAGACGTGTGGACATAGTCCCGACCAAAAGCCCTTTGTTTAAATGGAAAACGCGGAGGTCACAAGACCTGCTCCTCGACACAGAACCTTAGCTAAAAGTGCAGGCTTCACCCAAAAGAGTCTCCTCGATGCGAGGCCCGGTTTTCGGAACCTTCGCATGGAAGAAGCCCCTCGACACGAGAATTTATGTACGACCACGAGGAGAAAGTTCCCCTGGGGTTAAGCCCAGCAGGGACGCAAAAACATCATAAGTTCCCCGAAAACTTCATGAGATCCTCAGAAACTTCATGAGTTCCCCGAAAACTTCATCAGAAACTTCATGAGTTCCCCGGAAACTTCATCAGGACCTCCTGAAGTTCATCAAAAATTCAAAAACACCACCAGAAAATTCATAGAAATTGCCAGAAAATGCATAACTTCATCGCGAAGCTCATGAGCGTCGCCGGGAAACACACATTCCGCTCTCTTCCTACTTAAGATTCGACGGCAGTCGACGATTGAGAATGGCACGACCACCATCAAATGCCAACACTTGCCAGAACCGAATCCTAAAGCTACATTATAAGGCTAACCACTACCACAATATCTGAGAAAGGAAGTGAAGACTTACTTGAGTGAAGAGGATGCTGGAGTTCTACAATGACAGAAAGAGGGTTGACGGCAGAACGACGGTGGAAACTACGGCAGTAAGCGAATGCGGGAGATAGCAGAAAAACTTGGGAAATTGTTGAAGAGCTTGAGAGTACTGTAAGCGTACTAAATGAATCCTATCTCCTCATTCATATAACCGCTGGCACACAAAATGAATCGTTGCCTAGACCCTCGAGTACCCCTACTCGTAGGCCGTCAGACGCATTTATTGTTTCTAACACGTGGCTCGAAGAGACGTCACGTTTGTCTTTTCAAGCCCCATCTCGCGGTTCAAGGAAATAACGTGTGTGCTCCTTCCACATCTGCCACATAGCCTGGAGTTATTCGTCCCAAATCGTGTCAACGTTCTAGAGTCCAAGACGTCGAGTGCAATGCTCGACTCCCACGTTGTATCGCAAGCACGTCCTCCAAGGGATTTGAAACAAGTCACGTTGTCAAACACACATAACGACTTTGGCCCCCTCGCGAGCACACGACTTTGAGATAAACGCAAAATTGGAGTTTGTGGTCAAGCATGCACGAACCTCGCGGGCATTATTTGGAGAAATCTTTTTACATGCTCGCGCCATCGGGCACGAGGAGTAACTTCCACGCTTCCTCGCGAGCATAGCTCTGTGGTCTCACCACCTCGAACCCGAGTAGACTCTCTCCCCGCACAAATTTACTTTATCCCTCTTCGACGTAAGAATTGACTCTAAGTCATTACTCCCCCGCTTCAAAGCAACGACTTAGGGAGCTCCTGTTCTGGACTGGGCCTAGGGCTAGCGCACCATCAGGCACAACCCAGCCCAGCTTTGCGTCAAAGAAGGCCCAACACAAAGACCCAATTCATCATCACCGCAGGAGAGCACATTCCTCACACGTCTTCTACACGTTCTCCACGTGCTTTTGACGCGGGGATATGTCACCAACTGAACCTGTCTTTCGCGGGGTAGTTGACCCAGGACGAAGACCACGTGTTGGTGTTCCCTACGTCTACGTAGGATCCTAGCAGCCATCTATTGTGGGCCTAACGATCCAACCCACAACAGATAACCTTTGGCTCAGCGCTAAGGGCACACTATAAATACCCTCTTCCACAAGAGGGTCAGGTATTCTGAATTCACTCACTATTCTGTACTTGATTTCTCTCATCACCCTGAATCTCACTTTAGCATCAGAATGCCTTGCAGGTATATCCCATCCTCTTCCCCGTCACCGACGAACTTAGAGTCTACGACGTATTGATGACCGTTGATTGATCTCTGATCCTAATAAGACTATATATATATATATATATATATATATATATATATATATATATATATATCATAATGTAAAATTTTAATTGTTGGATAAAAAATATGCCTTTAACTATAGCTGAAAATAAGTCAAGTCGAGTCGAACTCATCTCAGTTCAGTTTGACTTGTTAAGAATTGGTTCAACTCAAATTTCGGTTCGAGTTTGACACAAACTTTTTTTAAACTCAAACTCGACTCGTTATAAATTCACGAACAATTCGGTTCAATTTGTTAGGAACATCTCATTAAGTTCAGCTCGCTTGTTTCTCGTGCTTAAAAACCATTTTTAAGTCTATTATTTTTTATATATTTGTCATTTTAAATTATTTTTTTTAAAGAAAATATTAAAATAAAATAAAAGTTATCAAATTGGAAATTAACTGTCTCAAAAATTTACTAATACAATTTTTAAGAGATACATTTGAAAGCCTAATTTAAAAACTACTCAATTAGAATTTAAATTTGTCTCAAAAATCCACAACTTCATATAAATATTTAGAAACCTTACAAATTTAATGAAATTGTACACCAAAAATTACTAAAAATTGATATATTTTCATCACAAAATGATTACAACACTTGCAATTTTTATTACACATGTTATTTTTGCAAATATCATAATGTCTCTAACAAGGATAACTCTAAATGCAATTATCAGTTTTACTGTCATAACTAGTACGAAAGAGACAATATAAAGTTAAGACTTAGAGTAAATCTTTAAACATATTATTTAAGACAATATAATTCTTCTCGTATATAACGAATTAATTTATGAATCTAACGAGTCTAACTATGTATAGTTTAAGTTCAACTAATTTATTTAACGAACTTAGTTTTTCGCTTATATTGAGCTAATTTGATTCATGAACCTAGTTGAACAATTTAATTGTCGAATCAAATTCCAAACTATTTTTAAGTTGGTTTAGTTTATTGTCAACCCTACCTTCAACTATTTTTGTTGTTTTATTTTATTGCATTAATTAAATTTAATGTTATATAATGGCAAAATAACCCTTTTCGTCCCTTAACTTTACATCAGGGTCCAATTTGATCCATTAACTTTAAAAAGTGGCGAGTTCGTCCCTTAACTTTTAAAATGGTGTCAAGTTTGTCCTTGCCGTTAGTTTGGTCAAACGACCGTTTAGTATTTGTTACGTGGCAAGTGACATGGACTTTGAATAACATCTTCTTCCTTCTTTACAATTCATCTTCTTCGTTTCCCCCAAATTTTTCTTAGGGAAAATACAATTCATCTTCTTTCTTTACAATTTATCTCAAAATTAAAAGTTAGGATTTAGGGAAATATGAAATTGGGTAGTTCTTCTTCTTTGATGAGTGAGAGAAATTTAGAAAGTGGAGATTCAACAGGCAGTGGAAAGACACAGATGGCACCACAATAATAAATAAAAATGAAAACAGAATATACCAGATATGAAATTCAACAATCAACATTCTAAAATATTGAAGTGTAATTCACGCGATTAAAAGCAAGTGATAGTGGCCTAAAGGGTAACACCATTTCCCTCTTGATTGTTGAAGTGTATGCTTTGAGAATTAGACTCTCTGAGGTACCAAGAACGTGTCATTTCAATGTCTGCATGTAGTCATTTTGATTATAAAACTGCCACATTGTTTTTCTTTTGCACAACATTTTTTCAAATCAAAACCGAAATTTAGTACCTAAGAACATAAACATTTGTCAAGAAGTGATTTAGAACAGTGGACAAATAATAGTTGGAACAGAAATAGAGAAAATAATGGAGAACCTTTTTGGTAATCTTGTCAATTTCATCAATGTAAACAATGCCTTGCTGAGCAGCTGCCACGTTATAATCTGCAGCCTGAAATAAATGTATGCGTTGTTGATTCAGACCATAATATGGTATGCCCATGTTGTTGAATTTATCAATGTGATTCACAAAGCAAGATATCACTCAATAATAAATTTGCAGAGAGTAAAACATACTTTTTCACTGTCTTACTATAGCAGAAGTTCACATCAGAAAACACAGAATTTTATCAGTGTGAACTGTATCTGTTCTCCTGGTTATGTATTTGTAAGATATATGTTAACAACGTTTGGTCACAAGTTTAGTTGCAGTGAAAAATAGATTACTAATGTTAAACACATCTCAATTCAATTACAGTTACAAAACAATGAACTATAACCTAATACTCATTTAGTTTCAAAGAATCTTAAATGTTTTAAAAGCAGACACAAAGAAGATATGACGACGGAAAGACCAGTGGTAGCGGCACGATGAGATGGTGACGAAATGCAGGATGGTGGTTACAGCAAGAGGAATGAGTGTCGGTCTTCTAATTCCATGTTTCTATTTGATCTGAAACAAGAATAAAATATATGTATTTTTTAATTAAATAATAAAAATATAACGTGGCATTATATGGAACGTATGATTAATGGAGCCATTGCCAACAATGCTGCACATAAAATCCACCTGGAAATACGTGGCACTATTTTCAATAATTGACTAACAGAATCAGACGGAATGATAAACGTGACATCATTTTATAAGTTAAGGGACGAACTTACCACTTTTTAAAGTTAAGAGACCAAACTGAATCCTGAAGCAAAGTTAAGGGACGAAAAATGTTATTTTGCCTTATATAATTGATTAAATATTTTAACCATTACATCTTATTAACAATTAATAAAAAAAATAATATTTACAACAAATTGGTGCTACCGTGCTATATAACACGGGTATCATCCTAGTTAATTGTCTAAAATAAATCAAGAAAATAACCGTCACCGTTTCGTAACATTTTTTAATATTAATAGCATGAGATAATTAAAGTAATAAATATCATATTTATAAAAGTTATATGTTTTAAAATAAGTTTCCATTTTAATTCTTAATACTATTATTTTTATTTTTCAGTGGCATTTTTTAAATAAGTACCAATATTGCTTTTTATTTTATATTTCTAATAATTAGAATATAATAAGAATTACTTTTTTTTTACTAAAACTACTAATTTTTTATTTATTATATTTTTTTAATTCTTGTGAAATGATCTTATTTTTTATTCTGTATAAACTGTTAAACATGATATTTATTTTATGACGGAAAGAGCATTATTTAAAGTCAAATTCAGTTATGGTTGAAACTTAATTATTCACCAAATAATTAGTTTGTAACACCTATAATATATTGGGGATTTGATCTCATTTATTGGTAATGTTACTTGATGGATATATCGATTGGATATAGTCATCATATAAATTGGACATATCTCTAACTTTCACATCAACACGTTCAATTTTTCTCTACTTTCTCGGAGTATTTTCCATTCTTGCGTGTGCTTTAGAGAAAAACGAATGAGACTAGAGAAGCCAATTTTGTATCAACAAGCTACAATAGCTTCATAGTCAAATATGGATATACTTACATAAAAGAAAAACTACAAAAAAGTATGTTCAGTGTGTAGAGGATAGCTACATGATAAGAAATGAGTTAATGGTAGGATACGAGTCTTAATTAAACAGATAATAAATTCCCAAAGAGCTCGCACAGTGACGAGAGTATGATTTTTTTTCAAGATTTTAGGTTTGAATTCTTTCGGTTGTTAATAATTTTTGTGTTCGAGACCATTTTTATAAAGCAAAAGCTCTAGTTTTAAATAGATTTTTAGCTATGAAATGTGAGATTGATCTTTTCTAAATTAGTTGATTATATAATCAAATATCAAATTTTCAAAACGAAAAAAGGCTCTGTTTGGTAAAAATAGCGGTTGACTGATAAGTTAGCTGATAGCTCATAGCTTATGACTGATAGCTGGTGACTGATAGCTTATAACTTATAGCTGATGATTGATGACTTATAGCTGATAAGCTAATTGAAGTGTTTGGTAAAATTAACGGTTTAATTAGGTGCTTAAATAAAATGACATAAAAGATATTTAATAATTATTATTTTATTTTAAATTATAATAAATTATAAAGGATAGTAGTGGATTTTAGTTAAAATTATAAGGGTAAAAGTGGAAGAAAAAATGATAAGCTATAAGCTATAAACTAAAACGCTATTTAAAATAGCATCTGGAAAATAAGCTATAAGCTAATAAAATAAACTATAAGCTCGTGATAAAAAGACCGTTAACAAACAAGTCTTTTATTGTCATATGAGCTTATAAGCTATAAGCTCAAAACAATATTTTCCCAAACAGAGCCAAAATATTCTATCACTATGATTTAAAATATAATATGCTTAAAAGTATGACAGCATTATTTCATTCTTAATGTCCTTATACATATTTAACAACCACGTGATAAAATAAATATTGAAATTGTTCTCAACAGGTCAAATGTTCAAATGATCAAAGGCTAATCTATCTTAAATTCATTCAATTTGAACTAAGATATAAAATCAGTTTACATGCTAAGAGTAATGTACATTTTTTGATATTCACTTTTCACAACATTCATCTTGAATCTTAAAATGATTTGAGCGTTGAAGTGCTAATCATGCAGATACACCCGCGCCGCGGTAAAGGAGATCAAAGTCACCATTAAAGATCATCAGTTTTCCAACAGCGTCTATTTTTGTTCCTGAACGGAACAGTGACGACAACTTTGGGGATTGACTTCTGATTCCTACGATTTCCACGATTTCAGATCTAATATCTGATTTACTAGTTCATAACCTCCTTAGGTCACTGAACTACGAATGAATTTACCTCTGATTCATACGCTTTCCACAAATTTACGACCACCTTCCAACTCCATTGCTTGCAATTTCCTCATACAATCAAATCGAGAGCACTCAAAGTCAAATGCAGAAATCTGTCGCATTCGATTATGACTATTACTGTTTCAGTAGCAATTCATTGTATGTCTAAATCCTTGTTTTCCATTGGGAAACTCCGCGAAGAAGAAGAAGGAAAAATCTCATATCTAGATCTAAGGTTATGCCGAGGTCTAAAGGCGATTTCCATGAGGGTCAGCCGGAGATTCGCGATCCTTCCATCAACCTAACATTGTCCGTACCACTCACTGCCACCGAGGTACTTACCGTGGCGACATCAGAAGATAACACAAATTCATAGTTAATAACGTTCGGATACCACAAGTTCATAGTTATCGTTGGGCGCCAATCCAATATTGGGATGCCTTTCATAGGCACCACAAAAATTCTACTACTGGCACTGAGGTCTCCTTAGGCCAGATCAAAGAGCAAAGGTTCTCCAAGCATGCATTAAGAAAGGTACCATGTACTCCAGCTGCAAGGAGACCGGTCGATAACAGCCTCCGACTGCCGCTCAATGTAACGTCTTAGACTGCTTTCAGGATTATCAACTGACCCATAAACCATCACGGGTCTTTTCAGCATGTTTTGTCCTCACTCAAATGCTTTCCAAGAAACTTCTCATAAGGTCACTCATCCAAATACTACTCCAAGTCAAACACGTTTAACTATGGAGTTTTTATTTGTTAAACTATCAAAAAGAAGATGCATCTTGTTGGTATAATGTAGCGGCAAAATCGTGAGTGTAAGCTATTGATTAACTTAACTCGAAAAGCAAGAGTCGCCACCGCACTTTTAGTTTATCCAAAAAAGGAAAGGAAAAAGAGCGAACAAAACCTACACAAGCTCTACAACAAGAACAAGTGAAGAGAGTCCGGGTAAGGGGGGTTGGTTACGCAATGGGAAGGTGTTAGCACCCAAAACGTCTATAGTACTCTATAGGAACCCTTTGAAATATCTACCGCTTTTGGTCTGAAAAAAGTTTGCTTGAAAAAAGATTGAGGAGATGAGAAGAGAAATTGTTTTTAAGATTTTTGTGTTTGGAGAGACTTGTCGCCTCATGCCTACGTACCCACGGAGTGCAATATAGGATCAAAACCTCGTAGTTCGTGGTACAAAGAATGAAATTTGTTTGTTTTGGTTGTTTTTAAGTGTAAAGACAAGTCGTCATTTCCAAGCGAATAATTCCACTTAAAGAAATGAATCATGTCTAAACTTATGAAAAAGTTAAAGGAAAAGTGCACGAGGGCACAAAAAGAAGTTTGACTGAGTTTGGTGTTTTTAAGGTCTTTTGAAAAAGGTGTCAATATGCTTATGTAGTTTAGCATTTGTTAAGAAATGAAAAGAAAAGAGTAAAATCACTTGACAAAGTCAAGGTTTGATTATGAAAGAGGTGAAAGTTTGAAATCAAGAAGGTTTTTGAAAAAGAGAGAGAGTTTTAAAAATTGAAGAATGGGGAGGAGAAGAAGTGACTATCCTAAAGCATAAAGTAAAAGCTAAGGATAAGAATAGCCTAACCGCAAAAGTAAGCTCCAAAGTCTTCGAACCAAAATTCCAAAGCAAAGGGAAAAGGTCTTAGTTCTAAGTCCAAGGTTCCAAGAATTGCATTGGATGTCCAAGGTCTAAGTCCAAGGATTCAAGAATAGCATTGAAGTCCAAGGTCTAGGTGCAAAACTCCATGTCCATTGCAAAGGATAGTAACCATAGTCCAAGATTAGAAGCACAAGTTTTTTAGAGGTTTTGGCCTTTATTAATGTTTTTGGTCCAAGTGGACAAAGAGAAAAAGGCATAAGCATAAACATGTGTCCAACGGACAAAGGAAAAATTGCAGAAGCATAAACATGATATGAAATGATAAAAATGAAGCATAAAAGTAAAAGAGATAGGGAGCGAGAAGGAATTGTAAAGGATTAGTACAATAGTAATGTTAGTAAGTTAGTGATTAGTTGTTAGAGTAAGTGATCAATAATGATTGAATAATTGCACTTAGGTCAAGGTTGATGTAAACTCATTAGAGGATTGATAAGACCAAAGCCTCCTAACAACAAGTTTCATAAGTTTTGAACCAAAAGACAAATAATCAGTATTCTTGATCTTTTTCCGATGCAGGACAAATATTGCGCTATGTTAAGCAATCACCGAGTAATTTACGGAGTAATTACCCTACAATGAGGCCGATCAATAACTCTTTGTGCTAATGTATGCTAGATGAACGATATGTAAATCGTCATCCGAAAGCGATACCGCACGAAAAGAAAAATGGTAACGATCTAGTCTTGATCGAAATTCAACAAAGTAATTCCAAGATCAATTAGACTTTCATCGATCAAAAAGAAAAAGAATAGATGAAGAGAAAACCAAATTAAACAACACAATTATGTGATCTAAGGCTAAGACCAAAAGGAAAGGGAAGAAAATGGAAAAGGAACCAAAACCGTCCCAAAAATAGGTGAAAAACACAATTCTGCCTCTGTGCAGTCGATTGCACAAAAGGTCCAGTCGATTGCACACTAAAAGATTTGCAAAAACAAGGCAAAAAATAGCACTGTCCAGTCTATTGCACGAAAATGCAAATCGATTGCACCTTGCTGTGACAACAATAATTCAGCAAAATTCAACATGATCATGATCTAAAACTTTCTTCAAACACCTCATGACCATGGAATCAAAAGTGCACGAAAAATGCAAAGCAAATAGCAACCAATACAGTAATTAAACACAAATTGCAAGATCCAAAGATCAAGCAAACAAGATCAACAAAGATCTACATTGTGGATGATGAAATTGAAGCTTCAACAATGGTGAAAGATGAATTATCACTTCAAATCTGAAAATTCCTTCAAATTGCTTCAAGATCCAAACTCCAAAGCCTTGATCTATGAGAATTAGTAAAGAAAACAAGTTTGGATGAAGGTTTAGCTCAAAGTTGAACAAGATTCAATGAGAATTCTTGTTAACTTTCAAAGGAAGAAATGTGAGCTTTGGTGAATTTTGTGGTTGAGGAAAGAAATTGCAAGAGGTTTGTTGGCTATCAAAAGCTTCAAGAGAAATTTTAGCAAGGTGAATTTGGCTCTCAAAAGCTTCAAAATTTGAAAAATCCTGATTTTGGCCAATTTTGTCCTTGTTCAGTCGATTGCACTGTAGCGCGAATAGACTGCACTGCTGAAAACTTCAAAATCTAGGCAAAAAATGGCTGGTGCAATCGATTGGACCAATAGTGCAATCGATTGCACAGTTGAAAAACTTGAAAAAAGGCCATGTTGGATGGATTGTTCTGGCTCTGGCTCGATTTTCTTGATTTGTCAAAGAAGGCATGGAAATAAACACATGAACCTTGGAGTCTCTTGAATAATAATCAATTAAATCTTGGAAACTCTTGATCAGATAATTTTGAATTGTTTGCAGATAAACTTTGACTTTGTTCAGATGAAATTCATTCGAGCTGAGGGACTGTTTGATATCCTTGATTCCCTTCCTGAAAAAGTTAGTGAAGACAAAAACAAACATATTTTTATATTTTGATTAAAGGTTAGTAAACATAAGCAAATAAAGGCAAATAAGAAACACACAGATGCTCAGTGATCCCTGCAAGGCATAAACCCAAAGAAGATAGGGATAAAGGAATCAAAGCATGATCTTGTTTTTGGTATAAGATGCAAAATGAGATGTGAATGATATGTGGAATCTTAGGGGTCAAAAATTAGGGTCTTACATATAGGTAGTACCATACATGCACATCCTCTAGATCCTCTCATTCCAATGTTTATTTGGTTTTTGCCTAGAAGCTGCCAAGAGCCACTCACTGTCATGCCTCGTGCACCAGTGACCTCTCATTGCCTTTGTCGGCCTCAGGTGTTACATACTCACCAGCTTCCTCTCGGTTTTCCCCGAACCACATTGTACTGGGAGAGGTATGCTCTGATACCATTTGTAATACCCCATATTGCTTTCAGGATTACCAACTGACCCCACAAACTAATATGAGTCTTTTCAACATGTTTTGTCCTTACTCACACACTTTCCTGAAAACTTCCCATAATGTCACCTATTCAAATACTACTCCAAGTCAAACACATTTAACTATAAAGTTCTTATTTGTTACACTACTACAAAATATACCTTTCGTAACACCAATTTTACAACGACCATAGCATTAACCGTGGTAATAGTTTATTTTTGGACGCTTTTTTTGTATTTACTAGAGGACATGTCCCAACGGTCAAATGATGCAACCGTGGTGAAAAGGTACACGGGTGTAATGGTTAGAATCCCATCACCTACAATTAGCCATTTATCATGATAAAAATATTATTGACCTTCTATATCACCACAGTTATATTACAAACCGTGATGAATGATGATACTTTATTTATATATAAGCAAAATTATCTATCGCTTCAGTACACAACAATTGTCTCTCTCAAAACAAAATCCTAACAACTCTTTCACTCGTCTCTCTCAAAACAAAACCCTAACAACTCTCTCACTCGTCTCTCTCTCATATGGAAACCCCAAAACGAAACCATAACAACAAATCTTAGCCAATGGGTATTTACAAGTTCGTTTTCTCCATAGTTTTTTTTCAAAATCTGTTTCAATAGCTTGTTTCATGATGTTTGAACGTCCTTCTTGTTTTGACTAGTAAGTATGGATGCTTCTTTTAATAAAGAGGACGAAGATAAATTTAGCCTTACAAACTTGTGTCCAAGATCCAGAATGACATTCATTCAAGATATACACAAGTTTGCAGATATAAATTTATCTTCATCCTTATTTCATTGACAACACTCCTTTATGGGACATGTATGGGATGTTTCTAAAGCATTTTATGACTTGGTATGTTTTTTGTATCATTTTTGTTGTGTATGGTTTATTGTTGATGAATGTTTTTTATGAATGTTATTGTTAATGTTTGTTTAAAAGGCGAGTTTATTATATATTATGTGGTTTGAGTGTTTTTCCAATCCCTTACCAAATACATAACTTTCCAAATTGTATTAGAACATTATGATATGATAGATTAAATTGTATTAGAAAATAAGTACACGTTCAATGCTTGACAAGAATTCTTCACATTGTTAACTACATGTTGTTCTTTGACAGTTAGAACTTGGTTTGATGATTGTAGATCTTCAACCACCCCTTTCTCCACCTATAATTTTGTTTGCAAAGTAAATAATATTTTGCAAAAACAATTAGAGGTGAAGACGTGGGTGGTTGAAGAACTAGGATCATTAAACCAAGTTCTTATTGTCAAAGAACAAAATATAGATAAGGACTTGAAGAACTCTTATCTAGCATTGAACATGAACTTATTCTTCTAATATAACTTAATTTTTCATATTATAATGTTCTAGTGCATATTGGAAGGTTATATGTTTAGTGAGCATTGACGAAATAAGCATTCCACATAATTTATAATAAACTCGGGTCTATATATCACAATAGTTTTTTAGAACAACCGTGATTAAATATGTTGCATTAAATAATATCACAAAGATTGTTTAAAGTAACCATTGTGGTAGGTAGCGTGCTACATGGGTACAATCAGGTTGCACGACCGTGGCGGAAATCATCATACATATAATCACACCTTAACTCACAACGGTTGGACCAGCGTGGTGGCGACCCTTTTCCAACTGTTGTAATATGTGTTTTTCGTAATAGTGTTAGGCTATCGAAAAGAAGATGCATGTTGTTTTTATATGTAGTGCCAATCAATCCTTATAAGCCTTCCTTCAACCATGCAGTCCCATACTTGCACAACCATCGAATCCCTCTCATTTCGATGTGAATTTGGTTTTTGACTAGAAGCTGCCAGAAGCCTCTCATTGTCATGCCTCGTGCACCAGCGACCACTCCCCACCCTCTTCGGTCTCTGGTGTTACACTAAGCACCCCCGTTCCAAAGGAAAGACTGGACGAGAAGAGAATCTCTCATTGCCTCTATGAAAATCGGAGAGCGTGGGCCTATCAAGGAATGTCTCTGATGCCTAACCATTATATCGGGTCAGGGAGAAGCCAATCCACAGGCTGAATTGGTCACAGGTAGACCCTTAGTCTCTTATGGAGTGCTTAGGGGTAAATACCCACACCAGAATAGGAAAAAAGTCAGTTTATTTCAACAATGATAATTAAAAGTGCTTTATAGAAGCATTGGACAAAGAAATTCGATGAGCCTAAAGCTTCAACGGTCATCCTCAAGCTATGTCCTTGGTAAACCTGGTCGCCCAACAACGTACCAACAGGAAAATACAAGTGAGGTACCTCAGCGCCCTCCAATCAAAGAAGATGTTTTAAAGTGCGGAATGAACGCAACCCGGTATTCCAGGGAAAGACAACAACTAAAGACCTCGGACACCGACCGTCAATGTTGGAGGTGCCATTAAAGGTTTATCTGAAGGTGAGAAAAACACAAGAAGGGGGTTGAATTATGTTGGACTTTTTCTTTCTTTTTAAAACCCTAGTCAGATTCTAAACACAAAGTTTATAGTCTGAATCAGAGGTGAGTAGTAAGCAGTGGATAAGGAATGAAATAAAGAAGGAGACACATAAAGTTATCCTAGTCCCTCTCACAATCTGAGAGTAGTCCAGTCCCCTTGCACTTCAAAGCGATTTCACTATAATTACACTAGATTACAATTTGCTCAAGCACACAAGCAAGAGACTTCTAATGCTCAAACACAAAGTAAGTGACTTCTAATGCTCAAGCACATAAGCAAGAGACTTTCAATGCTCAAACACAAAGTAAGAGACTTCTAATGCTTAAGCACACAATCAAGAGACTTCTAATGCTCAAACACTAAGTAATAAACTTCTAACAATCTACCTAACAGATAAAATATTGTTTGGGGTAATACACTTGGTATATAATCAGAGGTGTAGACAAAATACAATACAAGAAGACTCTTTAAGACTTATGGATTTCTAAGATATACAAAGATAAGAAATCCTAATTTAAACTCGTGCTTATGTTTTGAAAAAGTAACAACTCTTTGGATGTCAATGGTTCATTGTTATTCTTTAAGTCTTCAAATACTTATATAGAGAAGGAAAATAGTTGTTGGAAAGTTTTCACACGAGATTCTTTGACAAACTTAATTCAGAGACGTTAAGAGGTTTCTTGATATGGTTAATGTCGTTGAAATTTCATTGCTTCAAAAGGAATTATCAGTTACATCCCAGTTATCTATATGAAAAATAGCTTAGGTCTTAATGTGATCAAAAGATGAAAAAATATCCGCAGAGTCTTACAGTGACCTATCAGAGTCACCTTGATCTTTTCGTTTTGACTGGCTTCAGATTCTGACCTTCAGAAGTTCTCTTCTTCACAGACTAGTCTGTTTGAAAAAAAATTGGGTTTTTCCCATATCCCTTAGGTTTTGATGATAACAAAGTATTTAAAGAACAATTAGGTATACTAATATTTGTTCAAGTGTGCATAACCATAGACTAAAATTTCAGGAGTAATCTAAGTATTGGTTCTAACATTGAACATCTAAAGAGAAGCTTAAGATCAGAATCTGAAGGGTCAGAAGTTGAAGAATAGACTCTGAAGAAGTCTACTTTTAAAGAAGCCAACGTCTGAAGACTAAAGTTTGAAGAAGTTAGCCTCTAAAGACCAGACTTTGAAGAAGTCTGCTTTTGAAGATCAGAATTTGAGACAGTCAAAGCGCAAGAAACAAGGTGACTTTAATAGGTTACTTTTAAACTCTGAGGCTTTCTTGTTTTCTTCTGATCACGTGAAGACCTAAGCTATTTCTCATATAGATAGATGGGATGCAACTAATAATTCCTTTTGAAGTAAATGAGTTTCAAATAGCCTTTCATCGACATTAACCATTTGAAGAAACATCTCAACGTATCTATTCAAGATTCCCAAAGACTCTCTTGTGCAAGATCTCCAACGACTCTTTTCCTTCTCTATATAAGGATCTAATGAATTGAAGAACAATAACAAACTATTGAAATTAAAAGAGTTATTACTATGTCAAAACAAAAACACAAGATTAACTTAGGATTTCTTATCCTTGTATATCTTAGAAATGCCCAAGTCTTAAAGAGTCTACTTGTATTGCATTTTGTCTACGCCTCTAATTGTATATCAAATGTATTACCCTAAACAATCTTTTATCTTTTAGGTAGATTATTTGAATTATATTACTTAGTGTTTGAGCATTTGAAGTATCTTGCTTGCGTGCTTGAGCATAGAAGTCTATTGCTTGCGTGCTTGAGCATTATAATTCTCTTGCTTGTGTGCTTCAGCATATAAGTCTCTTGCGTGTGTGCTTGAGCATTGGAAGTCTCGTGCTTGTGTGCTTGAGCATAGAAGTCTCTTACTTTGTGTTTGACCATTGGAAGTCTCTTTTGCTTATATGCTTGAATGAATTGTAATATTGTGTGATTATAGTGAAAATCTCTTGTAAGTACAAGGGGACTGGACTACTCTCGGTTTCTGAGAGGAACCATGATAACTTTGTGTGTCTCCTTCTTTCTTTCATTCATTATTCGCTGCTTACCACTCACCTCTGATTGATTCCGATTCTATACTTTGTGTTTAGAATATGAATATATCTTTTAAAAGAAAGAAAAGTCTAACACAATTCAACCTCCTTCTTGTGTTTTTCTCATATTTAGTTGGCATCTTTGCACGTTCTGTGTTAAACACTTAACAATGGTTCATAAAAGATCTTGAAAAAAACATATTAAATCATGTATAAGGTTTCACATGCTTATATTAATCATGATTATAACACCTCTGAAAAGAATAATTAAACAACTAGACCTCCAACTTTAAGTGGAGACTCTACTAAGTTTGAATGGTGGAAGAGCAAGATGTATACACATATCATAGGCCTTGATGATGAGCTGTGGGATATTCTGGAATTTGGCATTGATATTCCAGTTAATGGAGTTGAAATGGTAACTTACATAAAAACTCTCACACCCACTCATAAAAATATTTATAGAAAACATCATAGAGTTAAAGGCATTTTTGTTAATGTTCTGCCTCACTCTGAGTACATCAAAATTATTGATAAATCTACTGTTAAAACCATTTTTGAATCCCTATGTGCTACATACGAGGGAAATTAATAAGTAAAGGAAGTAAAGACTAACCTTCTGGTTCAACAATATGAACTGTTTAGAATGAAGGATGATGAAGATATTGAAACCACGTTATCAAGGTTTCGAATTCTGGTGTTTAGACTTCAGGTTCTAAACAAGAGCTACACAATCTCTGATAATGTTAAGAAGATTCTTATGAGTCTTCCTGTCAGATACAAATCTAAGGTGGCAACTATCCAGGAGTCCAAAGACTTAAACATATTAAGTCTTGAAAGCCTTATAAAAAATCTTCAGAGCCATGAGATGGAGATCAACGGAGATGAACCTGCCAAGAAGTCAAAGTCTCTTGCTTTGAAATTTGTTGCTAAATCTAATAAGGCTCATCAAGTCTGGGAGACTGAAGAAGCTTCTCATGTAGAAGGTTTTGAATAAGATTCACATGATGAGGCAATGACCTTTATTATAAAAAGATTTTAATACTTGGAAAATAAGAAGAAGAAGAGATTCTCTGGTAGAAGCAGTGGCTTCAGAGGATCAAGTTCAAGAGACAAGAAGGATGAACATAAGGGATGCTTCAATGCAAGAAGTTCGGTCACTTCATTGCTGACTGTCCAGAGTTGCAAAAGGACAAGTCAAAGAAAGGTATCTATCAGAAGGACAACCTCAGAAACAAGTTGAAGAAGAGTGTCATGGAAACATGAGATGATCTTGACAAAGAAGATGAATCAGAAAAAGATGAGAAGGAAGCCAATCTAGCTTTGATGGCTCTTACTTCTTCAAACACAAAATCTGACTCAGATTATGGTTCAGAGTCTGAAGAAGAGGATGAGGTGTTTTCTAAATTATATTGTTCTAATTTAATTACTTTTATTCAAGACCTTATGAATATTCTAAAGTCCAGAGTAAGGTTTATAAGCTTCCTCTGAGTTTTAGACTATAAAAAAATATTCATCTTTAAGTATCGAGTGAGGTTTGCTAGATCCCTCTAAGTACAAGACTTAGAATTTTGATTTCATGAAACCATTTAGAGTTGAGACTATTTGGGATATTATCAGTTGAATAAAAATGATCAAAATCATTACTTATGCTTCTCCCCCTTTTATAATCACTAAAATAGAATATGAAAAAATAAGAACCAAACTTTTTATAAACAAAAAAAAGGATAACAAATGAACACATCAAAAAAATTGTAAACAAGATTTCATGGTTAGGGTTGAAGTCTAGAAAGGATTGTTAACAACGAGTTTTGAATTCGATTATTGGTCTCTTCTTTGAGACCCATCCTAGTTCTTATAACTTCATTCACTTTCTTCAAATAATCTAGATTCTTCATAATTACAGAGGTAACAACCTCAGAAGCAAGAGGTTCAAAATATGCAGTCCTAGAAGTTTTCCCAGCTTCATGCTGAGGTTCCGAGTTCTGTACATTCCCAGAAGTTGATACAAATTTAGAAGGAAGAACCAAGTTCTTTTTAAAGAAGGGAAACCAAAAGTTCTGGGTACCAGTAAAATGGTTGCGTTCATAACAATAGAGGTTTCATCTTTATTCCGACTTAGACCAGGGAGTGCCAAAAACTTAGTTGTAGTTGGGAGTAAAGCAACATCTCTCAAAAGTTCTAAAAAGCGATTCAATATGACAATGAAGTTTCCCAGAGCAACCTTAGAGGAAATTTCTTTGAGGAAGATGAAGCCCATATTGACCAATCTACAAATTGATTCCATAATGCATTGCTTTCAGCAGGGTTGACACATGATGTGATAGTCTGCCTCATAAAGCTTAGACCTTCCACAAATTTTGATTCTAAATATGTTAAAGCTTCATCAAGTGAGGGTTTTAGTGGGATATTTTTAGATGAGTTGGTGGGGGTTCTCGTTTCTGAATTAATTTCTGATACAAAAGAGGAAAGTTCAATAACAGGTGGATCCTTATTAGAGAAAAATTATCTTTCAATAGAGGAATCCTATGAATAAGAAATATCACTAAAACTTGGATCTAGGACAAGTATATCAATCTAATTTGTGGGATACGGTGAGATGTTCATGGGCGTGTCTTTAGAAATGATTGGATGTTCATAAATGGTGTGTTCAAAAGAAGTTAGTGATTGAGGTTGTTGTAGGGTTAATTTAATTTTTGTTGTGATTTCAGGTTGGCTGGTGGGGATGTTGTTTATTGAATTGGTGATGCTTGTTGATGTGAAGATGGAGGTTGTAATGGAGAAGTATGTAGTTGTGACATCGTTTTGAAGAGTTTGTTCAGGTGATGTTGTGTTTTCTAGTTTGATTGTTTCAAGTTTATTTGTGGTTTCTAGATCATTTGTGGTTGAAGATTCATTTGATGGATTGATAATGGTTGTGATTGGAACAAGAACATATGAAGTATTAACAATTATAGAGTCATAAGTAGTTGAAATCTCAACATTATAAGACTTACATGGGTTGAGAAGAGGCTTCTGCAGAAACCTTTTCAACTTTCTTAGTTAGATGACTTATTTCCTCGGCAGTTCTAGCAGCCTCAGCAGTCTTTGCAGCTTTAGCGTCTTCTGCATCTCTAGGTTCTTCAGCAGCTCAGACAGCCTCAACAGCTCTAGCAGCTTCATCAACTTTCCTTTTATGGACTTTAGAATCTTTAGTATCAGCAGACCTCAAAGTCTTTTTGGAAGTTTCGGGCTTTTTGGTTTCTTAGCTGGAGAAGTAGGAGGATTAGAAGTTCCTTCATTATCCTTTTTGGACATTATTTTTCTCTTGAGAGTTGCACTAGAAGGAGCATCCATCAAGTTGTAAATGTACACACCTGGATCAGTTCCATATTATAAACAATTGTTCATGTAAGCCATTAAGACATCTGGAGGATACAACTTTGTGAGTAGGGGAAAGTCATCAACCTTTATTCTTCTGGTGAAGACGAATTCTCTGCCCATTCCAACAGGATTCACAACATCTGTGATCATAAGAATATTTTTTAGATTTCTTCCATTGAAGGATTTTCCCACATCTGTGTAGAGGTCATCACGAAATTTCATTTCTTTCAGCCTTGCTACCAACTTGTTTTCAACTAGGATGTCAGAGATCAACCTACCTAAATGAATCCACTTCCTTTGTTTGTTGCCTTCGTTCCTTGTTTCTTTAACCATCTATCTCAAATATTTAAACAATATGGAAGGAAGATTCATCTTGATACCTTTAGCTAGATAATATAACTTGTATTTCTGGTCAGCATTAATGTAGTCAGTAGAGTTCTCAGGAGGACGGTGATGAATGCATCCCAAGAGAATTTTGGCCCAAATCCTTAATATAAATTTAAGATTCTTAACGACTGGATTTGATCCTTTTGAAAAGACGACAACCATTATTTTATTCATCATTCCCCTTTTTTAAACATTATATAACATCCTTTTCCAAATCCATTCTTATAAATTTGAATATTCTGACCTAGTACACTAAAGAAGACCTGAACTTCTGTAGCTCTTGCATGAATCCAAAAATATTTTATCAGTGCAGGATACACTAGTCCCTTCAACCTATTCAAGAAACTTTCCCATCCATGGGTTGCAAAATTTTCAGAGAGGTCAGAACCATATTGCTTTAGATTCTCAAAATCTACAATAGTTTCACAGAGATCTTTCAACTGATCCACTAGAGTAATTAAGGAGATTTCATGGAGATATTCCATCATAGTAATTTCCTTTTGATGAATTTGTTGTTTTTGTAGTAGTGCTTGTTGTTGAAGTTGCTGGTCAGCTATGGTTAAGGGTTTTTCAGGAATGAGAGAAAGTTTGGGGGATGAAGTTTTTCAAGTGTGGGTTGTGAGAAAAATTTGTGTAGTGTGTGAGAAGTGAGTGCATTGTAGGTTTAAATAGAGAAAGTAATAATAATAATAAAAGAAAACATGCGATCAGACTAGGGGGTGAAAAGAAGTGATTTTCTCCCAAGAAATAATATCCCCAATAGGTTACTTCAATTGTTTAGCTGGCTTAAATGTATGACAAGTGTCTTACATTAGAGTTATGTATGCAACACTTAATTTTCACCACACAATAAGAGAAAACTAAGCAAGACATTTAGACTTACCTTTGATTACCTTTTCTTATTTCAGAAAACACTGTTGGAGCTTCTGGGATTTGATTAGCGTCATAGGTTCTGATGATTTACTTTCTTGTTAAGTTCCTCAAAAGCTATGTCCTTAGAGTCAAATCAGCTTATTCTTCAGAATAATAGATTTTGAACCAATAATATTACATTATTGGCTTTCCCCAGAATCCATAGGGCCATTGGGCTTAAGTTCCATATCTTGGAACATATGCCTTATTTTTCTTTACATGTTGAGAGCATCCAATATCTAGGCAACATGATGGACATCTCATCTTTGCTAGAAAGTCTGCAACATAAATAATTTTATCTTTTGGTACCCATATCTTTTTTTCCTATTGAGATTAGTTTTCCTAGAAGTTTTATCAACCAAGGGTTTATGAGAAGAATGTGAATAATGAGAGTATCCAAAGGTAGGATGGAAAAGGAATGCTCTTAGCTTTTTCACTACCTTTCTGGGTTTAGGCTTAGACAAGAAATTCTTTGGTTGAAGATAAGCAATACCTCTTTTCCCTTTACCACTAATTCCATAGAATATTGAAGCAATTTTGCTTTTATCTATGTTTTTAGCAAGAATTTTTTTAAAAGAAATCTTATACATCTTGGAAGAAAATTCAGATTTCATAGGAACTTCTGAAAAGATTTAGTTTCTGAAAGTTTTACTCTTACTTTTAAGTGCAAAGTTCACAAATTCTAAGCTACTGACTTTAGTTTTCAGAGTAGGTTTACCTTTCATAAATTCACTATGATCTTTAGAAATAATAACATGAATCTGTTTCAGATTCTTACATCTTAGCTTAAGCTTCTGACTCTTTTCAAGAACCTCAGCTAAACATAGATTTAATTCAGAAAAATGAGATTAGGAAATACCTCGTTATAGTCTAAATTTGATTCATAATCTGATTCTGATCATTTGAAGGTGCTAACCTTAAGAGCCAAGAAGAAATGTTTTTCTTCGAAGGCGCCTTTATCTCTAGGATTACTCTCAGATTCATCTTCAGAGTTTTTCTTCTTGTGTAAAAGAGTTTTGATCATTGAAGCCATAGAAATGTATTTCTCTAGAGCCTTATCCACTTCTACTATGATATTTTCATTAGCTTATTCTTATGACTTCTTTTAACCCTTATGCCATTAATATCCAAAGGATGCATGTAGCCATTTGTATTTAAAGACAATAGATCTTTTTCTGACACGGTTAATAGTTTATCACAACAAGTCAATATCAAAACCAATGCTCTGATAACAATTGAAGGTGTAAGAAACACAAAAGGGGGGGGGGGGGTTGAGTTTAGTTTCTAGTATGACAAATTTTCGCGACCCAAAACAAAAGCTTAAAAACAATGATAAAGAACTCAAGTATTTTTATCTTGGTTCACCATTAACTAGGATACCTCGTGTCCACTCACATGAGTGATTTTGCCTTAGAAAATGACTTAATCCAATAATCAAACTGATTACACATGCAATGACAATCTGTCACTATTTTCTTAAGAATTCTGACCCAACTGGTCCCCTAACAAATCTGACGGTCACTCGCTCCTTAAGATCTTGACCAACCTGGTCGCTTAAGGAGATTTAATCCTCAATGACTATCTGTCACTAACTTCTCAAGAGGCTGACCAATCTGGTTACTTAAGAAGATTTATTCCTCAATGACTAACTGTCACTGACTTCTCAAGAACCTGATCAACCTGGTCGCTTGAGTAAAACAATTGGAGTTACAGTAATGAGTTTTATGTTGACAGAGTTTGCTTCTTGATAAGCAGAGTACACAATATTACAATAAGAGTTTCACAATTAAGTGGGATATGAAATATATATATCTCCAAGTTTCTGAGAATAAAGTTTCTATCTTCTCTTTTCTTTGTTGATGAATGTAACACCCTACTCTACCCATTCGTATAATAATTGAAAATATGAGAAATAATTGCGGAAATTAATCAGAGTTATACACGTAAGATGCCACATCCACAAACATCATCATGAAGTATCAAATCACTTCATATCTTATTTATTAATAAAAACAAATAATTTGATTAAACAACGAAATTAAATCAAATGGTTTAGCATTAAAGCTCCAATTACATCAAACTCCACAAATACGTGGTTCAACAACATTAATCAAAACAAACCATGATATGTAACAAATAACAAATACATGAAGAAAATAACAAAATCCATATCCTTTCCATGTTACGTATCAGAGCAACTCCTAACACTCGATCAAATAGCAACACATGCTCCAAGCACTACTCAGGTACCTGATCATCTGTACTCCCCAAGGAGCACAGACACAAAAAAAAAAATAGGTGAGAACTACATTCAATAATGCACAGTGAAAATCACATGCTAAGGAGTAGTTATCACATAATCACATCAATCATACAATAACAACACACCTACAAGTGCCACATCCATACTCGACACATTCAACCCACATTTAATCATATACATATGCAATGCGACTCGACTGACACAACACAATGCATGCGGTACCATCACAATCACATACGGTTCACCCTAGAACTCGATTCCCATCAGAATCTGGATAAGTCGTATACGTTCCTCTAAACTATAACTTATCTCCACTCGACTCCCACATGGAGTTCGGACGAGACTAGGCACCAATCATGGATTCCCACCTAGCTCATCTCCACATAACATGACATGAATGCATGACACTCAAATATGCATAATATAATAATCATTCATGCATATTCACGATCCTTAATGATCACATGTGTGCGACATACTTGCCGTAATTCCCTCCGAAATTACCACCACGGCCCAAGACCGTCCACATACGACAATCTCGACGTGCAAGCATCAAACGCGTCTCATACAGACAATCACATAACAATCTCATATTTTATCCTATTAAATGTCATTATTGGTTCCCCTATGTCTAATTATGTCATTTTTGTCTCATGAACTAAGAAAAATTGTATCGCACGCAAAATCAGAACAGAAATCGCGAAAACGGAAAAAATTGTGCTACAGCTCTACCCATACGCGTATGACCATGCCCATCTACGAATGGACCATTTTCCCTCGCCCCAGAACTGCATATCAAACGCGTAAGGCTCAATTTCCCAGGCCTCCATACGTGTATTGCCCCGAGCCTTACGCGTATGACAAGAGAGGATTTCCCTCTCAAAACTTCCCATACGCGTATGGCCTACTTCCTCTTACGTGTACCTTACGGGTATTGGAAGAGGGTCGTGCTGGCTCTGGGGACAGGTGCGAATCATACGCGTATAGCCCCATGGGAGGGCCCCCATACGCGTAATGCCTCGTGCCTTACGCGTATTGGCTTACCTGCACAGAAAAATTTAGTTTTTGCATCATTGTGAATTTTCCCCCATTGGAGCACCTTCAAGCTCCTATTTCAGACCCAAAATAACACTTATACCAGTTTGTCATAATTTGGTTCATTCTATTTTGTTAATTCATCATTTTATCGACGTTTTCTACCCTTAGAGTCCATTTTCGTTATCCCCCATAAACCCCAATTTCCATATCTATTCCCATATTAGAATTTAGTAACAACAGTGTAGAGTCGCACGAATTTCACATTCGAAATCGGCATATAACACAGATTCATATCAGAACAACGCACAAACATAATATTCACAATAATCACTACACAAGCATACAAACATTCAAGGAGGAGAAGAAATACGCAGAAATTCCTAAGAGGGAAAAGAACCCTCACTACCCTCTCATGTTTAGACCACTATTAAAGAATTTCATTCTCCCCCTTACCTGGATTTTCAAGCTTTCTTTCTTCAACAATGGTGGAAAAATATCTTGTCCTAGCTCTCTATCTTTCTTCTTTTCTTTCTCTTTTACGTGAAACTGACTTTTCTCTGTAACCTCTCTACCACTCTCTCCTAATTGTGGGTTATTTCCCTTAATTCCCTCTATTTTCTTAAATCTAATAATAATAATAATAACAATAATGGACATAATAATATTAATAATCCTAATAATAATAATATTAATAATAATAATAATAATGACAATATTAGTATTAGTAAAATGTCTCATTATTCATATTATCATTATTACAATGTTGTCCAAAGGCTTAATTTTATTCATTCCACTCAGCTCTCACACCCACCCTTGCACACATACCCTTAACCAAAACAATGCCAAAATAATCATACACAATAAATCGTAAAATGACTAAATAATTAAATGGGGTGTTACAACTCTCCCCCACTTAAAATATTTTCGTCCTCGAAAATGTACCTGATGAGAACAATTTCGGATACGATTCTCGCATCTTGCTTCTAATTCCCAGGTCACACTTCCTCCAGCAGCTCCTCCCCAAGCTACTCTCACTAACGGAATGTCTTTGCCTCTTAATTATTTCATCTTGCGATCCTCAATCGTTATTGGCATCACCTTCATGGTAAGATTCTCCCGAACCTGCACTTCATCCCTTTGAAGCACATGGGATGGATCAGTAATGTACTTCCAAAGTTGCGACACATGAAACACATCATGCAAATTCGAAAGTTTACGTGGCATCGCCACTCTATACGCAACAGCTCCCACTCTCTACAAAATCTAATACGGTTCAATGAACTTAGGATCCAGCTTCTTCGATTTCAATGCACGACCAACACCGTTCACAGGATTGACCCTTAAAAAACATGGTCGCCTTCGCTGAATTCCAAGTCTTTTCTCCTATTATCATGATAACTTTTCTGCCTACTCTGGGATGCTTTTATTTTCTCCCTAATCATCTAGATTATCTCAGTAGTCTGTTGCACAATCTCAGGTTCAAGCACAGTGCTCTCACCCGACTCATACCAGCATAGAGGTGTCCTACACCTCCTACCATACAACGCTTCAAAAGGCGCCATTCCAATACTAGATTGGTAACTGTTATTGTAAGTAAATTCAATCAGCGGTAAACGAGTATCCCAAGCACCTCCCTGCTCGAGTATACAAGCTCTCAACAAGTCTTCCAGTGACTGAATAGTCCTCTCAGATTGTCCATCTGTCTACGATTGATAAGAAAAACTCAGCTTCAAACTAGAACCCAAAGCTTCCTGCAAGCTCTTCCAAAATCTGGAAGTAAACCTCGGGTCTCTGTCAGACACAATGCTCGACGGAACCCCCGTGCAACTTCACTATTATCCTGATATAAATCTCTGTTAACTTAGACAAAGGAAAACTGTTGTTAATCGGTATAAAATGCACTGATTTTGTCAGTCTATCCACAATCACCCAAATAACATCAAAGCCTCTCACCGTATTCGGTAACCCAATCACAAAATACATCACAATACTATCCCCCTTCCACTATGGTTTTCCATTGGTTGCATCAAACCGAAAGGCTTCTGATGTTCCACTTTTGACTTCTGACAGGTCAAACAAGCATACACAAACCGAGCTACATCCTTCTTCATACCTGGCCACCAAAAAAATTTCTTAAGATCCTGATATATTTTCGTAGCTCCTGGATGAATACTCAAGCTACTCTTGTGGCTTTCCTCTAAGATCATTTTTCTCTATTCAAGATTATCTGGCACACAAATTCTGCCTCGAAATCTCAGCACACAAAAATCATCTACTTTAAAGTCACCTTCTGCATCTGACCCTCATACGGTCATTAAATCCGCCAGCTTCAAATCAATTTTCTGACTCTCTCTAATCTCATTAAGGAACTCATTATTAACCTTCAGCATACCCAACATCACACTCTCAGGAGTCAGTTCACAAACCATACTCAAGTCTCTAAACTGTTCAGTTAAGTACAATTCCTTAATCATTAATGTCGACATATGAATTGTCTTCCGACTCAAAGCATCCGCCACGATGTTAGCTTTACCGAGATGGTAACTTAAGTTAAAGTCATAGTCCTTCAAGAACTCCAACCATCTTCTCTGTCTCATATTCAGCTCTTTCTGGTCATATAAATATTTCAAGCTTTTATGATCATTGAACACCTCAAACCTCGACCTATACAAGTAATGTCTCCAAATTTTCAACACAAAAACCATTGTAGCTAATTCAAGATCATGAGTAGGATAATTCCTTTCATGTACCCTCAATTTTCGTGAGGCATAAGCCATGACCTTACCATCCCGCATAAATACTCCGTCTAATCCCATTTTAGACGCGTCACAATATACTACAAAAGGTTCATCCGACTTTGGTAGAATCAACACTGGTATTGTAGTCAACCTCTTCTTCAATTGTCGGAAACTCTCTTCACACAAGATATCCCACACAAATGCCTGACCTTTTCTAGTCAACTGAGTTAGAGGAAGGGCCAAATTAGAAAACCCCTCGATAAACCTGCGGTAATAACCCACTAAACCCAAGAAGCTCCTAATCTCTGTCACTGATTTCAGAGGTTGCCATTGAAGTACAACACTCACTTTGGATGCATCAACTGCTATTCCATCACCAGAAATAAGATGTCCCAGAAAACTCACTTCATGCAGCCAGAACTCACATTTTGAAAGTTTCGCAAATAACTTATTATCTTTCAACATGTCCAATGCAATCCTCAGATGCTCTGCATAACCTCTTTCCGACCTGGAGTAAATCAAAATGTCGTCAATAAAAACTACAACAAACTGATCTAAGTAGGCATCGAAGATACGATTCATGTACTCCATGAATACACCTGGGGGGCATTGGACACTCCGAACGACATCACAACATATTCGTAATGTCCATACCGAGTCCTGAAAGCCGTCTTCTGAATATCATCCTCTTTCACCCAAATCTGATGGTAACTTGATCTCAAATCAATTTTACTAAAAACACGAGCTCCCACAAGTTGATCCATTAGATCATCAATTCTTGGAAGCAGGTATTTATTCTTGATGGTCACTTTATTCAGCTAACGATAATGAATACACAATCTCATACTACCATCCTTCTTCTTAACCAACAACACTGGAGCTCCCTACGGCGACACACTGGGTCTAATAAATTTCTTATCAAGCAATTCACCGAGTTGAGATTTCAACTCTGCCAATTCTGATGCTGACATTCTATATGGTGCCATAAATATAGGTCTGATACCAGGAACAAGATCAATATCAAATTCCACCTCTCACTTCAGAGGCAACTCTGAAACATCATCCGGAAACACTTCTGGAAGCTCTTTCACTACAAGTAATTCATTGATCTAAGTTTTGCCTTTAATAGACAATGAGGCAAACACCGTGAACATTTTAGCTTCATCTTCCAACAAGACCCTCAATTTCTTGGTAGATATAAAATTAGCCAACTCTTCCTCCTCTGGAGTAAGAAATAACAACCTCTTCTTATAACAATTAATGTAGACATAATTGCTCTCTAGTCAATTCATCCCCAAAATAACATCCAGATCACTGAGTAGTAAGAAAATCAAATCCACTCTAAAATGTCTACCAAAGATCGACATAGGACAGTTCAAGCACGCTAACGATGTAGTTATCAACCTGATAGAGGGAGTATCAATCACCATCCCTTTACCCAAAGTAGACGACGCATGTCCTACTTTCTTCACACAATCAACAGAAATAAACGAGTGGGTCACACTCATATCAATAATAGCAATCAAAGAAGTGTGATAAATGTAAAAAGTACCTCTGACCAAACGATCCTTACTGGTAGGCTGAGCTCCCACCAGTGCAAATACCTTCCCACCGGTCTGCACTTCTCCGACTTCAGATAGTGGGTGCTAATGTGACCATGTTCACCACAGTTGTAACAGGTAGGTATATTGGTCATACAATCTACCACAACATGACCTGGCTTCCCGCATTTGAAACATTTCTTCACCTCATTCTGACATTCATTAGCACGATGACCCACGCCACCACATCTGAAACACTTGATAGGGTTGAAATAATTTCCTCCCCCACTTGGCTTCTTGCCAACAATAGCTTTTTGCTTCCCCTTATCGGCCGGAGCGCTGTAAGGTGTACTCCCGTGTCTCTGCTTACCTCTTTCGTCACTCAGGGCCATGTAGTGAGAAACTCGAGCCCTGTTAAATTCATCATAAATTCGACACATGTTCACCAACTCAGGGAAGTATCTGATCTTCTGATAACCGATACCTTGTTTGATCTCATGACACAACTCATTCTCAAATTTGATACACTTCGAACCCATATCAGCATCAGTATTGTAGTGAGGACAAGACTTTACCTGTTCCTCAAACTTTGCTGCATATTCTGCAACGGTCGAGTTTCCCTGCTTCAATTCCAGGAATTCAATCTCTTTCTTGCCACGAACATCTTCTGGAAAATACCGCTGCAGAAACTCATCCTTGAACACCGTCCAAGTAATAGGAATACCTGTAGCTTCCAACCTTTGACGCGTATTATCCCACCAATCTTCAGCTTCCTCAGTTAACATATGAGTGCCAAACTACACCTTCTGATCCTCGGTGCATCCCATTACTATGAAGATCTTCTCAATGTCCTTTAGCCACTTCTGCGCCGCATCTGGTTCGTGCCTACCCTCAAACTTAGGTGGCTTGTGGTTCTGGAACTTTTCCAAATTGCAGAACTCGACATCCCCAGCATTCTGATTAGTACTTTGCACCGTATGCGCAACAGCTTGTAGCGCAACAGCAATCATAGCATCATTCATACCAGCCATACTGCTCAACACCAAGGAAAACACAAGTTAGAAGAAACACACGACTATATACACTATATAGTCAGACTCTACTATGACACTGGCCGGACGAACTGACCTGCTCTGATACCAATTGTAACACCTTACTCTACCCATTTGTATAATAACTGAAAATACGAGAAATAATTGTGAAAATTAATCAAAGTTACACACGTAGGATGCCACATCCACAAACATCATCATGAAGTATCAAATCACTTCATATCTTATTCATTAATAAAAATAATAATTTGATTAAACAGCGGAATTAAATCAAATGGTTTAGCATTAAAGCTCCAATTACATCAAACTCCACAAATACGTGGTTCAACAACATTAATCAAAACAAACCATGATACGTAACAAATAACAAATACATGAAGAAAATAACGAAATCCCCATCATTCCCGTGTTACGTATCAGAGCGACTCCTAAGACTCGATCAAATAGCAACACATGCTTCAAACACTACTCATGTGCCTGATCATCTGTACTCCCCAAGGGGCACAAACACAACAAGCAGATAAGGGGTGAGAACTCCATTCAATAATACAAGGTGAAAATCACATGCTAAGGAGTAGTTATCACACAATCACATCAATCATACAATCACAACGCACGTACAAGTGCCACATCCATACTCGGCAAATTCAGCCCACATTCAATCATATACATATGCAATGCGACTTGAGTGACACGACACAATGCATGCGGTACCATCACAATCACATATGGTTCACCCTAGAACCCAATTCCCGCCACAATCTGGATAAGTCGTATACGTTCCTCTGAACTACAACTTATCTCCACTCGACTCCCACATGGAGTCCGAACGAGACTAGGTACCCATCATGGATTCCCACCTAGTTCATCTTCACATAACATGACATGCATGCATGACACTCAAATATGCACAATATAATAATCATTCGTGCATATTCACAATCCTCAATGATCACACGTGAGCCACATACTCGCCGTAATTCCCTCCGGAATTACCACCACAGCCCAAGACCGTCCACATACGACAATCTTGGCATGCAAGCATCAAACGCGTCTCATACAGACAATCATATAACAATCCCATGTTTTATCCTATTAAATGTCATTACTTATTCCCTTATGTCTAATTATGTCATTTTAGTCTCATGAACTAAGAAAAATTGTATCACACGCGAAATCAGAAAAGAAATCGCGAAAACAAAAAATTATGCTATAGCTCCGCCCATACACGTATGGACCAGTTTCCCTCGCCCCAGACTTGCGTATCATATGCGTAGGGCTCAATGCCCATGCCTCCATACGCGTATTGTCCTGGGCCTTACGCGTATGACCAGAGAGGATTTCCCTCTCAAAACTTCCCCAAAACTTCCCATACGCGTAATGGCTTGGCTATACGCGTATGTCCTACTTCCTCTTACGCGTACCTTACGCGTATTGGCAGAGGGCCATGCTGGCTCTAGGGACGGGTGTGTATCATACGCATATAGCCCCCTAGGAGTGCCCCCATACGCGTAATACCTAGTGCCTTACGCGTATTGACTTACCTACACAGAAAAATTCAGTTTTCGCATCATAACGAATTTTCCCCCATTGGAGCACCTTCAAGCTCCTATTTCAAATCCAAAATAACACTTATACCAATTTGTCATAATTGAGTTCATTCTACTTTGTTAATTCATCATTTTATTGACGTTTTTTACCCTTAGAGTCCATTTTCGTTATCCCCCATAAACCCCAATTTCCAGATCTGTTCCCATATCAGAATTTAGTAACACCAGTGCGTAGTCGCACGAATTTCACTTTCGAAATTAGCATACAACACAGATTCATATCAAAACAGTGCACAAACATAAGATTCACAACAATCACTACACAAGCATACAAACATTCAAGGAGGAGAAGAATTACGCAGAAATTCCTAAGAGGGAAAAGAACCCTCACTACCCTCTCATGTTCCGACCACCATTAAAGAATCCCATTCTCCCCCCTTACCTGAATTTCCAAGCTTTCTCTCTTCAACAATGGTGGAAAAGTCTCTTGCCCTAACTCTCTATCTTTCTTCCTTTCTTTCTCTTTTACGTGAAATTGACTTTTCTCTGTAACCTCTCTACCACTCTCTCCTAATTGTGGGTTATTTCCCTTAATTCCCTCTATTTTCTTAACTCCAATAATAATAATAATAATAACAATAATGGTCATAATAATATTAATAATCCTAATAATAATAATGTTAATAATTATAATATTAATAATCATAGTAATAATAATATTAATAATAATAATAACAATATTAGTATTAATAAAATGTCTCATTATTCATATTATCATTATTACAATGTTGTCCTAAGGCTTAATTTAATTCATTTCGCTCAGCTCTCACACCCACCCTTACACACATATCCTTAACCAAAGCAATGCCAAAATAATCACACACAATAAATCGTAAAACGACTAAATAATTAAATGGGGTGTTACAATGATGATTTTCTTTAATGAATCTTCTTCATCATGAATTTTCAAATTTGAAGCCTTTTTCTTTTGTAGTCATCCATTATCATCGTCCTCTTTGAAGTAAATCCCTTGAACTTTTTATATAGGAAGAATAAATCTGTTGGAGGATAAGATTAGTAGCTTTCTACATGGTACACTTTTTGATATAGTACTTATTGATTTGACGTTTGATAAACACTATGTATAGTAACTCCTCACCCATTAATGTACTCTAGAATAAAGTCTTTGCATTCATGTGATAAAATGTTCAAAGTTCAGAACCTATCACAGTCTGATGACTAGATAAGGTTAGGATAACACAAAGTTTATCAAAGATGCCTTCTTCAGAGGTGTTTACTGGTGACAACTAGAGTAGACAAAATCTTCAGGATTTCCATAAGAATGCCAATTATTTAGATTCTGAAGTCCAGACTTCAGAGTTTCTTTTATTAGAGCCCAAAGTCTCTATCTTCAAAATCTCTCTAGGACTAGATTTCAGAGTCCGTTCTAATCAACCTATTTCAGCGTTTTCTTTAGAATTTGCGCGCTTCAGACTTGACTCTTCACAGATTTGTCTATTATTCAGAATCTATTTGAATTTGCATTTTTTCAGACTTTGTTTCTTTAGACATTGAAGATCTGCACACTTGAACGCACGATTAGTGTATAAAATTATTCTTCTATTTTTTGTTATCATCAAAAATTAAGGGTATGTAGATGCAGAACCAAACTTATTCTTACATTATGAAGCATCACAGGGACACAAACAATGTTTATTATTATTTGGAAGACTTTTGTAGGATCTACGAGAAAAAGTTTGTTATTTGTGATGAGACTCCTGAATGACATGTTTCATGGAAGGAAACTCCCGCATATGCATTTGCGCCTTATCTGTCTACCATAACTTCTTCAGATATTTTACCTCTAGCAGTGAAAGCGTAAATGGGTATTTGTGTTTATCTGATTTTAGCTGCCTCTCAGGCGAGAGAAAAGCGTCTAATGGCTCATCTAAAAACTGATGTTGTTGAAGCAAGGGAAAGAGAGGCTAGGCAATAAGAGGCTGCGAAAGAAAGGGAATATATATTTATGCATTCAATTGGCTTCTGTGAAGGAAGCACCCTCAGTTCAGAAGGGTTTAAGTTTTGACTTTGACTTTGACGACCAAAGCTATGAAATGAAACTCTATTTTATTTACCATAAAAGCATTCAACTCAAATTTTAGAGGGGTATATTTTACTAGAAGAATATTTTCCTTTGAAAAAATATTGAGTTCTTTCTCATTTAAGTGACCAAGACATATATGCCATAAATCACTAAATGTGTCTTTAAGTGCATTCACTTCCTCCTTGCATATCATTATAGACACCTTATATAGAGTTGTGGGATTTTGCTTCTTTGCTACCATTAAGAACTTTTGGTGATCTTATATATGCCACCATCACCTAAGTAATTAGGGGCGTGCAAAAATATGGTTAACTAAACCATATACTCAAACTGAATTGCAAATAAAAACTTGAAGCATTTAAATGATTAAGAAAGTGAACTACACATTATAAATAATTAGTTAACCAAATTCAAGTTAAAACCCAGTTTAAATTCTTTAACTAATTGTTTTAAAAAATATCATTTAAAAATATTATTTAATAAAAAATGGTTAAATATATGACAGCCCCTGCAATGTGAGTGAGATTCGCTTTACATCCTTGTAAAAGGTTTTTTTATTCCCCCTCGTAACATGAAAATTCCTTGTCTATGCCCCTTATGCGCAATATTTCAGCTCAGATTCCATTTATTAATGATTTGACATCCCAGGTGGACTTTTATTTAATTTTTTATTTATTAATTAAAATTTAGGTGGATTTTTTTTTTTACTTTTATTTATTTATTTTTAAATAAATCGAAAATGGAAATCCCTATGAATTTTTTCATGAACATTTATAAATAATTAATTAATATGGTTTAGTTCAGTGCAGTTCATGAACCACAAACACCTCTATGATAACCCTCACTATCAAGGCTTTAACTGCAAATAAGTTAAGATAAATATCACAAACATGTTTAGCAATTTTCAATTGAAGCTTGCATCGAACACCAGTTTCAATCCAAAAGTCTCTCATCCTAACAATTTTGCAAACTTCTTCATTTTGAATTTTTACCATGCCAAATTTACCAACATAACATAAGAAGAAATCATGTCTAGAGTAACATGGGAAAAGGCTCCGTAATCCTTAATACAGTTGAAATATTGAAATTCAAGATTATGAAATTATCATTAAAATAATGTTGTCATCACTATCATATGCAATTGCAAATGCATCTTTTTCATTTTTCTTCTCATTGCTTTTATCTATTTCCATTAAATTGTCTCTCTTAAGGAACCTTCAATATTTTTTTATGTGTTCCTCCTTGTACGTGTCCCTCCTTGTGACAATTGTAGTATGTAACTTCATTTACAATTCTTGACTTGCTTATTGATTTGTTGTGATTCTCATATTTGTCACACTTATTTAAAATTTTAGTTTGACTTCTCCCTCACGACTCTGTAACTAGAGCATCAGAATGATTATAGGTAAAAATCAAACCACAATCATTTATTCTAACTTCTTCATGCTATCTTTAACTGTTGAAATTACTAACTTTTCATTTAGAGTTGAATTAGGAAGTCTCAAAATAAAAACTTCTCAGTTATCAGGAAAATAACTGAGTAATAATAAGGTTTTCAACTCATCGTCCAACTTAACTTCATTGGTTGTCACCCGAATCACAATATTATGAAACACTCATATCATCTGTCATTGAGTCACGACCTTTGTATTTCATATTTACCAACGTACAGATCAAACATGTTTTATTTTGAATATTCTTGTGCTCATACAACTCCTTTAACTTATCTCACATCTCTGGGCATCAGTTTTGACTTCAACATGTAGCTCAACGACCACATAATTCTAGAAATAATTTATTATTCATTTTCTTTTGATCGACATCAAACTTATCATGCGCTTTAGTTTTTTCCTCCCGCTTAATTATATTGGTTTTTTTTAAATTTAAAAATACATAAATTAAACAAATTGAGGTTCTAAATACCATTATTAGGTCATGATGGAGGAATCCTCACATTAGACTTTAAAAAAATCGCATAAATGAAACGAGCATCACATTTAACCAAAATTTATTATTATTTTTTGGATATGTAGACGAAGTGGTAATAATTATTTACCACAGTTCAAACTTTGATGATAACATCCAACCTAACAATATGAGTATTGTCCGTTGTATTTATGAGTTATTTCATTTATAAAGTGTTCAACATTTATTTTTCCATCTAATATCATATTTTTTCTTACTCACACTTATTATATCAAGAGTCTCTATATTATATAATTATTGTAAAAAATTTAAATTAACCATTTTAAATGTATTTTTGGAGATTTCAATTTACAAGGTTTTATAGGATATCAAACCAAATTTTATATGAGTTGTCGTTATACAATAAATAAAACTCGAAAGAAAATTTTAGAAAACACAAATTGAGTTTTCCACGACTTCTTTATTTTAGATAACTCCCATATATAAAAATCTTGATAATTTTTTATCCACTTCCATATACTATCTGTCAAAAATAGATTACTTCCAATAAACTAAGGGATGGAATGTGCAAGAAAATTTTACCCCATCATTGTGTTCATGTATATATACATTTATGTTAGTTAATTTTGAGATTTTTTTATATGTTAGTTAATTTTGACGTAATTCTTCTAATCACTTAAAAATTAAGCAAGGATTTTGTTGTCAGAAGTCACATTGGATTGGAAGAAATGACATTTTCAGGAAGCAACGTCTTGGATGTTAGAATTTTTAGAGAGTTTACAATATTGGCAACAATTTACACATGTAGTATCAAACATTATTAGCTTAAACTAGTACTTTGTATTATATCAAATGCTATCGACTTGAAATTATATTAGATGCTATTGACTTAAAATTATATTAGATGTTATTGACTCTATTATAACTAAGATATAAATCTCAAAATAGTCATACATAAATCTCAAAATAGTAATACAACAATCATGGTAATGGACCTCCATGAACATAGCCTAATAATCTAAATATCTCTGCAAAATCAGGATCGTTCGTCATAGATAGTAATCAACACTACTCTTCTCTCATCTTGAGGGGGTGATACTAATCGAGGATGTGACAACATGTATTACCATTCCAAGTATCCAAGGAAGACATCATATGAGGGTGTTAGCCACACGTATCAGACGAACCACATCAAGCACGCTGGAATGATATCCAGTCCATTCAACATCAGCATCAAGTGTGGTTCAATCGGGAGGCGGAGGCAGTATATGTTTCCTAAATGCAAGTTAGCGTATACACCTATTAGGCAAATGCGGAACCACTGTGCCACCCTATTTCATACCCCCTTGTACATATAGATGTCATCAAATGATCTAACTTATCTATGACTCTCAAATGGATGTCATATGAAATCAACATGTGTCAAGTCGTCCTACACCCTCCTAAGCTCATCAATCTTCTTTCTGTCTTGCTTATACGTCCATCTCATCGCCCTTGAAAATCCATTACTGTCACCCGCCAATTAGGACTCTCCTCTCTTGCTAATAGTAGGAAAGTACTCGTGAATCCAATAGTGTTACAACATAAATGTTATATATTAAAATAAATATAACTAAATAATAATAATTAGAAATAATTAAACTAAATAAAAAAACTTGTAGAAGAGTGGCATATTCGTCGATCTGCTTGCATGTAAACACTAAATCATATCCTAAACATCTTCATAATGAGACCAATGTAGATGCCCCCTAACTATATCTATCACAAGTAGACAGGTCAGTTAGAAGAAGGCAATTGATCTAGAAGGGGGGTTGAATAGATCACTTCTTTTTAAATGCGATTCGGCGCTAAAATTTGTTTTTAAAAATATTTTGCGGATGCGGCCGAGGATAATTCGTCTACACGAACCGAGTTACTGAGAGGATCAGATATACGTAAGCCAAATGGAACGAAAGGCTCAAATAGAAAAATTAGAATCGCAACTTAGCAATTAATCAATTTTCCAAAAGCATTTAATAAGGTGCAATCTCCAATGAGCAGTCAAAAATTAAACCGAACTTGATAATATATCATACACCTTTTATGCGCTCAATGTATCGAGCACTTGGAGTGCATAAAACTCCAAGCTAAACCTTCTATGATAGTTGATGCAGAATTTTCACTAAGCACAATCCAAAAATGATTGTGCAATGGTTTTCAAATTAATTTTCTGCACAAAACTATACCAGAATTTTTATCGATTGATTGAACGATTACAAGCGTAAACAATTCGAAATATAAATGAGATAAGGAAAAGGAAACGACACTAGGTTTGTTTAGGCAGTTCCCCTTTCGTTCTCGCTTCGGGTACGTCTGCCCCCTATTCTAAAAACTAGAATTGAGATATCTATAACTTGTTTGCAAATGTTTTTACAAGAGAAAACTTAGCTATCCCACACTCAAGAAAACTTCGTTGATGCAAATACTTTGTCTTCTTTTCCCTTGATTCGAGTCGAATCAAGTGCCTCGAACTTGTTAGAAGAACCTCCGTTTACCATTACTAGATTGCAAGAACACACAGGTCTTCAATCACCTTCACTCGGCTGATTCTGATCCACACACAGTTCGGTCCTTAAACCTTGTTGCACAATCCTCCGGTTACCACTACTAGATCGATAAAACCTTCCGTTCTTCGATCACCTTCGCGCGGCTGAATTCAATGCACACAAGATCTGATCCAAAAACTCCCAAATCCAATTGATCTTGGAGGACAAAACCCTGGAGGTTTTATTCAAGAACAAACCCACTAAAACACTCACCCCAAACCAAGATACAACTCTATGCTTTAGACGTTATCACTTCATGATGCAGAAAATCAACAAAAATGATTATGTGTATTTGTTGAAAAAGGTGCAAGATGAAGATAAAAGTGATGAGAGAAAAAGTTTCAATGTATTTCTTTCACTTGTTCTTGTTAATCAGTAAAAAATAAGGAACCATGTATATATATGATGCAAAGGACCAACAGAAAAAGTAACAACAATTTGAACAAAGAGAAAATCAGAAAAATTAACTACTTACAGCGAGCGCTCGACCGCTCCTTAAAGAGGGTGAGCCTGCGCTGACCTGTGGAGGAACCTTCGCAAATTGGACGACCATGCGTCCACCACTGTAGGGACCATGTGTCGACGCATGGCTGCGAAAAATGCACAATGAGAAATCCAGAAGTGTGCGTCGACCGCAGGGTAGGCATGCGCTTACCAAAGCGAGACACACACATTACGAAAACACTGTGAGTCGACCGAACCTCCTCTTAGGTCGACTCAAGCTTCAAGATTACTCAAAAATTGGTTTTACAACACCGTTTTATCTATATAGGCACATTTTATACATTCCTAATACTAGTATCATAATCACCCATATTTAACGGATATGCAAGACTCCACTATGTATTTAGACTCATGATTATGCAATGCAAAATTTGAATGCCTACACCAATGAGATGACACCGTCCAAATTAAAAACTACTAGCCCTCACATACATTTTGACATCATTAAAATAAAGCTCAAATGAGAGGCACCTTTCCCTCACAAGGTCCCTAAATATTTGCAGATTTCTTACCTATACAAGATTAAAAGTCCTGTCGGCAAAAATGGTAGCACTAACCAACATCATCATGCATGCCCTGGAAGAAACATTCAATTGATTAGCAACTCGATGACACACATATAATTCAACCACCCACTACACCTTGTAATACGAACCCTTGCATGCACGAACCTATTTACTTGACTCCTACATGAAGGTGATAAAAATACATAAGAAGGGGGGTTGAATTGTGTTATCCGTTTCTTTACTTTGCTTATGAACAGAGTTTAGATTCTAAACCATTGTTCAGATTCTGATAATTAATTACAACAGAATAATAACAGAAGTAAACAAATAACGACATAACACACGTAGATTTATTTTGGTTCCTTCTAAACTGAGAGTAGTCCAGTCCCCTTGCGGCACAAGAGATTTTTCATTATAATCAAAACATGATTATAACTGCTTATGCACTTAAGCATAAGACTTTTCTGTTCAGACCCTCAGCCTGAGAATTTGTACTTAAATCCCACAGATTCAAGACTTCCTTGCTTAAACCCCTTAGGTTCAATACTTCTGCTCAGACCATCGGTCCAATACTTCCCTACTCAGATTCCACGAGTCCAAGACTTCTGCTTATACCTGCAATCCAAGACTTCCTGCTTAAATCCCTTGGATTCAAGACTTCCTTGCTCAAGCCCTCCAGGCTCAAGACTTCTGCTCAGACCCTCGGTCTAAGTCTTTCATACTTAATCAACAACGAATCAAGAATTTAATGCTCTATCACATATTAGGAGACTTACTTGGCTCAAGCTTCCCAACAAAAGACTTTGATGCTCAAGCACATAGTAAGAGACTTTATCTAAACTACTAAACAACTTACTTAGCAAAATAGAGAACAAGGTGTACTTGATACATAATCAGAGGAACAGATTAATAACCATAACAAAGATCACATCACTTAAGATTTATAAGATATTCAATGTTTAATAAATCTTAAGGCTTTGTACAATTTACAACATATAACAGAATTTCTGCATACTCGATTGTGTTGCTATTGTTGATCTTGTTATTCTTCCATTCTGATAGAAGAGTGGAATAATTCTATCCTTCTTGGCTCTTCTTATTTATTTTCCTTGTTCCTTGTTGAAAATCCATCTTGAATCTTCAACTACTTTTATAGCAGTTTCAGAGGAATAGCCGTTGGAAGAGATAAATTGTACAAGTGTTTTTGTTACTCCATAATACAAAAGACGTTGAAGATAGATACACCAAAAGATCTTGATTCGTTGTGTAACTTGTTTAACCATTGTGTCTTTCTTGTGATATTATACTATAGATCCTTTGAGAGTAGATATTCGTAAAGCATGTCAACTCTTCTTGATCCTTGTGAACACAGACTCTAGCTGACAAACTGATTTGACATTGTAGCTTGCTTTCTGCAGTATGAATAACTTAGCTTTTATCACTGATTCCGAATGATCACCAGAAGCTGATACATTTAATAAGTTTAGAGACAATATATTGTTAATCTGATGCAAAGGCCTTCAACTTCAGAGTCTACGCAAACCTATATTATTATACTTCACTTAAAGAACGTTCTTCAGATTATGAACCACCAGAAACCAATAACTTAGCTTCTCTCAAGTGCTTCATTATATCAGATTCTGAATATATTCTTCTTTAAGCTTTAGAACCTGCACACTTAGAACACACATTAGATAACACCATTGTTCTTTCAATACTTTATTATCATCAAAACCCAAAGGATATATGTCATGAACAAATCTTGTTCTAACAATCTCCCCCTTTTTTATGATGACAAACATAAGTATTTAAAGAACAATGTTGGACTATTTTAATTTTCTTGGCAACGTCAGAGTCTGAGGTTTGTAAGCCCCCCCTGAGTCTAATAGTCAATGGTTGAACTTTGTAAGCTCCCCCTAAGTTTTATATTCAAGAAAACTAAGATATGTCAATGTTGGGCTATTTTAATTTTCTTAGCAACATCAGAGTCCGAGGTTTGTAAGCTCCCTCAGAGTCTAATAGTCCAAGGTTGAGGTTTGTAAGCTCCCCCTTAGTTCTATATACAAGAAAACTAAAATATATTTTAATTTACTTGGCAACATCAGGGTCTGAGGTTTGTAAGCTCCCCCGAGTCTAATAGTCCAAAGGTTGAGGTTTGTAAGCTCCATCTAAGTTCTTCTATCAAGAAAATTAAAACATTTCTCCCGTGTAATAATCGAAATAACAGAAATAAAATAATTTTAAATAATTAAAATAAACAACATTAACAGAAATACCATAATTTTAAATAATTAAAATAAACAACATTAAAACTGATTGGGTTCAAATTCTTTATTAAAATCTTCTATATCTTTCTCCCCTTTTTGTCACATCAAAAAGAAGAAAAAACGAAAGACATACATTCATAAATGCAAAGCAGATCATCATTACATGATCGGTTCCCAAGAAAGAGAAAATGATTCAAGTATTAGAGAGCATTAAAAGCTTGTACAATGCATCTTTAATAGTTATTGGTCGTAACACTTCCAAGGATCAAGAAAAGGATTTTATTTTGTTATTTAGGTTACCTAGACTCCACTATAAAAGCAACTGAACCATAAGCCAGTTTCATCAACATCCTTTAGAGCAATCATTTAAGCAACATCTGAGAGTACCAACATTTCTGTCATAACAGAAATTTCAGAAGATACTACTAGTCAGGAGACACAAAGTCTTCAAAAACCAGCAAGTTCTGAAGCTTCTGAAATTGGATCCTCATCTATACTACTGAAGTCTTTTGAGGAGAGTTCATCATCAACAATAATGAGACCTTCTGAAGCAGGTCTATCAACTACTGTTTTGAAACCTAAGAAGAAGTCAATGAATAAGAAGAAGAAGAAGAAGAAGAACATAGATAGGATGGCGTTTCATATAGTTATCCTTGAATGTGAGGATGAGGATGAGCCTGATATTGATTGGGGAAACTGAGTGGGTCATAAGGCTTTAGAGGAGTTAGATTAGTTTAACCTTAATATCCTCTATCCTTTATGTAATCCTTCCTTTTTTATTAATGAAAAAATGTTTTGACCATTATTAAATTTGCACAAGTACAATTTTTACTTTTCCTTTTGATTTTCTAACAAATACATAAACGAAGTAAAAAGAAGAAAAGATGAAATAATAAAACCAACAGATAGCTGTTAAGATGACATTTACAGTTGTCTTAAGAGAATCTTTATTAGGATTATATAGTAGACATCATTTCCCAAGAGTCAGACGTTAAAAGATTGATTTGACTAATCAATATTGAATCTCTAAACACTCAAGATACGGATGAATAGTCACTATAAAACGTTCATCAAACTATCTTTCTGAATCACTAATATTTAGAACACCAAAAATGTATAAGCAAAAGCAAATCTGGGTTCCAAAGAGAGATTTTAGAAATGCAACAATACTGAATGCAACAACTCAAGCAAATGAGAATAATGTAGCAATTGAAGCATCTTCAAGCAAGAAGATTTCTTCAGAGACACATACATCTCTAGAAACCTTTGTTGAGACACAAAGAAGAAAAAGACTTCTAGGTCAAAATGCAGGAATCTTCTGAGGAAGGAAGCTATTGAGTTTGCAAAGGAAGACTGAGAAGATTGTTTAAACAGTTTAGATATGTCAGATGAGCCTAGGGAATTCCTTAAAACAGCAAATGTCTAGAAATTTTTTTATAATATGTATTAGCTTCCAATATTTCATATGTTGCAAGTGTTTTAAGTCTTAGTCATAATTTTTTGTTCTCCAAACAACATAAAAATGCACATATAACACTTAAGACACACAAGAATATGAACAAGAGCAATGAAATTTTTTTTAACAACGAGATTGCTTAATACACAATGTTTAACAAATACAAGGCATATATTTGCAGAAATCCAACATAAGAATCTCTCATAGATAGCCTTAACTTTTCTCTCTAGATTTTAGAAGAATCATCCTCAGAACTTATGACAACTCCTTGTTGGATCAACAGTTCAGAAAGAACTCGTCCGTAAGGAATAAAGAATGTCTTTCCCTTGCGAAAGGATGAAAGAGTCTTCTTCATATAGTCAAACATAATTTGAGGAAGATCAATCTGCAAGTTTGAATTGAGAATAAGTCGCAAATATTTTTCAATAGAGTCCATAAGGTCTATATCCTTGTCCTTTGGTAGCAAGTTTGAGTTCAAAATCTGATTCTAAATAATTGCATCAGGACGAAGATTTGAGACCAGAGAAAGGTTTGATGGATCTACAAAAGTACGTCATGTAGGAAGATAGTATTCCCAAACAAGAGTACATGGGATTTCTCCAATCTCCTTATAGTTGATTACATTAGCAATCTTTTTAGAGGTTACTGTTATAGAAACACCAGAAACCTTAGAAAGAATAGCATAGTCAGAATTTAGCTCAACAATGGAAGCATTAACCAAAAATTCTTTGACAAGATTTGGATAAGTAAAACCATAGAGCATATCAAAGTATCCATTCCAACCTTGTTCAAAAACAGTCTACCAGAAGTTAAAACATTGCTTAAGCAACTCTTCAAAATTCACAAACTTTTCATTGATGACAACTAGTTGATTCAGTGAAGAATTGACTAGAGAATTCATCTCAGGTTTGGTTTGATCAACACACAAAAGAAAAACAAATAACAAGAAATGATCTGAACAAGATTCTGACCACAGAGGAATAAGAATCTTGTCAGAGGGACATAAAAGGTGACACGAAATGATGTTTCATAAAGACAAGGGATAGAGACCATAGACGTATAAAATAAGGAAATATCATCACCCAAGGGTCCTTACCCAACAAACTTCTTGAATACACTAAATGTTTTTCGACTTTATGGAATTTTAAATATGACGGAGATTTTAAAGTAACTCTTACTTAAAATGCTTCATCAGAAGTAAAGATTCCTTTTCTGAATCTCAGAGACTGACAATTTTTCAGAAGCTATATGTCATCAGAGTCTAGTAGGATTAGACTTCGAGAAAGACATCTTCTGTTAATCATCAGTCTTTGATATTCTATTCAGAGTCAAGCATTTTCTCTTGAAATTAAAGTTATGCTTGATTTATGAATATTGAATTGGTTTCCTTGACAACTAACTAGCAGTAATATTATCACAAACGGTGAGAATATTGTTTACATACAAATGATCATCTTCTAGTTAATGAGATATTCAGTACAGTCAAATAAAACATAGTTTCTTTTTAAATATTTCTAAAGATTCTTTTGTTGTTAACAAACAGAATTTCTCTAGAGATCTAACAGAGACTTTGTATTCACGCATACTTAAATAGTCCATTGAGTTAAGAAGCTTGCAAAAGTAAAGGAACAGAACGTACGTTTTTTTTTTGTTTTTCTTGGTCAAGCTTCAGATGAGTATTCAGATTTGACCATGGTATCTGAATTCTATCTCGAGTGGATTCTGAGTCAATGACAATCAAACCAGTGATTCCACTTTCTTCTCCAAACTCCATTCTATTGCATCCTCCAGCTCTAGAGTTTGATATGTAGGCATTTCTTCCATCAAATGTTGTAAACAACCTTTGATCAAGTATCATGGAAGATTCCTTGCTCCTTTCTTCTGTGATATCTGCAGCAAATACAATTTTGGATATTGGTACCCATATTTCTGTGGGTCCACAAATGTTAGCCCTAACAGACTTTCTTTTACTTCATGCCTTAGTCTGATAGTAGTACCAAGATTCATTCCAGAATAGAGTCTAGGATGAGTTATGGAACTTAACAAACTCTTGTTCTTAGTAGAGTCTTTGATTACATTGTCTTGGATTAAATCTATTGACTTCATAATCCTCGATTTTGAAATTTTTGACTAGCATAGAGATAGACAGTGTTTGCTATCAGAGGTTGACATAAAGTAAGTTTTTAACACTGTCTTAGTATTGCTAGAAAACAAAAGAAGAAATGAAAGGTTTCTCACAAAATTGTCCTTTAACACAAATACTATGATAGCCTTCAATTTCCTTAGGAGCAATGAAGTCACTTAAGATTTTATCTTAAGATGCAGACTCCTTATTATCAATATTTAAGTAAGATACATTAGTCGATACCTCTTTCTCTTCAATAATTAATTTATTCATGGATTCAGATGCTTCTTTAGAAGAAGTAATGGCCACCAGTGCCATATTACTTTTTCATCAGATTCTGAATCCTCTACTATGTCAGCTTCATTAGAACCTGCTCTGAAGATCTCTGACATTTTTCTTTTTGGGTTTTTCTGTCTGGTAGTTTTTCTCCGTGTTCTTAAGATTGGGATAATTAATTAAAATACGAATATTTTAGAAGCTCCTGAATTTACTCTTCCATCAACAAATATCACACTTCATTTAGCCAACTGATAGAATCTTCTGATAAGGAAGGCCAATTCCTTATCATCAGACATTCCATAGGAATTTTTTTCAACAGGCTTGAGGAAGGGTGATCTCTTTGACATATTTTCTTCATCTAATTTCATTTCTTTACTTTGAAGAATGCTAATTAAACCTTCAAGACTCAGTTTACCTAAGTTTTTTGACTTCTTGAATAAATGTGAATGTTTGGTTTGACTCTAGCAGGCAGACTTCTCATAATTTGATTGGAAAGATTAGATGAAGTGTAACTAGATAAGATTCTACCTGATTCCCTTCAAATTAGAACACAAGGATTCAAAGATAGTCTAAGCATTAGACATATCAATGATGTTGATATACTCAGAATGAGATAGAGCACCTACTAGAATGCATCTAATTCCAAGATAATTTCTATAAAGCTTCTTCTGAGTTGGTGTGAGAGATTTTCTATCATAGATCATCTCTACACCATCAACTTCTATAGTAATACCTTTATCAAGGGTATTCCATAGACCTTCATCAAAACCTTGTTATCAAAACCAATGATATAAGAATATATTTTGCCTTTTCCCACCATTTAAATTCAGTGGAGTCACCCCTGAATATGGTAGGATTAGCAAAATAATAATTTTCATATAGTACTTGATTCCTTCTTGAAGGAAAGTCTTCAGCAGACATATTTTTCTCATTGGATCTTTATATGCACCACTGTTAAGTTTTATGCACAAACCATGCTCTAATACCAACTGAAGATGAGAAGAATACACAAGAAGGGGGTTGAATTGTGTTATCTGTTTCTTTACTTTGCATCTGAACAGAGTTTAGATTCTAAACCACTGTTCAGATTCTGATAACTAATTGCAATGGAATAATAACAGAAACAAATAAATAACAACAGAATACACAAAGATTTATATTGGTTTCTCCCAATCTAAGAGTAGTTCAGTCCCATTGCAACACAAGAGATTTTTCACTATAATCAGAACATGATTACAACTGTTTATGCACATAAGCATAAGACTTTTCTGCTCAGACCCTCAACCCGAGATTTTCTGCTTAAATCCCACAGATTCAAGACTTCATTACCTAAATCCCTCAGGTTCAAGACTGCTGCTCAGACCCTCGGTCCAAGACTTCCCTGCTCAGATTCCAAAAATCCAAGATTTCTGCTTAGACTTGCATTCCAAGACTTCCTACTTAAATCCCACAGATTCAAGACTTCCTTGCTCAAGCCCTCCAGCCTCAAGACTTCTGTTCAGACCCTCGATCCAATACTTTCTTGCTTAATCAACAACTGATCAAGACTTCAATGCTCTAGTACATATCAAGAGACTTACTTGGCTTAAGCTTCACAGCAAGAGACTTTGATGCTCAAGCACATATCAAGATACTTTATCTAAACTACTAAATAACTTGTTTAGCAGAATAGAGAATAAGGTGTACTTGATACATTATCAGAGGTACAAGGTAATAACCATAACAAAGATCATAACACTTAAGATTTCTAAGATATTCAATGTTTAGAAATCTTAAGGCTCTGTACAATTTACAACAGATAACATAATTTCTGAACACTCGATTGTGTTGCTATTATTGATCTTGTTATTCTTCCATTTTGATAGAAGCGTGGAACGCTTATATCCTTCTTGGCTCTTCTTCTTTATTTTCCATGTTCCTTGTTGAAAATCCATCTTGAATCTTCAGCTACTTTTATAGCACTTTCAGAGGAATAGTCGTTGGAAGAGATAACTTGTACAAGTATCTTTGTTGCTCCATAGTACAAGAGACATTGAAGATAGATACACCAAAAGATCTTGATCCATTGTGTAACTTGTTTAACCATTGCGTCTTTCTTGTGATCTTGTACTATAGATCTGTTGAGAGTAGATATCCATAAAACATGTCAACTCTTCTTGAGCCCTGTGAACACAGACTCTAGCTGACAAACTGATTTGACATTGTAGCTTGCTTTCTGTAGTACGGATAACTTAGCTTTACCACTGGTTCTGAATTATCACCTGTAGGTGATACATTCAATAAGTTTAGAGACAATATATTTCTCTTATGATGTTGAGGCTTTCAGCTTCAGAGTCTACGCAAACCTATATTATCAAACTTCACTTGAAGAACGTTCTTCAGATTCTGAACCACCAGAAGCCAATAAATTAGCTTCTCTTAAGTGCATCCTTATATCAGATTTTGAATATATTCTTCTTTAAGCTTTAGAACCTACACACTTAGAACACACATTATATAGCACCATTGTTCTTTAATACTTTGTTATCATCAAAACCCAAATGATATATGTCATGAACAAATCTTGTTCTAACACTATAAATCCATTCCCAAAAACTCAACAGCATAATCAATGACATATCTTCCTTCATAACCTTTACGAGGTCTCATAAATCACCCATAATGGGAAGGTGTAGCAGACAAAAAACATCTTTTAAGATAACAGTCATCTTGCCAAATGATATATGAAATGACGATGTCTCTAGATGCAATCTCTCTTCGAATGCTTATAGAAGATTTTGGTCTATTCTTCTCATATCGGTTCTTTGTAATAAAAATAAACCAGCGCCATCCAAGTATCCCTTAATCACTAGAGGAAGATATCCTGAAACTCATTCTTGCAGCTTACTTCCATGTGCAACCACCTTTTGTTCTTTCTTCGAACCTCTTTTTTGAAAACAATTTTAAAGATAAAAAATATATTAGAATAAAAAATAATTAAAATTAAATATTATTCAACATCAAGTGTATGAGTTTTACTTACCTTGTCGTACCATAAATGACGAGCAACATGGTGCTCGTACCATAAAAGAAGAGATGTGTCGTATGGTCCGCCAGGGTACTTAAGTGGCTGTTGCTGACGTCCACCTACCGTCTCTCCATGTACGTTTGGAGCAAGTAGTGCTCCCCGTCCTACGCCTTCACCCGGACAAATTATTCTACCATTATTTCCTCTGCGCCTCATCGTAAATCCAAAAAATAAAATAAAATCAATTTTTAACAATTTTGAAAAAAACAAAAACAAAACCGAAAATCTTACACAACAGACATCTAGTAGCTAAAAACGACTCGAGAAACTTATCTAGAAGACTTCCGGTGTAAAAAACTATGGACCAGATAATTTTGAAGCAAGATTTTTGGAGTTGATTTGAGGACTGAAAGACTTGTGAAAGTGAGTACCGGTTTAGAACTGTGTATCTGATAACTTGTTAAAAGAGTTTCGGTGAGCTTTTGTGGACCGGAATACTTGTATATAAGACTTCCCGTACATAAAATTTCCACAAATTCTCTCAAATCCTCTCAATGCACCAAAAAGTTTAAAAATCAAATGAGAAAAAATTGAAAATTTTGACAAATATACTATTTATACATGAACATTTTGTTTAAATTGTATTAATTGTTGGGATAGGGATAAATGTAAAGGTATGAGGTAAAATTTCTAATAAGCAGTTATCAAAATAACCGCTAAGCTCTCAGCTTCAAATAAGCCCAATCTAATCTCAGAAGGCCCACAAGACTAAAAAAGGCCTAAAGCTTAAAAAGATTACTAGAATATAATGAATTCAAAATTGAACATTACTAATTACACTCTAAGTCTTATTCACAGACCCTGACGAAATTCCAAAAATACTCTCAGAATTTGGATTTTAAGATCTGGGCGCAACAAATACACAACAAACTCTATAAAAAAAGCCAAATTATATATATATATATATATATATATATATATATATATATATATATATATATATATATATATATATATATATATATATATATATATATATATATATATATATATATATATGTTTGGATATTGAAATTCGGATTAACAACATACGAAAAATTGAAATTTGGATGCACCTTAAAAGGCTACCCACACCCAATCTCAGAACCGGACAAAATCAAAGTTAAAGGGTTTGTTCGTATTTTAAAATTTGGACTTTTTGTCGCCTTCTTGTTTCGCGAACATTGTATACCTACTCAATATTTGTGACACTTTAGGGTCTTTTTATTTTCAAAGTAGATACTATGTTATTGGGTTGAACTATGTTCAATGTCATGTCAGAAACAAGTTTCTTCTCTTTAAAATTTCGACGACATACAATCAGATTACTGACTAACTTGTGACACAAAACATGGTTATGAATACCACAAACCACACTAAATGTCAATGTATTATTTATCTTGCAACTTAAAAATAAATCCACATTTTTTCGATCTAGTGTCATCACATTTCAACTTCTATATATGTTATTTCTAGTTGCCACTTCTTTCGCATCTCTTTGTAACAAATGTTTGTTTTCTATCAGAACTAGAATTCAATCTCTTATAACAATGTTGAACTCTAACTTGGCAGCCTCTGTGCGGACCCATTGAAGCATATGTTCATGTATAACAAACTCTTGTTTATTGATAAATAAATTTCCAACATCAAACTGGACACCGTTTGTTTAACATCCTTAGATGCAATAGCTTTGATGACAATACCAGAGTGCACCATAACTACAACCAGTTAAGCAGAAGCAACTCAAATTTGCCATAAATCAGTTCGAATTTCAATTTTCAAAACATTAATAAAAGAATCCAGCTTTCAAAATTCGGACGCAATACTCATATTTCATACAACTAAACAAGATTTTCTCATCAATGGTCTATGAAATACATGTATATTACCAATAATTCCAATTTCTTTTGAGCCTTTTGATGTAAAAATACATTAGAATATTATTTGCAACTAAAAATCTTGAATGAGAATGGAAGAAGATTTTGATATGATTTTTCAATATTGGTGTTATGATCATGAAGACACCCATACATGCTAAGTTATGTCAAATCCGTTATCTTGCTTGGTGTTTATGAATTTCAATCTTCGAATGGTGGGTAGATCCAATGATTGAAATTTGCACATTTAGGTTGGCGTTTTTGAGTTTCCATGTGATGTGTGAGCACTACATGGGTTGTAGTGAGCACACCCCTTCAAAATTTATCATAAATCATTTTCTTAAATTTGTATTAAAATTCCATATCCAAATTCAACTTGTTACAACAAACTCATCTAAGGAAATCTGCACAAACAACCTTCCAAGACTGACATGAAATAATACCTATCTATGCAAACAAAATTATTAAACGAGGTTGACATCAAGATTCAGTTCATAAACTTCTGAAATTAAATACAAATAAATAGAAACCACAAAGCAACTTATTTTACATTGTGGCATGTACTGCTCTAGGAAATTCTAATTGCACCCCCTCTACAAAAGGCAATGTACTACTATGCATTGTTATGTTATCAAAACTAGACATAGAAGGTATGCTTTGTTCATTTCTAAAGAAATTTAGAGGATCAACTTTGGTCTTAACCATTGCTAATTTCTTGAAGTTGTTCTTGAAATACTTTAAACCCCAAATACTAGCTTTCTCATAGCTTGTGTATCCATTAATGTTATTCACTCCAATATCAAGGTCTCTCTAGTTCACATATGCAGCTCTTGGAGACTTTGAAACAAAAGGTTCCATATAACTATAAAGCTTTCTCATCCAATTTATGTGCCTTTTTTCTACTTCATCACCTTCATCTTTCCAAAAAACCATGTGCTGGATTTTGTAAATGTTTCCAGCTCTATGTGGAAATGGAATTTCTGAATCCGATATCTTATCCATTTTGCCACCATAAGGAGTGAATATTAGCACCGCCGCTTTCGCTTCACCTTCATAAAACATTGGCTATAACCCTTCAAATCCAATATCAGGAATTGGATCTCTAACATAATCCGATTTTGCCTTGAAAAACAACACACCATTATGAGTTCTATTCAACAAAACTTCAAGAGGAATAAGTCTATCTACACCTCCAAGAAACAAGGATTCAAATGCAACTTTTATTGTTAACCTCCTTGTTTGAGTATTTGAATTTTCCCTCTCCAAAATAATCCTAATGTTTAAATCTTCATCAAGCTTATTTGCCACTAACTGCCACTTATGAATAAGTTTGGTTGCATTTTGTTCCAGTGTTTTTGGAACATTGAACAATGTCACGGTGGATGGAACATGAACAAGTTTTATCTTCCATGCTATGATAACTAGTAAAAAACCCGTGCGGACGCACGGGTTATTGTTGTTTGGTTTAAAATGAAGTAATATAAAAACATTAAAAAGTAAATAATAATAAATATTAATTAGGTAGAAATTAAATTAACAATGAAAAGAGTAATTAAGAAAAAATAAAATAATTAAAAAAGAATAAAAAGTAATATCATTATATAAGGAGAAAAAGAGAAGTTGTAAAAGAAATAAAAATAAATAAAAAACAAATGGGGCCACGTGATGAAATGTTTGGGTATAAGATGCGGACAAAGACACTAAAAAGGGTTCAATGTAGTACTGTATTTTTTTGTTAGGGTTTAGTTCAGAGTTGGAAACAAAAGGATCGTCCAAGTCGTCGAAGAAAGCAAGGGTTCACATTTGGAAGCTTAGGAATGGCAAAAACAAATAGGTATTGTTATGGTAGTGACCCGTGAGAATTTGAATAAACATTTGTACTATACAATTGTACTGAAATGCATATGGAAACTAATGAGCCACGAAAGTCCATGTATTCAACGTAGAAAGTCACCAATATTATAAATCCAATATGTCTAATAACTATAAATATTTATAAATATCTAATAATTATAAATATTTATAAATATTTGGTTGATTAAAAAAAAAGGTATTGTGGTGATAGTGACCCGTGAAAATAGTGAGTATCAGTGATAAAATTCACAGAACAGGGTAAACTTTACAAAATAAATTGATAGTTTGAGTGATAAATTTAATAATTTATAGTACATTGAAAGTATATGCACATTGAAGGTAATATTTATACAGTGAGATCTAATTGGTTGTGTCCCGTGCCACAATAATATTAACCTTATTTTGAAATGAAGTGTTGAAATGTAACATTATTTTATTTTTTGATGTAAAACGGTCCGCAATTCAGAAGTGCAAACTGTATTATGTGAAACAGGTAACGTCTGTTCAAAGAAAGCTTCAGAAATTTTCATTATGTAATTTGATCAATTGCATGCACAAGTTGTAATAGTTTTAGTGTTAAAGCTTTTGTAAAATAATCAATTAGAGCCTTTAAGACCAAAAGAAATAATATAAAAGGATAACTGAACATGACAAATTAATAAGATGCATAAATTGTATCATAACAGTTATCGTTAGCCACTATTAAACATCTTGCAGTGACCAATTTGTTTTAACAAAATTATAACATTAAGCATGTACCAAAAAATTGATAACATTAAGCAACTAATATAAAGCCTCTGTGATTGTATCATTGTACAGGAATTTGGTTAATCAGTTTCCTAACAGTACAAAATTGGTTGAAATGGCAACTCAAAAAGTCTTACTTGGTTGAAATGGCAACTCAAAAAGTCTTAGAAACCATTGATCACTCTATATTGATTTGTTTTGCTTTGGTTGCAGACTGGTTGGGTGTTATAAAGGCAGTGGCAGGAAGATTGTCAAGGTCAATGGTAGGAGAATCTCTCTTTTTGCCCTGTGTATTTGTTGAACTACATTCAGGGCCTGAGTTTTGTTGGTTTGAAATGGTTGACTGTGTTAAGATAGTTAGGTCTGTAGATTGACTCAACTGTGAACATGGAAAATGAGATGGTAATTAGTACTTATAAATGTGAGTGATAGAAACAAAAAATGCACAGGGCAAAAATGATAGTTTAAGTAAGATATACTCGCTATAGTTTGGTTATTCTAATCATTTGGTTATTTCACAGATTCATACCATTTGTAGAAAATGAAAAGACTATATATTGTAAATAGAACATTTTGAATTTTGAGAATATGAATTCTGAATGTATTTTCTGGTAATATGAGACCGAGTTTCTTAACATTGCAATTGTTGCATAGTAAAAGTAAATAAATGTATGTGCTAGTCCTGTAGAATTTTCTTTTTCCTTTTCTCATTTCAAATAATAAACAAATGTAAAATTTGTTAGGGCCGAATTATCAAAGTTTCCTGATTGGCCAAAAAATGTTGCTACTTGAATGAATACCTGCATGTCTAATAGGCTGGCTCCATAAAACTGTCTACCTTGTTCCTCAAACAAGGATTGAGGTATATCAACTTCTACCTGCATGTCTAATTAAGGAAGAAGGTGAGGTATGAGATGTATATGCTGATGTCGAAGTGGACAAAGCATCAGTTTCATTGCATCTTGATCTTAGTACATTTAGAAATTCAGTGTCCAAAGAAGGGTCAGGTTCGTTAGTTCCGTTGAAGTTATAGAGACGGTTTTTGAAGAAATTGCAGTGGATCACACCAATGTTGTGGGCACCTAAGAGAGTGACCATTTCTCTTTCATCAAATCCCCTTGATTTGAAGGTTTCAATGATTTGAGATAAATCGGCATAGGGTGAAGGAAGCTCATCTGTTGCAATGTCAGCAAAAGAGTTTGAACCATCTCTCATGCCTGTATTCAAAGGATAGAATGGACCACCAGCCTATAAAATACACAATGCTCAATTATGCTCAAAACTCGATTAAAATCAAACATAAGATTTAATTAGTATGCGTTGTCGGTGTAAATTTGTGTACACATATGCATCTAATCAGATATTGTGGACAGAGAACACGCAAAAAACGCAAACAGAGAACACACATTGTTCAATCAATTGTACCTACGTCTCTGACTTCAAACCAGCTACGGTACCTTTCTATTATTCAAGTTTAAATACCACGATCCAGTTTACAAGATTGATCGTATCGGTAAACCGAGTCATATTCAACAGATGCATGTGCATGAAAGTTAATCTCTTAACCATCTATACTTAAAAGTGATGACAGAAAGGAAATGTTACCAGAACAACACAATCTCTTGCAGCAAGTACAACAATATCAGCACAAGAAACAATTCCCGGACACGCTTCTTCGAGATTGGATTTTATGGTTTCTATTACATCAAATCCTTTGAGATTTCCATTGGGAGGTGAATCTTTCTCTGAATCAATGTAATCATCATCATCTAACAAAACAGAAGCATCACATCCCTGATACAAACCCAATTCAAATCAACACAATGCACTTTAAAACTAAATAAGACCTAGTTATGCACCCTTGGCGATCAATAGATGCGAACCGAACAAAAAATGCACAAGAAAAAATCAATAGAACTACAATGTTAAGAGCAACAATAAAATTTTCTGCGGAAAGAAAATCGAAACATACTTGACAACATTGTGCATTTCCACCACATGCAGCATAATGAAGTGGAGTGCTCCCAGAACCTGCAAGAAGTGCACACAGATATGGAAACAATCGACAAATAGTAGGAATATAAATACCGACTTTCCAAAGCAAACACTTGACATAACTTTATCACATGGACTATGAGATAATAAATAATTACCGATTAAATCGATAGTAGTTCCATCCTCTACGGTAACCTCGGACACGGAAGCTCCCAATTCCAAAAGCAAGTGATCAAGATGCAATGAAGCCCTTTATAAGTTATAGAGACAGTTTTGAAGAAATTGCAGTGGATCACATCAATGTTGTGGGCACCTAAGAGAGTGACCATTTCTCTTTCATCAAATCCCCTTGATTTGAAGGTTGCAATGATTTGAGATAAATCGGCATAGGGTGAAGGAAGCTCATCTGTTGCAATGTCAGCAAAAGAGTTTGAACCATCTCTCATGCCTGTATTCAAAGGATAGAATGGACCACCAGCCTATAAAATACACAATGCTCAATTATGCTCAAAACTCGATTAAAATCAAACATAAGATTTAATTAGTATGCGTTGTCGGTGTAAACTTGTGTACACATATGCATCTAATCAGATATTGTGGACAGAGAACACGCAAAAAATGCAAACAGAGAACACACGTTGTTCAATCGATTGTACCTACGTCTCTAACTTCAAACCAGCTACGATACCTTTCTATTATTCAAGTTTAAATACCACGATCCAATTTACAAGATTGATCGTATCGGTAAACCGAGTCATATTCAACAGATGCATGTGCATGGAAGTTAATCTCTTAACCATCTATACTTAAAAGTGATGACAGAAAGGAAATGTTACCAAGGAAATGTTACCAGAACAACACAATCTCTTGCAGCAAGTACAACAATATCAGCACAAGAAACAATTCCCGGACACGCTTCTTCGAGATTGGATTTTATGGTTTCTATTACATCAAATCCTTTGAGATTTCCATTGGGAGGTGAATCTTTCTCTGAATCAATGTAATCATCATCATCTAACAAAACAGAAGCATCACATCCCTGATACAAACCCAATTCAAATCAACACAATGCACTTTAAAACTAAATAAGACCTAGTTATGCACCCTTGGCGATCAATAGCTGCGAACCGAACAAAAAATGCACAAGAAAAAATCAATAGAACTACAATGTTAAGAGCAACAATAAAATTTTCTGCGGAAAGAAAATCGAAACATACTTGACAACATTGTGCATTTCCACCACATGCAGCATAATGAAGTGGAGTGCTCCCAGAACTTGCAAGAAGTGCACACAGATATGGAAACAATCGACAAATAGTAGGAATATAAATACCGACTTTCCAAAGCAAACACTTGACATAACTTTATCACATGGACTATGAGATAATAAATAATTACCGATTAAATCGATAGTAGTTCCATCCTCTACGGTAACCTCGGTAATTAGATTTGAAATGAATGGCAGGGCAGAAAAAATTTCTTATACGTCTCTAACTGTTGATCTTGCAGGGTAGTGTTAAAAAAATATTGCACATCAATCTATAACACTACCTTTCGTAGTTTCGTATCGTAGTTAAGTTATTTCATGGATAATTTGAAATAATTTAGAAAATGTACCGTACCTTTCTCATCTCAGTTCATAGGGACTGCAACTTTCATGAAAAAAGAGCAGCCCTCCTGTCAACATCACATGATATCGGGACATAACAAAGCCTGAAATTTTAAAAGGCATCATTACAACATAACATGCAAGTAAGCATTAACTAATAACCATTATATATCGTTTCCAAAATAAATTCAGAAGTCTCGAGAGTAATTAAATAATCGCATTGGATATCCATAACACATTATAGCCAAAAAAATCCAAGATACTTTCAGAAGTCTTTAGAGTAATTAAATATAGATTCAGAACCTGCATAATCAATCCAACACTTCCTGCTATTCCTGTCAAATAAACAATTTGTATTGAATCAACAACCAGAGCATGAATGGGAAGAAACTGGGCTATCCTTAATATGACCTTACAACATGTAAAATATACAATAAAAAAGAAGATAAATTATTGATACTTCTTTACATCGTGCTCCATGTGGTCAATTACAAAATAACAATATATGAGAGTAAAATCCTTTATATTGCAAGAAAACAACTTTATGATAAAAGTATGAATTTAAATGAGTAAAAAGCAACATGCAACATTGTTTGCACCTATAGCTGAATTAAATTGGATAAGGCAGCAACATGCAATAAAAATATCAAAAACACACAGGGTGTTACTATTTTATAAAATAAATGTTTTTTCTTATTATATATCGATCATTTAACCAATAAAAAATAACGATACCAAAATTTCTTGAAAATAACACATCCTTTCATCTATAATGCAACATTACTTTAATCTATACACATCTTTATAAAAATCGATTAATTGATCACTATAAACATTCAAATGAAAACTGATCATTGCATAGTCTGTTATCATCAAGTTCATAGTATTTATAAAAACCAATGTACCTATATTAGACAAAATATTTCAATTAGAATTTAGAAGTTGTTCAATATAGAAATAGCAAAACTTTCTTAGGCAGAAAACAGACTGAAAAAGCAATGTATAAATGTTACCTTTGGTGATATTCAAGGAATACAATTTTAGTTTGTTTTGTACTAATCATGCATCATTGACACTCTGTTGATTATTTTCTACCTGTCAAATAAACAATTTGTATTGAATCAACAACCAGAGCATGAATGGGAAGAAACTGGGCTATCCTTAATATGACCTTACAACATGTAAAATATACAATAAAAAAGAAGACAAATTATTGATACTTCTTTACATCGTGCTCCATGTGGTCAATTACAAAATAACAATATATGAGAGTGTGTGACTACTGTATTACATATTTCATATAGTTAACTGTCCAAGATATAAAGAGCTTTAAGCTATGTTCCAGTTAATATTATATAAAAATGATATCAAACCCAAAAGCAATTCTTTCCCTTTTTACAGACCTGCTATAACAAAGTTTCTGCAATTTTTTTTTACAGGAACTTCACAGTATTAACAGCAACAATTTTAACATAGCAGAGGTTCAACAAATTCATAACAATTCCAAATAGCAACATTTTTTACAACTCTGAGACAAAAGAGCAGAGAAAGAAAACCTGTTATTACAACTGTTGCAAAATCATTACCGCCGACAGAAACCGACGTCGCCAAAACCACAGGAACCATCTTCTTCCTTCAAACAGACCTCTTTCATCAGGTTCAACAAGCACGAATTGGATTCTCTGCTACAACAATCAATGCAAGAAGGAGTCAAATCTCCGAAACAGCAAACAAAAACTTATCAATTTCAGAATTTCATCAATTTCACTTTATTCTAAAACCCTAACTTCATCAATTCTTTCTATGAACACCAATTGTTGTTTCTTACAGGTCTATGATTTGAGAAAAGGGGAAGAACTCACCTTCATCATCATCGCCGGAAATCACCACCCTTCATCAATCGCAGCGCCGCTCAGAACAATCGGAGGGACACGAATCGCGTCCATTTTCCAGACCACCGCCGAGCTTCCATGGATGGTCGTCGTTGAAAAACCGCCGCGAAATCGGTGGTCGGCGACAAGGTTCGCCGAAACAAAAATCGATTGGGTTCATTAAGAAGACCGTGAGATGTGGATAACGAAACTAAGATTAGTTTCTCAATCGGTGATGGTGATGATCATAGATGGGGTGGAGAAAGTGGCTACAGGCAAGGGTTAGATGGAAGGAAAGAGAGACGAGAAGAGAGGGAGACTCTGAAGAGAGAGACAATGTTTGGTTTGAAATGTGAGAGAGGGAAATGTAAGGTTTGGTGTGGAAAAGAAAAATGAAGTGACGTGGAAAGAAAGGGAGGTGTAATGGGTTGTAGAAATTTAGAGTTAGCAAATTACTAAAAAGGGCAAGCAATGGTCATGAAATGTAAAAGATGAAAAGGGCAAAGATGGACATGCCTAAGCATGTTCCAATCTTTGGTAGGTAGTTGACTCCAAAGCTTGCTCCTCCACCACCTCTAAAAGCCTAAAACAGATCCTCACCAATTGTTTCTCTGTCAAGAACTCTACCATTCACATCAATTATGTGAGCGTCAAGTATATTATCGGCCGAAAGACCATATTTACGCATCAGGAAACCATAGCCGCCACCACTAATGAGTCCGCTAACACCAACAGTACGGCAAACACCTGCAGGGAAGCCGAGAGTTTTGCTTTTTTGGCTAACTTTGTACAAAAGTTCACCAACCGTTGCCCCTCCTTGAACCCACACATAGCTATTTTCTAAGTCGATTTGGATTTCTCGAAGGTTTATGAGATCAATAACAACAAATGGAACTTTAGAGACATACGACAGACCTTCATAGTCATGGCCGCCACTTCGGATTCGAATCTCCAGATCATGGCGTTGGGAACAGATTACAGTTGCTTGAATTTCTAGTACTTCAAGAGGTGTTACAATGACAAGAGGTTTTGCAGTTGTGTTGGATGTGAATCTAAGGTTTTGAACCGAAAACCGGAGTACAGAAGAGTATGAGGAGTGTGTTTGGGTGAACACAACCTTAGAGATTGAAGTGTAGTTACAATTAGAATAACTTTTAAAGCATTGAATAAAGCTTTCATGATTATCAGCTGCATAAGATGTAAAAGAAAATAACAGTAAAATATAATGTTAGAGGCATATTATGATGGTGTATTGTGTATGTATGAAAGTTGGTGTACCATGCATGAGATTTGTAACATTTTTTTAAACTTGAACTTAAAAAGTTTAAGCTACAACAGATCTTGATGTTTGAAACAAGACAATCCTTGAACTCATTAAGCTGACTCTTGGATTAACTTGTATCAGGTCTTCAAGCCTAAAGCTTCATATAACTTAGTGTGAAAAATCATAATTTATTCAACCTGAAACTTGTAAGAAAATGAAAATAAAAACTTCTGTCATAATGATGTCCATGGTATCCAATAATTCACCAGTATATCCAATAAATTAGTCCAACAGATCACAGGGACATAGGGACATGTGCATCAAGCAATAAATAAATAAATAAAATAACAAGTGGAGAAAATTAAATAGTACTGTATAAGATTAGAAAACACAACATGAGAATAACACAACATTTGAACATTAGCGGCAGCATCTTTCATGACCAAATATCAGCAACCAGCCAACTACCTTCCAATACTAGTGAATGTAGAATTTCCATGCAATAACAATTCCATGAATATGAGCCCATGATTGGATAAGTGAGTATATGAGCCCACGATTGGATCAAGTGAGTATATGAGCAGATAATGCAGTAACCTTTGCTTTAGGATTGGAATTATGACTTGAAAATCAACGGTAGAAGCAATATGACTTGCAAGTTTCAACAACTCTGTTCCAAATGCCAATTGTGCAGGCCCAATATATGAAGTGATCGAGAGCATTTAAGGCTGAACAATGCTACTAATACGTGGAGAACCTGCGCTTAATAGTCTCCTTAGAAATGGATGATTTGATAGCTGAGCTGCAGTTGGGCGTTTACTTGGGTTAACTTGTAAGCATTTGAGTCAAAAATAAAATTAGAAATAATAAAATTATTTTTTCATTATTTTAGTGGATGGATTGGATCGATCCATAAATCTAATGGGATGGATTGAGTCAAATCTATTAACTAATTTTATGGGTAATAGATAGATTAGATGAATTTTTTATTGAATGATCCAATTGCTAGATACATCAAATTAAACATCCAAGTTTTGTAATCACACATTTCATTGTTAAAGTTTGAGTTTTAGGTTTTAGTGAAAAACATTCTTTTATGGCTTTTTGGAATTCAATTCATGTCGTGTGGCATATGAAGTTTTGGGATGGTATGCATTCTTTTGTTGGTCAGTTAATTTCTATCTACAAATCTATTTGAACTATAAGAGAAAAAGGTATGAACCCTAATTATTCATTTACTCAATTATTAATTTATGTTTATTTTCATTCTTAAACTATGTTTATTTTTTAGTTAGATTTGGTTATCACTCAAAACAGCCGTTATTATAAATTCTATGCATGGAAGCTTTAAAATCTTAAATTAGTTTTTTTTTAGGGCATTTCTTAATGCACCACCCAAATTTCTTAGGCACCACGTGAAATTATTTTTTTGCCCCTATATTCCGGATGTGCACATCCGGACGCACCAAATTTTTAAAAAACGCTGAAATGTTCCGGATATGCATATCCGGAAAGAATTCTGATGTGCACATCCGGAAATATTTCTTATTAGTTCGCGCCAGACGTTCTTCCCCCTCATTATTCACCTTTCCATTTCCACTCCTTCTCAAACTCTCTCAAACTCTCAAATTTTCAATCACCACAAATCTCGATTTTTTCCACTCGAGTTCGGCGCAGAGCAACTACTACAACGATCAACACACTCCAAATCCTCCGTATCACATTTTAATCGGTAAATTTTCAAATTTTAGAGTTTCGGAGTAATTTTCGAGTAATCGATTTATAGTAGATATTTAGGTGTAGAAATTGTTAGGTTGTATGAATAACATAGGTTAGAGACAATGTAGGTCATTTTTACTGCTTCAAACGGACGATCAGGGCATAAAATTGTCCTTTTGGTTGTTACAGTGGCCATGAGTGTCGTTTTTAAACTTCAAAATGCGTACCGGATGTACAGATCCGGAAACATTGAAACGTTTAGTGTTTCCGGATGTGCACATCCGGAAATACCTAACGTTTAAAATTCTGAGTCCTTCCGGATGTGCACATCCAGAAGACTTTTTTTTTTCCTTTTTTAATTTTGCTTGTTTGTTTGTTTTTGTTTAATTATTTTTAAACAAAATTTAATTTGTTTATTATGCTTTGCAGATTACATGGCTGTCAGAGACGATCGTGCCATACATGGACGGACAGCTCAGTACGCATCTGTCCGACATGAGCGGATGCAGTCTACAGCCCAAGCTTCCGACGCAGAGGGAGTTGGGGTAGCCCCTACAGCTGAGGGACATCCTACACCACAGGTTCAGGCCACTTCCACATCACAGGTTCAGGCCACTCCTTCGTCAGCCGCCGATTCTACATCTCGGAGGCGTCGGGATTCTACTGCTAGTTCATCAGGGTCCCAGCCCGCACGCAGGCGTCGTCGGGAGACTCCAGCTCCATCAGCTGCTCCTCCTCGTTCCCCTGTTCCTGTTCCTGTTCCAGAGGGTGATCACCCAACACATGAGGGTGTTGACGATGATGACGATTTCGATGAGCTGGGCGGTTACCCCGGGGGACCGTCTAATATGTCCCTACTCGCGGGGTATTCTGAGCATACTGCCAGATTTGTCTGGCTAGGACAGGTAACCTTTCTCGGTTTATTTATAGAATTGTATTCGTTGAAAATATGTTCATTTGTAACATTGTTTTATTTGGAAATTTTCAGGATAAGGATTCACAGAAGTTCTATAACCATGGGGGCAAGGTTATGGACACGATTGAGATGCTGCCTACAGCTGAGTGGTTCACGTCTGCAGTTGCGGAGTCTGGTCTTGGAGGCCTGTCTAGGATTGGGTATTCCCAGATCCAGTACGGTATCCTGATGGCATTTGTTGAGAGATGGCACCCTGAGACATCCTCATTCCATCTACCGTACGGCGAGATCAGGATCACGCTAGACGACATCTCGTGCCTCTTACATCTACCGATCACGGGTACCCTTCTGAGTCACGGTAGGATGATGAAGGCGGACGACATAGAGTTGTTGGTTACAGAGCTTGGGGCTAGCCCAGAGAAGGCACATGCGGAGGTGTACCAGTTGAGGGGCGCACACGTCCGGTTCTCATTTTTGATGGATAGATTTACTGAGGTGCTTGCAGAGGCAGAACGGGCAGATGGTGATCCAGCTGAGGTGGCGATCCACAGGACGCGTGCCCTAAGGTGCTACTACTTGTTTTTGCTAGGCACGCAGGTGTTTGTGGACACCAGCGCCTATTATGTTGATATCGTCTACCTCAGGTACCTTTCGGATCAGACAGAGATCCATCGGTACAACTGGGGGGCTGCTGCGCTGGCATTCACCTATTCTAGGCTCTCTGATGGTTGCCGCTGGGCAGCCAAGACTGTGGCAGGCAGCTGTACGCTATACGTGGTAACAATCTAATATTCTAAGTGATTTTTTCATTTCTTTTCTTTCTGTATTCATTATAATGTTTGACACCCATGTTATGTTTTCCATTTCAGACGTGGATTTTACAGCACTTTCCCTATATTACTGGTTGGGGGAGTGCCCAGGGGTACACTGAGGATATGCCACGTGCTGCTGCATTTGTTCTGCTCAGAGGGAACCAGGCGCCCGACCCCTTCAGAGTGTATCTAGATCGGATTGCTGCTGAGGACATTTTGTATTGCCCCTATGCCGATCACTGTGTGACGCGCCCGTTCAATGAGGTTTGTTTGTTCTCAGGATGACTGGCATGCAGTTCGACTGTTACTGCCCGATACCTGCCAGAGCGCGTCTTGCGTCAGTTCGGTTACACGCAGACGATACCCAGGATGCCTCATGAGTCTGCTCCTCTAGGCTTGACTCGCAGGCAGATAGATGAGCTATATGCTGACTACCAGTCCCACTTGGTACCGGAGGAGGCTCGGGCGACCAGAGCGGAGACAGACTGGAGCGTTGCTGCTGGGTACATCGTGTGGTTCTACACCGTCTCACACCCATGCATGGTGCCCACTGCTGAGGGATCGCCACCCAGACCTGCTCATCAGGAGATATTAGAGGAGCGACAGTCTCAGCTGGACCACACTTAGGATGTCCTACCACGCTGTTGTGAGATAGAGCAGATAGCGCGGCAGGCTATTGCGGACGGTCACCTCCCTGAGGGCTCTGGTGCCAGACTTGCCGTGGACAGGATTATTGTGATTGCTCAGGGGGCACTTCAGTACCGCAGACATCGATCCAGGATGGCGGGTAGGGACAGAGGGGGCAGAGGAGCAGGGGAGCCAGGAGAGATCCTTCGCCATACGCAGTAGTTTTTTGTTTGATGTATTATATTTATATTAGATGCATGCACTGTATTTTGACAGAGATTTATTATTATATATATATATATATATGGATGTTGTCAAATGTATATTAAATTGCGACGATTTATTAACATATGCGACCAAGCAAAAAAACCGATTTAAAAAAAAAAATAATGTTCTGCCTTTTTTCCGGATCTGCAGATCAGGAATGTTTCCGGATGTGCACATCCGGAAAGAATCAGCATTTTTAAAAAAATTGGTGCGTCCGGATGTGCACATCCGGAATCAGGGGGCAAAACCGGAAATTCAGATGGTGCCTAAGAAACCGGAAATTCAGTTTGTGAAATGATTTCAGAGTATTAACAAATATATGCTTGTAATAATGAGAACATCAGAAGAATTTTGATTTTTCTCTAAAATCTCATTATCAAAATTTGTTTTTCTCTGAACATTTGAAATTTTTTGATGTTATTGTTGATTATTGATTTTTTTTAAAAATTAATATATAATCGAGATTTATTGACATTTTTATTTAATATGAAGTAATTTATGAGAATCATTTTAATCTTTTTAAAGGTTTTATCATTAGAATAAAGATGAGTATAACTCTTAGACCTAATGTAGTGTAAATGAGTTCACCAAAAAAGAGTTAACAATTTATAGGTAGGGTTTGAACTTTTTTTTAATATAACTTGTTTTTTCAAAAAAATTACTAAAAAAACCAATTTTTTAAATTTTTTTCCAAAGTAGCATAGTTTTGGAGACCCCATTAGGATAGCGTCTCAGTTAGAGGCCATGAGCCCATTAGGATGGCGTCTCACAATTTCCATCTCATCCCAAACTCTTATTCTTCTTCTCTTATTTTCTGTTCAAACCACAAAAACTTTGCATCCATTCCCTCATCTCACAACCAGTTACGAAAATGTCTTTACTCACGATAGGAGACAACCACCGAGGAACGCCGGAAAACGTTGAAGCATACGTAAGTTTTCCTGTATTATTTTGTTTTACAATATTAAACCTTAATGTATTTTACTGTGTTAGTAATGTTGCTGGCTTTTTTTGTTCAGGATGTTTCAAGGTTCCGTTGTCGTGGACACACATGCTTCCTTCACGACCCTTTCACTGAACCATATCTAACAAGATGTGGATTTGGAGAAGTGATTAAAATCCCATCATACCATGTAGAACCAAAGTTCATTCTGGCCTTGCTAGAAAGATGGAGGCTAGAGACCCACACATTTCACCTTCCTTTTGGTGAATGCACGGTCACCCTCCAAGACGTGTATATGTTATTGGGCCACTGCATAGATGGCAATGCCGTCAACGACCCCGTAAATATAAATAGCCAAGTATGCTACGATTTGTTTGGCACGTCCCTAGAGATTGAAGAAATTGAGCCTTCAATCGACAGTAAACCAAGAGGGCAAGGTATTAACTTAAAACGCCTTAGGCAACACCATGACTTCATCGTATTAGACGAGGATTCTCTCCCCTTACACATATTACAAAAAACTAGATGTTATTTGTTACTATTGTTCGGTCATTTTTTGTTTCCAGAAAGCACTGGAAACACTGTAAATATAATGTATCTCCCGTTGCTCTTTAACATTAACAGTGTCCACGAATATAGTGGGGTTCAGCTGTCCTGGCCTATCTGTATAGTGCACTTTGTAAAAATGCCAAAAAAAATGCATGTACATTCTATGGTTGCGCCTATCTCCTTTAGGCGTGGGGTTGGTCGAGAATGCCAACACTTGCTCCAATGAACCGGAACCCATTCACATTTCCCTACGCATTAAGGTAAGCTTTTACACCTCTCTGCGCCGATGTCCTATATTGAAATGTTTAGTTGTAACTAATTCATATTCTAACTACATTTTCAGGTGGGTAGTTCCGGGAATGAGCTACGAACGTAACCCTAGGAAAGCCATCACGGTCTACCGCAACCTGCTAGACCACATTGTCCCTGACGACATATGGTTTCCTACAACTTCCATACATATTTCTAACATTTTGTATAGTTACTCATTAAACAATTTTTTCTTGTAGTTTGTCTGGAGGCCTTACGACGATCTCGACCACCAACCCAACGCAAATGATGCTGCTGTGTGGACGTCTACAACACCAATAATGAAGTTCACAACCGTTGAGATGCACCACAGCGACCGAGTGAAACTACAATTTGGTATGCATCAGGACATTCCGGTGAAACTACAATTCTTTATTTCCACTTGGGAAAAAAGCATTTGTACTGAGGCGCCATATGTGATGGCTCATGGCCTCTAACTAAGGCGCCATCCGATATGGCGCCACCCTAATGGGGGTCTCCAAAACTATGCCACTTTGGAATATTTTTTGAAAAATTGGTTTTTTTTAGTAATTTTTTTGAAAAAACAAGTTATATTAAAAAAAAAATCTTTATTTCCATATTTTTTTTGAACTGAAGGACTTAAATAAAGAGATGTATTGTAGATCATATAATAAACGATTTTTTTTTTTAATATAACCAAATTTTTCAACTAACTTACCAAAAAGCCCAACTTTTCAAAAAATTTACCAAAATGGCGTAGTTTATGAATGGGGTATAAGGGAGGCGCCATATGGGATGGCGCCTCAGTTAGAGGCAAAATGCCAAACCATATGGCGCCTCAGGCAATGGTGGGGTGCCCTAGAAATTTCCTGAGGAGTAGCCATATGAAATGGCGCCTCAGGTCTTTTTTTTTGTTTAAAAAAATGTTTGTTTTTAAATTTATGCAGAGGCATGGTTAGGAACTGTAGAAAAAGAGTGTAGGCATGCAGTGTTGAGTCATGCAGAGTGTGATTTTGTCAATAGTGTAGCCATGCAGAGTTGTGTGGTCTTGTCAAGCTTATTGTAGGCATGCAGTCTTGTGTGATCATGTCAAGGATAGTGTGTAGGCATGTAGAGCAGCACATGGCTCTTTGGCAATGCTTTTCTGGAGCAATTAGACTACAGAGACACGTTTCTTGTAATATTTTTCTGCCTATTAATACACATGAAATATACATCCTATCATCACTTACATTCAAACCATTTCTAGTCTGCAAACTATTTTTCTTCCAAACTTTAAAGTTTGTAACCCATTTCTTCCTAACACAAATTCAGATATGGCTCAAAGACCACAATACTTGATAACTGCACATATCCTTGGTGAGATATTTGATTGTCCAATGAGTGGTTTCAATTTTAGGGATACAGAAGTGACTAGGTTTTTAATTGATAGAAGAACAAACAGACGGAGGGAGTACTAAAAGTTAGAGACAATTTTCATACAAAAGAAGATTGTGTTCGAGCAATTAAACAATACCATATGAACTTGGATGCAGATTATAGAGTCGATCGAACAAATCCGACTCTATACAAGATCTACTGCCGCAACGAGGCCTCCCCCTTTAGACTAACGACATCTTTCTGGAAGCGAAGCGATTCCTGGAAGATATGGTCAATGGGTCCGGAGCACACTTGCATCTAACCAATCCAAGTCAGGATCATCGCAAGCTCGACTCTCAGATGATCTGCAACGAAATTCTATCAATTATGAGTGACAACCCTTCTGTGAAAGTCAGTACCATCATAACTCATATGGTGCAAAGATACAACTATACTCCCTCGTACAGGAAGACGTTGATTGCTAGGACGAAGGCGGTTGAAAGGATTTTCGAAAATTGGGAGGACTCTTACAAAGAACTCCCAAGATACCTCGTCGCCCTAAAACAATATGCTCCAGGTACTGTTGTCTTGTTAGAGACGTTGTCGGCATATACGCCTGACGGGAATTGTGTAAGTGGAAACGGCATTTTCCACAGACTCTTCTGGGCGTTTGAACCATGCATCAAAGGATTTACGTTTTGTAAACCTATAATTCAAATTGATGGAACATGGTTGTATGAAAAATATAAGGGCACGCTACTAATGGTCGTGGCACAGGATGGCAACAACAACATTTTCCCTATCGCATTCACTCTAGTTGAAGGGGAAACTGTTGGAGGTTAGAGTTTTTTCTTAAAAAATCTCCGATAATATGTTGCTCCCCAACCTGACGTATGTCTGATCTCCGATAGGCATCCCTTAATCGATAGTGCTTACAACAATCCTGATAACGGCTGGCAGGATCCTCCATCGGGCCACATGTATTGCATTAGACATATCGGGCAAAATATCCTGCGGGCGTTCAAAGACAAGGGCCTAAAGCAGCTGGTTACTAACGCGGGATATGCATTAACAGAGCCTACGTTCAGATACTATCGGGACGAGATCAGACAAACAAACCCAGAAGCATTGAGTTGGATTGATAACATACCACGGGAGAAGTGGACAAGGGTGTATGACAATGGGCGGCGATGGGGCCATATGACAACAAACCTCGTCGAGTCTATGAACTCAGTATTCAAAGGCATCTGGAACCCGCCGATAACCGCTCTTGTGAGGTCAACTTATTTTAGGCTCGCTGTGCTCTTTGATACCAGACGTACTAAGTGGGTTTCGGTCATACAATCTGGGCAGCTGTTTAGTGACTATTCCATGACATTCATGAAGGACGAGGCTGCAAAGGCTAACACACACGTCGTCACGGTCTTCGACCGTTTTGCAGGACACTTCAGTATTGCAGAGTCTATTGATCACAACGAAGGCTTGCCTAGGGGATCTTATTGAGTGGAACTAGATAGGAGTTGGTGTGACTGTGGAAAGTTTCAGGCATTTCGTATGCCTTGCTCCCATGTCATAGCAGCCTGTTCCAAGGTCCGACTTGACCCAACCAACTATCTCCATGCTCTTCACCAAGTCAGTACTCTATGTAATGTGTACCGTAAAAGCTTTCAAGTGGTCGCAAAGGAGGACTACTGGCCTACATACGAAGGCGAAATTGTGTGGCATAACGACTTGATGCGAAGAAATAAAAAGGGTCGCCCTATCAGCAGCTGGATTCAAACGGAGATGGATACAGGTGAAAAAATGGTGAGGTTGTGTAGTTTGTGTCGCAGCCAGGCCACAATCGCACTAAGTGTCCAAATGTATTAGGTCCTAGCACAGCGGCATAATTACTTATGTAATCTTGTCTATTTATAATAAGAACAAATTTCATTTCATTGATGGTATACATAACTCAATACAACAACATAACAAACCTAAACGAAGCATCACTTAACGAAACCTATTACCAAATCATAAAATAACAATAACAATAATAATAACAATAACAATAACAATAACAACACATAAAAGCAGCTTATCTAGGCAATTACAACCATCAACTTAATTTCCTGTTTTGGCATCATCATCATGAGGACACCGACATTGCTCACCACTTTTTTCCAACTGCGGGTTACTCCATTTGGACCAGGCTCCTCAACATGCCTCTATCTTTTCACCTGCCTGAAATTCTTCAGGTAGCCAGCGGCGAAGTTCCCTGTGCAAATGCTCCAACGTCTGGGTGTTCCAGAGTAGCATCTCCAACGAAGACTTGACAACTGAATATATAACTAGGGCATTTCGTTTCATCAGTGGAAACTCTGGCCACTTTTCCTCCTCCGTTGCTGATGACGACGACGACCGGCTATTTGAGGATGAAGACATCGTGTTGAATAAGGGAGAGTTTGGGATATTGGTGAGGGAAGGGAGAAAATTAGGGTTTGGGTGACAATTGTTGTGCAAAAACAAATGAAGGTGAGCCCTTATTTATAGGCACAACATAACATATTAAATAATATAATTTTTTATATATTACAAAAAAATTTAAATATAAATTTAACATTAAAAAAAAGACCTGAGGCGCCATTTCATATGGCTACTCTTCAGGGAATTTCTAGGGCACCCTACCATTGCCTGAGGCGCCATATAATATGACATTTTGCCTCTAATTGAGGCGTCATCCCATATGACGCATCCCTTATACCCTATTCCCAAACTACGCCATTTTGATAAATTTTTTAAAAAGTTGTTTTTTTTTGGTAAATTAGTTGAAAAATTAGGTTATCTTAAAAAAAAAAAATCGGAAATAAATATGGCCACAAATTAGTATTTCGTTTATTATTATTAATTTTCTATTATAACTTTTTTTTATTTAAACGTGTAATGTTGTCAATAAATCCTATTTTTACTCCTACCTCAAACTCTACTGATTTTTTTATCCTTTTCCAAAAGAAATAACTGAAAAACTCGTTATATATATATATATATATATATATATATATATATATATATATATATATATTTTTTTTTTTTTCGCTTAGCCATTCAATTTTAACCACTTGCGAGATTATACGTCTACATTGTAAATTTTTTTTAATTTTTTCCGAGTAACTTCTATAGCCGGTTTTTGCGGCAGCATTATTTTAGTACCGCCATGTTGTAAAATTATATTTTGTATATAAAAAGTTGGACCTTAAAAAAAAGAGTTAAAGAGTCAATTTTTATTAATTGAAAATCTAAAGAAAAAAAAAGTTAATAATAGATCTTTAATATTTTTGGCAATTGAAGCAAACACAATAGTTTATCGGGTTTAATGGTATTGCACTGTCAGTGTAAAAAAATATTATACATATATCCAAATAAAACATTTTAAATTGTCAAATCATATAAATAATTTAAAATTAACAAGCTGACTTGACGGAATACATGATTGTCATTGCTTGACAGTGTAAAAAAAATTTACACTGTCAATGCATCATTCCTTTTCTCATAGTTTACCATGGTTCAAAAAGAAAAATGATAAATTTACACTATTTTTTACATAAACACCATATATTTATACATATAATATATAAGTTTTATTTTTTAATAATTTATCTTACCTTAAGTTCTGTGCATAAATATTTTTCTTTTTTATTTATCTCCGGTGTAACATACGATTTGAGGAAAAAGGATGTTAACATATCGAGAAATGTTAATCTTACACCATTTTTTACCACTATACCGTATTTTATTATTCATTAATTCGGTGAACAGTAAAATATTATAATATTAAATATATTTTTTAAAAATAATATAAAAAAATATTATTTTTTATTTTTGAATTAAATAATACTGATATGAAATTGTGTTATTAATCAACTTCATAACTTCATTAACCAACTTTTTACATCACATTAACCAATTTTGTTTTACTATTAAAAATTATTTTTACATCTGGACGTTTATTAACCATGTTCATAACTTCATTAACCAAATTTTTACATTGTATTAATCAACTTTATTTTACTAGTAAAAATTATTTTTAATATCTGGACCTTTATTAATCAATTTCATCACTATATTAACCAAGTTCTTACATTTCATTAATTAAGGTTGATTTACTATTAAAAGTCACTGTTCACAGATACTGATCACGATACTATTTATGCACGGATTACTGTTCACAAACACTATTAATGTCGCTATTCCCATACGGATTTACTGTTTACATACTGTTCACAGTACTTGTAAATAGTATATACGGTATATGTGTAAGTGTGGGTGTAGAAATAACAATGTTGTAACATATCAAAGATGGTGATCAGTTTATTGTATACCTTTAAGATTAAAAGTAATTTGTCTACGTTGTAACATATGGCAAAATGATGACTTTGTAAAGGTAATAATGGTAGGTTTGCAGCCATTGCAAGACATACTTTGGCTTAAAAGCGTTTCAAATAGAACAAAACGTTTCATGTATTTATACATAATAATATTAATAAAAATAAATTATTTAAGAAATGGTTGTTTAGAGACCCGCGGGTTACTGAGTAGGGGTGGACAAAAAATCCGGATCCACCCGAAACCGAATAATCCGAATAAAAGTGACTGTTAACGGGTGGGTCGAATTGGGTGCACGGATAAATATATAGTTACTATCAGTTTCATGTGAGTTAAACCGGATGGTTGCGGTTTGAAATTTTCACTCCAAAGATATCCACACCCGACGGAAAAATAGAAGCATTTATAGTTTAACATTTATAATACAAATTACTATGTAGTCGTCTGATGCTATTGTATTAGTATTTCAGATTTCATAATAATAACATAGTCTAGTCTCTGGTCTGTACCTATAGATAGTACTAATGAATACCTATAGACTAAAATTTTAAAGTTATCTAAATCTCTCAAGTCTCGATGCTTGCTTTTTTACAACACACATAAATGTAGTTTTATTTTATTTTATTTTAATTAAGTTTTTCACATACTTTTCTTTCTAAGTTCTACCTACCCTCTCTATTCATCCATTCTTCTATTTGACATTATCTGGTTATCATTTTTGAAGACTTTTGAAGAAAATATGAAAATATCAAACTGGAGGTTGAAGAAATATCAACAGTTTTAAATATCAAACCACAGAATCACCACCAAGCTATACTCTACTCCACTTCAAACTCATATTTTTCTATTTCTTAATGTCTATTTCTTCTTCTTTGTTAAATGTTTTTTCTTTTTTTCTATTTAATGGTTAAAGAATCATATTTCTTCTTCTGCAATGTTGATTCTTATCTTCCAAAAAAAATGATGTCAATAATGGAAATCGCTTCTACCCAACCGATTAAACTGCCATCCAAAGCATCCGAAATCCGAATCACCTGTTCACACAACTGGGCGTAAATGGATTAGAATATTTCAACCATCGGTTAGTCACGATGAACATTTTTCAACCGAAAATCGATCCAGACCGTCCGATGTCCAGCCCTATTAAATACTGAGTACCATGTTAAAAAAAACAAATATATATATATATATATATATAGAAATGCTAACATACACCCAAAATTGGTGGGCCCCACTCAAAAATACATTACATCTATTTTCTTTCTATTTTTTTTATTCATCTTTTTAATGTGGGTCCCACCCAAAATTAGTGGACCCCACACAAAAATACACTAAAGTGTAAGTTGCTAATGCACACTCATGTGGGTGTGCATTAACATAATATATATATATATATATATATATATATATATATATATATATATATATATATATATATATATATATTAAGAAATAGTTATTAGTGTTAAATATGTAATCAATTGTTTTAGAAAGATTTGATTTGATTTATAAATATTAGATTAGATATTTTTGAGCATTTATAGTTTGTGTTTTAGCTTGAGATCAAGATTTTTCTTTTCGTTGTCATTGCGTGCGATTGTTAACAATCTTGAGATCAAGATTGAATAAGAAATCTCAAAATGTTTTGGGTTAATTCCAACATCTGGTATCTAGAGCCCCGGTTGTGATTCAAGGAAGGAAAATTGTGACGGCGCGGACACTTTCCGTCGAGCCTTCCGATTCTCAAGAAAGATAATTACGCCAATTGGTGCAAGCAGATTAAGGTGGTTTTCTTTTATCAAGATCTTTGGGATCTTGTGAAGGAAGGAGTAACACCGATTTGCAGAGAACGCGACTGATCAAGAAAAGGCTGCACACAAAGAGTTGAAGAAGAAAGATTATAAAGCTCTATTTATAATCCATCAGTGTGTCGATTCAGATAACTTTGAAAAGGTTAGTGATGTAGAGTCAGCAAAGGAAGCGTGCGAGATTCTTGAAAAGTCGTTTGGAGGCGCAGAGAAGGTGAAAGATGTGAGGCTACAAACTCACAAGAGAACCTATGAGTTGCTTCAGATGGAAGACAATGAAAGTATAACAAATTTCTTCACCAGAGTTACAAAGTTGGTGAATCAAATCAAGGTATGTGGAGAGGTGTTGACATCAAGAGAAGTTGTTGCAAAGATCTTGAGGTCATTGGCTCCAAAGTTCGACCACATGGTAGTAGCCATAGAAGAGTTGAAAGACTTGTCAGTATTGACAAAGGAAGAGCTTCAAGGGACGCTTGAGTCTCATGAACAAAGGATGGCTGAAAGAGCTGCAGGAAAGTCGAAGAGTGATATGGCTTTGCAGGCGTAGTCAGAAAAGGAAAGGAAGCTGGAATGACAATAAAGGTAAAGGAGGCTACAACAATTTGACTGGTCGAAATCAGAATGAAGGTAACTGGTCGAATCAAAGAAAACCCTAGAACCAAGGTAACCAAAGAGGTGGTGCTGCATGTAGAGGAAGAGGTGGTGGTCGAAAGTCGGACAAAAGTCACATTTAATGTTTCAATTGTCAAAAGTATGGTCACTATTTTAGCGATTGTCCAAAAAAGAATAAGAATCAAGAAAATGATGCAAAGCTGGAGAAACATGAAGAAGAAGAGATGTTGTTGATGGACACAACAAGAGACGAAAAAAGATTCTAGGACCAGTGATATTTGGACTCAGGATGCTCATCACACATGACTGGAAGGAAATATTGGTTTGTCAACATGAAGCTCTCGTCGAAGAACACGGTGAAGTTTGCAAATGACAACACTCTAGCAGTTGAAGGTGTTGGTGATGTTCTGATTATGAGGAAAGATGGCAAGAGGTCAACAATTTCCAATGTGTTGTACATACCAGGCATGAAGAGTAATTTACTCAGTATAGGGCAGTTGGTCGAAAAGAACTACAAGGTGTCGATCGAAGATAAGATGATAAGAGTTCTCGACACAGGTGGTAGGTTGATCTTAAAGGCTCCAATGTCTCAGAATAGGACCTTCATTATTGAACTCAATGTGATGGAGCACAAGTGCCCAGCAACTGCAGCCAGCAGAGATGAGTGGTTATGCCATTTTTTACTAGGTCATCTCAACTTCAATGACTTCAGAGAGCTAAAGAGAAGAAATATGGCTTCAGGATTACCTGAAATCGACATTCCAAGTGAAGTCTGTGAAGAGTGTGTTTAGTCGAAACAACACAAAAATAGATTTAGCAAGGATGCAGGAAGGAAGTCGAAGGAAATTATGGAAGTCATATACTCTGATGTATGTGGTCCAATCCAGGTGGATTCAATTAGTGGTAACAGATATTTTGTCACATTTATAGATGATTACAGTCAAAAACCGTGGACTTACCTCATCAAGAAGAAAAGTGATGTGATCGAGGTATTTGACAGATTCAAATCTATGGTGGAAAGACAAAGTGGTCAAAAGCTGTAAATTATGAGGACTGATGTTGATGGAGAGTATTTGTCAAAAGAGTTCAATGCATTATGTGAAAAAAAAGGGATTGTGCATGAGGTGGTGCCACCTTACACTCCACAGCAAAATGGAATTACAGAAAGAAAGAACAAAACCATCATGAATATGGTGAGAAATATGTTGAATGGAAATCATCTACCTAAGAATTTTAGGGAGAAGCAGTTTCGACATCAACATACATATTAAACAGATGTCCAACGAAGAACCTTGAAGGAATCACACCAGAAGAATGTTGGTCTGGTGCCAAGCCGAGTCTCAGTCACTTGAAGGTGTTTGGATCCATAGCACATAGACATGTTCCAAATCAGTTGAGAATGAAGCTTGATGACAAGTCGAATCAGGTGATCTTGATAGGATATCATTCAACTGGAGGTTACAAGTTGTTCGACCCAGTTGTTAGTTCTTGTATTGGCAGAAATTTTGGTAAAACAAAGTTGAACAATGTTGATGTCATATGTCTGATGTCTTAACATTGGTTCCTAACATTAGTTGTTGCAGGGTTGAAGTTTTATGTGCTGATGTTAAAACTTGATGTCTTGACATCAGTTATCAGAACATCAGGCTGTGATGTTTTAGGGCTGCGTGTGAAAATTTTTTTTGATAAGATCTGTTAGAGAGATTGTGTGCGAATATCTTGGAGAAGATATTTTCAGTTGCAATCAGATTTGGAGCAGATCCTGTTGTTATGTTTAAGGGTTGTTTGATTTAAAAAGATTTGAAGATCAAACTTGTTTTAAATTCTGTTTTTAAAACAAATCAAATCAGATATTTGGAAAAGGTCCAAGCCCAAGTCAGAATTATATTTAAAGCAGCCTCAACCCTTGTTGGAAGAGAACGAAGACAAGAGAGCAAAGACTGAGAGTCAAATTTGTGTTTTCGTGTGTGTTTTGTAAACCATTCAATTGTTAAATAGGTGTTACTATTTTGGGTTGTAAGTGTATTCACTCTAGAGCTTTTAAGCAAGAGTGTGTTGTTATTGATCAAAGCTGTTAAGCAGGATCAAGGTGGGTTTTAAAGTGTAATCTTTGAATTGTATCACTGAGGTGATTTAGGGAGTGAGTGGTTTCTTAGGTAGAAGTGTCATTGGGTAGTGATTAAGATTAGTAGATGTCAACTGGGATTGTTGAGTCTGTAATTTAATACTACTAATAGTGAATTTCCTCCCTGGCTTGGTAGCCCCCAGACGTAGGTTGTTAGATCGAACTGGGTGAACAATTCATTGTGTTGATTTACAGTTGTTATTGCCTTGTTCATATAGTAGATTGTGTTGTTGTGACATCACACACCTGATACTAGAATTTCAATTGGTATCAGAGCAGGTCATCCTACTCTGCATTTGGGTGAGATCTAGGGTTGTTACTTTCTGTTGCAATGGACAGGGAGAGTGGTGGATTTGTGAATAGACCCCTATTCTAGATGGCTCTAATTATGACTATTGGAAACCACAGATGGTTACCTTCTTGAAGTCATTATACAACAGGGCTTGGAAGGCTGTCTTAAAAGAATGGAAAGCGTCTGTTATTGTTGAAAAGGATGGTACAACAAAGCTGAAACCTGAGGAAGATTGGACTAAGAAAGAAGATGAGCTTGCACTTGGAAATTCAAAAGCCTTGAATGCCATCTTTAATAGTATTGACAAGAACATCTTTAGGTTGGTCAACACTTGTGAAGTAGCTAAGGAAGCTTGGGATGTCTTGAAAACAACTCATGAAGGAACTTCTAAGGACAAGATGTCAAGACTTCAACTGTTGACTACAAAGTTTGAAAATATTAAGATAAAGGAGGATGAAACCATTCATGATTTTCACATGAATATTCTTGAGTTGTCCAATGCTTCTAGTGCCTTAGGAGAAAGAATGACTGAAGAGAAGCTGGTAAGAAAGATTCTCAGATCCCTTCCCAAGAGATATAAAATGAAGGTGACTGCTATTGAAGAAGCTCAAGATATCAGCAAGATGAGGGTTGATGAGTTGATTGGTTCTCTCCAAACGTTTGAGTTGGGACTGAATGAGGAGACTGAAAAAAAAAACAAAAGCATAGCTTTGGTGTCTAATACTGAAGATGGTAAGAAGAAGTGTAATTTTGAAACTCAGGAGGAACTGTCAAATGATGCTGTGATGCTTGGGAGACAGTTTAATATGGTTTTAAAGAGAATGGACATAAACTATAGACCTAATGTTAAGAACATCACATCTGACAACAACAGGTCTAGTGATCAAGTGAAGAAAATAAGAGATGAAGAAAAGTCCAATCATGACAAAGGAGTTCAATGCTATGAGTGTGAAGGTTATGGTCATGTCAAGAAAGAATGTCCTACATATCTAAAAAAGCAGAAAAAGGGGTTATCGGTTTCATGGTCTGATACAGATAGTGAAAGTGAATAAGAGAATTCCAAGCATGTTAAGGCATTGACTGGAATATATGCCTTTGATGGAGAGTCTAGTGATGATGAATTGGCCTTTGAAGAGCTGGCATCTTCTTATCAAGAGCCGTGTCTGAAAAGTGAAGAGGTCTGTCAAGAAGGGGAGAAGCAGAAGAAGATTATAATACAGCTTGAGACTGACAAAGCTGAACTTAAGAATGAAGTTTTGTTGTTAAAATCCCAGCTTGATCAAATGTCAAAATCCATCAGAATGTTAAATAGTGGAACTGACACTCTGGATAAGATACTTGAAGCTGGAAAAGGGGCAAGTGATAAGACTGGTCTAGGATATGAGGGTGAGAAGAAGATATCTGCAGAGGCCAGTTCTTCTGGGGTTAAACAGAACATTCCTCATCATCATGAAAAAGGATATGGTTCTGGAATTAAGAAGGTTGTCCCTCATCTTGTGCCACAATATAATGGGAAGGGTTATGGTCATGTACCTAAGAAGTTTGTGCCCCAAGAAAAGACTCATGCTAGTCAGTATATGTCTCCTCAATTCCATAGGAGTATGCAGGCTTCTAGTTTCAAACATAACATGTTCCATCAGATGTCTCAACATCAAGGGAAAATGTATGGTTTTGGTCCTAGTAATGATGTGCCTCATTATTATGGCAGAAGAAAGCCTCATCATCATGGTAGAAGACAACCTAATCATTATAAAAGACAGACTCATCATTACAGAAGACAACCTAATTATGGGAGAAGACAGTATCAATATTTTGAAAGATGGCAGCCTCAACAGTATGACAGAAATCACCATCAAGGTGGCAGACATGTCAATCACTTCAGAGAAGAGATTCAAAGAGTGAGTGTCATACCCCAAATTTGTCCTACCTGTATATAATCTTCAACTGTATATCAAATCCAAATACCCATTATCCAATATCCATTTATTTATCCATTATCCATTTTTATGTCCATATCCATTTATTTATCCATTATCCATTTTTATGTCCATATCCATTTTTCAATTACCCAAAACCATCGTCCATATTTTTATCCATTATCCATATATTTCCTAACCTATATTCCATATATAATTTTCAATTCATATCCATTTTCAATCTTCGTTTTTATCACCATTTCATTATCAAACAAAAACCAAAAATATAAAATTAAACACACTTTTTTTATTATTATTTTATTTTTGCCATAAAACAGAAAATTGAAGCCCATTGTGTTCAAGGCCCAATTCCAAAGTCCATTCAAAATCCATTTTTTTAGTATCCAAAACTCATTTTATTCTATTCTATCCAAATATCAAACTTTAATTTCATCTCATTATTCATTAAATACTCTTCAAACCCATTTTTCAATTTAATTTAGTTGTTCACTCCATTTTCTAACCATGTACAAGCCAAAATACCATACACAAATTAACAAAGCCACTCCACAACTTGTACCTCACGCAAATCACAGCAACCGACCCCCCACTCGTACAAGCCATGCCTGTACACCCACCAACCATCCACAACCATAAACAAAATGAAAAAAGTCACGAACGCACGATTAGGCCCTACCTGCGGAATGGGTTTCTTTCGCACGAACCTGTACAAACCTTGACACAACCAAAAAACCAAGGCATCATGACCTCACGTATTAACCTCACCAATGCTCAGCTACCATAAATCCTTCACGCTGCTCACCACGACAAAACCGGCAACGCACCTCACCAATTCTTTCATCACAATTCTTTCCAATTCTACCCTCAAGACTTCCCTATATAAGAAGACCCATTTCACATCATTGAAAAAGCTGGAACAAAAAAAACACACAGCCGCCAAACCCTCAACCTCTCCTCAATCGGCCTTCTTATTTCTTAAACCTCCAAATCAAAAACAAAACCTCACTCCAAATTAAAACAAATCCGCCACATAAACCTCACGCCCTTCTTCTCCATTCAACCAAAAACAAACCTTTTCAACACTATCCTCTTCAAATCACTAACCTTCAACCGAACCTTCACAAACCTAAATCAACAACAAACTCCTTCATCTGCAACAACGGCCACAAATCCTCCTTCAACTCATCCAACCTTCAATCCCATCCTCTTTCCCATTTAAAACCCAACAACAATACACAACTGAATCAGCAGATCAAAGAAACAGAGAAGAAGGAGAGAAACGAAAACGATACAAACGCGAACACCAACCGAAATGGACGAAGAATTAATACAAACTTGAATCACGATCGATCAAATGAGAAGAAGTCATTGTGTGAAGGTTGGTTCTGGAATCGCGGTAGTACGACCATGGTGGCTCCGATCTGTGTTCGCATCGTGATTTCATAAACGTTGCCCTGTTTTCGCTCTGATGTTTTGGACTGTGTGTAGACATATTGCTAATTGTTACTTCCTTTTTCTAAAAAAACAAATCGTCCTTGTTGTGTTGAATTGGGCTCGGCCCATTTATCCATTTTTAGAGATCTATGGTTTGGTTTTTTTTAGAAGCCCATTTTGTTTCTTCACCCATGTCTCAGCGCCACACCCTCCATTTCTTATGTTAGTTATTTTAATTTTGTTTATATATTATTTCTTTCTTTCTCTTGGTTTTGATTTGAAAAGATAATATTTCTTTAACATTTATCCTTTAATGTTTCCTTTAATTTCGATTTCTAGTTTTGATTTTATTTTCTTTTATTTTATTTTTGGGGCCAATGATATGACTCAATTCATAATTTAATCAAACCAATTAAATTTCGATTTATTTGAGGCCTACTTATTTATTTATTAAATCTCGATAAAGGTGAGACCTTTATTTTTTTTCTTATCATTTTCGATTTTATTTCATTTTCATTATTTTTGTCCATTATTCTTATTCATTTTGGGTCAATGAAAACCAAATATCGATCGATTTATCGATTTCTCGATTAAATCTCGATAAAAGTGGGACCTTTGCTCGTTTTCCTACTTATTTCGATTTTATTTCATTTCTATTCATTTTTATTATATTTTATTTCATTTTGGGTCCATGAAAACTAAATATCGATCGATTTATCGATTTCTCGATTAAATCTCGATAAAGGTGAGACCTTTATGCTTTGTACTCATATTTTTGATTTAATTTCTTATTTGTCACTTTATATTTCTTTTATGTCTCTTTTGGTCAATGAAAGTCAAAAGTCGCCGATTATCAATTTGTCGATTAAATCCGATTAAGACGAGACCAACGTTAATTTTATGTCAATACTATATCTTGTCCATTTTATCTTGTTTATTATCTTGTTCATATTCTTATTCATATTGTTCATATTATTCATATTCATACTTATTCATCTAACCATTTTCTTTGTCCATGCTTTAATAAAAAAAACATTAATAAATATCGAAACCCTAAAAACGAACATGAACGGACTGTGGTTATGATCACTTGCTCAACGCTTGCTCAAGGTTCAGTTTAGGACACTCCGCACACACACGGATTCCTCTTGGGCTACCTTACAACGAGACCCTTTATTTCTGTCAACACTTGTAATTTACATGTATCCCTCCCCCCATTCCGATGTACGCACTTAATATTGTTTTGATTGTGGTTTGTTTACTAGGAGCACCCCTAGGGACTAGCATAGGCAACCCATTTTCAAACTAATACTCGATTCGTCGTCGAGCCATTTTCAAACAAACCTCTTTTCAAACCTAATACTCAATTCGTCGTCGAGCCATTTTCAAATAAACCTTTTCAACCAAACCCTCGATTCGTCGTCGAGAAATCAAACTCTTTCCATAACAACAAACCCTTGATCCAACGTCAAGTGGATTTTCATAATCAAAGTTCGAAAACAACTAACAACTATCGTAACGCTTTTAAGGTGAAAAATGGGGGTTCAAGTCTTTGATCTCTCTTCAGTTGTTTGGGTGCGAGTTCTCTTACTCGTGTGTAAGCAATTGACGCCTCTTTTAACAAGTCAAACCCTTTTTAAAATAACCAAGCACCTACAATAAACCCTTGATCCAACGTCAAGCGGATTTTCCCAATAAACCTCAAAACGACTAACAATTATCGAAACATTCTTTAAGGTGAAAAATGGGGGTTCAAGTCTTTGATCTCTCTTCGATTGTTTGGGTGCGAGCTCTCTTACTCGTGTTTAAGCAATTGGCGCCTCTCTTTAAAACCAACCAACTCCCTTGTTTCGTGGGCGTACCACGAACTACGACTGCTCTGATTCTTTATTCTCGTCCGAGTAAAGATACGTAGGCACAAGATTGCGATGATCTTGGCGAGCTACCTTTTTCTTTTTCCCCCGTTTGCGTCCACACTTTTTCTTTTTCCCCCGTTTGCACACTACCTTCCCTCCATCCCTTCCCGTAGTCGAACTACAATTGCTCTGATTCCTCATTCTCGTCCGAATGAGCATACGTAGGCCCGAGGTCGCGATGATCTTGCCGAGCACCCTATCCTTAAACAACCCCTTTCCCTTAGCATCCTTCTCTTTTATCTTTACCTTTTCGCATTTATTTTTTTTAAGAAGAAAATAGATAAACTTAGCTAACGAGTATCGCGATTCGAATCAAGAGGTTCCCGTTGAGTACAACGGACGTGAGGGGGTGCGCGTACCTTCCCCTCACATAACCGACTCCCGAACCCAGAATGTGGTTGCGACGACCATGTTCTTACCCTCTCTTTTGGGATAAATAAAGTTCGGTGGCGACTCTGTTCGAACTATTTTCCGCGTCTTTCGCGCGAGGGTCGTATTTTCTCGATGAATTTTCGAGGTGCGACAGTTGGCGACTCTGCTGGGGATAATTTGCTCCATGCAAGAGAGAGTCGAGCCTATCTTGATTCGAATTGCTAGCTCTTTAGCTTTATTTATTTACTTTTTTCTCGTTTATTCGTTTTCTTATTTACTTGTTTTCCTATTCCTTGTTTGTGTTACCCTTTGTAACATTGTTGAGATTGTTCTGACATTGGGAACTTTGTGAGATAGCTCTACACCCGAGTATAGAAAAACCCTAGGATTAGGATGGTGGTTGTGTAGTGTAGGCTTGCGTGGTCTCTTCCGCGTGAGTTGAAGCGAAAACCACCGCTTGGAGTAGATTCCCTTGGAGATATTATCGTTGTGGTGAATCTTTGCCTTGGTGGTAATACTTTTGAGGTGGGTCGTCAATCCCAAGGACTATTAACCCAATTTACCCATGGTGGTTGGTAGCGTTAATTCTATGTGAGTTAATGCGAACGCCCCAATCAGATGAGATCCCTCGAACGTATTACTTCCTGACAGTAATATTTTTGACCTCGATCTAGGATTCTGAGAACCCTATTTAGAACCCGTGTGTCGATGGTTGTGTAGTGGGCGCCTCCGAGGAATCTTTCTCGTGGGGAAGAAATGAAGACCTCACCTAGACGAGATTATTTCGAGGATATTATAGTCGGATGTCTCTTCGTCTTGGTTATAATGTTTTTGAAATACATCTGTAACTCTAGGCACCTATCCGTCGTAGAAACTTACCCGTGGGTTTTTCTTGATCTTAGTTGTAGTTCTTGACCCGTTTCTCCGGCCAACCTCAGAACTGTTTGAAGTTGTTTGATCCTATTGCATTGCATTGCATTTGTGGCGCATCTTGCATTGCATTTTCAACCGCAGTATCTCACTTCAACTTCATTCCTTCTCCAGTAAATCAAGCTGAATCCTCGACACCAGTACGCAACTCGAGCTAATACCAGACGAATGATGGAGCAGATTCAACAAGAGCAAGCTGCCTTCAGAGAAGAGTTGGACTCTATGAAGGGGAAGATCGACCAGATTTTCGAAGCTATCATGATGGCCAGGAAAGAAGAAGAACTGCGTGAAGCTGCTGCGCCAACAACGCTGTGCAGGGTCAAGCATCTACCTCAAGGCTCTCTGTTCCTATTCCCAATCCAATCAACTATGGGATACCAATGAACGCCACTCTTGCCGCTGAAGGAGTCACATCTCAACCATTTCCAACATCTGGAGTTACTGTTGGAGCTATTCCGCAAGCTCAACCCATTGTCACTCAGATTCCCATTCCTCATGCTAAAGAAAATCTGGTAGATCAGTATGATGAAGTCCATAACTATCAGGCTGCTATCCCACTTGCCAATCCTACCGCTGCTCAGGATTCTGAAGCTATGAAGATGTGTCCTGATCTAGCTGAGAAACTCCGAGTCATGGAGGGACGCAACTTAACTTCTTTGAATGCTTTGGATATGTGCTTGGTGCCAGATGTTGTCATTCCTCCCAAGTTCAAAGTGCAAGATTTCCCAAAATACAAGGGCCTCAGTTGTCCTCACATGCATCTAAGGATGTACTGCCGCAAGATGGCTGCCCATGCTAAAGATGAAAAGCTGATGATCCATTGCTTCCAAGACAGTCTGTCTGGGGTATCTCTCGAGTGGTACATGCAGCTGGAGCGTAGCAATGTGCGCACTTGGGACGATCTAGCTGATGCATTTGTCAAGCCGTACAAGTACAACACTGGCCTTGCTCCGAATCGTACTCAACTTCAGAGTATGGCTCAAAAGGACAACGAATCCTTTAAGGAGTACGCACAACGCTGGAGAGAGCTTGCTGCAAGGGTGCATCCACCTCTTGTTGACCGTGAGTTGATTGACATCTTCATGGTTACTTTGCAAGGCCAGTACTATGAGAAGCTGATTGGCAATGTCTCTGCTGGATTCTCTGATTTAGTAATCGTTGGTGAGAGAATTGAGGAAGGTCTGAAAAGTGGAAAGATCCAAGGAGGCTTTAATAGCCAGTATCAAGCCAAGAAACCCTCCAATGGATACAAGAAGAAAGAGGGTGAAACAAATGTTGTCCATGTTCAGAAAGGGCAAGCTTCACAACAAGCTCCCCCTCCAATGCCTTTTCAAATGCCATACTTCCAGTATCCGTATGTTGCTGCTGCGCAATATGCACCAATGCCTTATCATCCAGCTGTTCCAGCCATTCAAGCTCCAATGCCTCAGCAACAGGTTCCTCAACAACAATCCTAAAATCAGCAAGGGTATCAGTATCCTTCTTAGCATCAACAACAGAGAGCTGCATAACAACGTCAGCCTAATCAACAGAGGACAAGGAGGTCTGATAGAGACTTTGATCGTCTGCCAACGTCATATGCTCAGATTTTTGCTTAATTAATGGAGAAGAGGGTTGTTACTCCCAGAGACCTAGCTCCTCCAACTGTTATTTCTCCAGATTATGATGTTAATGCTCATTGTGAGTTTCATAAGGGTGCTCCAGGGCATACAATCGAGGACTGCAGAGCTTTCAAACACAAGGTTCAGGACATGATCGACTCAAAGTTTCTCACGTTCAATGGGAAAGCTCCAAGCGTCACCAACAACTCTCCGCCTCCACCAAAATAGTGCCAGCATCAAAATCAAGTCAAGTCAAGTCAAGTCAACTCAAGTCAAGTTCAAGTTTCCCCGAAGAAGGCAGACATGTTGCCATCCCCTCATTTACATTCTTGTATTTTGCTTATGTTTGTTTAAGTACTATATGCTTTGAACATTGTTATTTGTATTTGGTTTTCTTAATGTATCGATTATGCATGTTTTGAATCAGTTATGTCGTGTTCACTCATTTTTCCTTTTACTGCAAAACACCGACACATTTATATCCACTTCACTCTCTTTATCAACTGTCGCTTAGCAATGATTTGAGGGAGGATGATGACAACGAAATACCCATAATTGCAAAATGTATGCTTTCGGATAAAATCCCGTCGATGATGTACAAGCATTGTTTCAATCCCCCAAACACTGGAGAGACAAGGAGTTAATCCCTAGCTAACCACTTCAAGCCGAGGAGTAGCAGTTTCCTTCGGATGTTCAAACCCTTACACTCAACCTGGGGAAGGGTAGTGTTCAGTTAATCCAATTACGAAGACGAAGAACAAAAGACATGACGGCTGTTCATCAAAGACCCATGACTTGGCAGTCACAATCCTCCAACAATAAAATCGAAAAAAATCAAAAGCCTGCTAAGTCGAGCACCTCAAAGGAGACTTAGGCAAAAATCAAGGTTACCCTGATGGACTCGAAAAGCGAAATCAGTCCATGCAAAAGATAGGGATCAAAAATAAAAGAGGCCCTTGAATCCTCAACAAAAATAGAATAAGACTCAGTGACCGCCAAATCAAAACCAAAGGGTCACTGACATACAAAAACAAAATAAGGTGACTGCCATTTCAAGCATACCTTGAACCATCAACCCTTTTGGAACACAAACTTGCGCAAAATTAACTGAACGTGGGACTGGAGTTCATCACAAAGAAGGGGTGGGTACAAATCATACTTTGAGCCCGATATCCTTTGTTTCTTAAACCGTAAACCAGACGACGTTACAACCCTCGAAAGACCTAATTGAGGCGAAGTTTATTCTGAAAGCATACTGTTGCAAGGTTGCGTAAACTGACTCCCCATATTTGCTAATCTTCAGCATTGGTGTCACTCTCCTTGCTATATCTTTCACACCATCAAAATCAGCACACGTTTGGGCTAACGGTCCATTCGTCTCACTATCACGACACTCCAATAAACAACTCATTTTCAAAACTTGCATGAACATTGTATTAAGATTACCATTTGTAAATGTGCAATTTTAACTACAAATCAGTGCTAGACATCGAAGCAGTCCCAACAAGGGGCAATCAAAGAAGAACTTGAACTTCCAGTGGTGCCGACCTGAATCAAGACTCCCTCAATTTGGGGCAACTCCTTCAACAGCTCAATCAGGGGCAAGACACCTCAAAGCACATCAAAGTTCATCTTCCAAAGATCAAATCCTTTCAGAACTGGTTAATCAGGGGCAGACCATTACCATGTTCAGACTGGGGCAAGACCCATTGCAGCAAGTAACCATGAAGCATAGAGTTGTGGTTCTCTCAGAAATAAACTCACGACTTATTATCAAGCAATCAAACTTGAGGCTTCAAGAGCATCTTCGTCTGCTTCGATCATGGCATCTTCAACAAACTGAGTGTCGAGGAAATCAAATCCATCCCACCGCCCAAAAGTCCAATCCTCATTGGCAACTACCCAAAAGTCCACCATGCTGACACCCTTATCAACATATCCAATCACCCGTTTGCAATCATACTCATCATATGCATCACATTCGTCATTTACATCATAAGCATACCCAAAAGACCAATCATACTTCCCCAGCACTTGCATCTCCGCGCGTCAGCGTTTGCATTGCACATCATTACAAAATCAAGCATTCATACATGTGTGAGATCCAGGATCAATCTCGAGACTGCAAGATGATCTTCAGCCCAGGCAGGGGCATCTTCATCAAATCCGTGGATGTTCTTCACAAGGTCATTCCAAGACGATCTTCAGCCCAGCCAGGGGCATCTCCTGCAAATCTGTGGGCATTCCTCACGAAGTTGTCCAACCTGTTGTTGATCAAGACAAGATTTCAAAGCAACCTTCTGCCCAGGAAGGGGCACTTTTTTCAAGTTCATGGGCATTCCTCATGAAATCTTTAACCTTTTGTTGATGATACTGTGATCTCCAAGCAAGTCAGTGGGCGTTCCTCATTGAGTTGTGTCTTTTCAACCTTTTGTTGCTGAGGTCGTCATCCTCATCCCAACCATTAAACATTCCTCCGAGTCAGTGGGCATTCCTCATTGAATCTTTTTCGTAGTCGAACTACGACTGCCCTGATTCTTTATTCTCGTCCGAGTAAAGATACGTAGGCACAAGATTGCGTAGATCTTGGCGGGTTACCTTTTCCTTTTTTCGCTGGTTACTTTCTCCTTTTTTCACTGTTTCCCTTTCCTTTTCATGGGTTTTCCTCATTGAATTCTTTACTTCAACCTTTTGTTGATGTCTCCAAATAAATCTCACTCATCATACCCCCAGCAAACTTGACCTTTTGTCAATTGCCTTACTATCATCCTTTTGGTGATAGCCAAACCCAATCAACTTAATTCAACCTTCATTCTTTTGATGTTGGTCCTTACAAATAAGAAGTTCCTATCATCCTTTTGGTGGTAGTAGCTTGTTTTGATCCGTCATCCTTTTGGTGTCGCCGATCCATAAACCCTTGGTCTGTGTGTCATCCTTTTGGTGAGTGGCAACCTTCGTGTGTGTACCATACTATCCTTTTGATAGTAGTAGGCCGTGTTGTGTGCCTTATTACTTCGTCGGTAATAGCAGGCTTTTGACCTCATTTTCATCCTTTTGGTGGAAGGGTGTGTGTGTGTGTGCCCTATTACTTCGTCGGTAATAGCAGGCTTTTGACCTCATTTTCATCCTTTTGGTGGAAGGGTCTGTGTGCGAGTGTGCCCTATTATTTCGTCGGTAATAGCAGGTGTTGACCTCATTTTCATCCTTTTGGTGGAAGGGTCTGTGTGCGTGTGTGCCCTATTACTTCGTCGGTAATAGCAGGCGTTGACCTCATTTTCCATCCTTTTGGTGGAAGGGTCTGTGTGTGCGCCCTATTATCCTTTTGGTAATAGCAGGCTGTGTTGTGTGCCCTATTACTTCGTCGGTAATAGCAGACGTTGACCTCATTTTCATCCTTTTGGTGGAAGGGTCTGTGTGCGTGTGTGCCCTATTACTTCGTCGGTAATAGCAGACGTTGACCTCATTTTCATCCTTTTGGTGGAAGGGTCTGTGTGCGTGTGTGCCCTATTACTTCGTCGGTAATAGCAGGCGTTGACCTCATTTTCATCCTTTTGGTGGAAGGGTCTGTGTGCGTGTGTGCCCTATTACTTCGTCGGTAATAGCAGGCGTCGACAACATTTTCATCCTTTTGGTGGAAGAGTCTGTGTGTGTGCCCTATTATCCTTTTGGTAATAACAGGCTGTGTTGTGTGCCCTATAACTTCGTCGGTAATAGCAGGCGTCGACCTCATTTTCATCCTTTTGGTGGAAGGGTCTGTGTTGTGTGCCCTATTATCCTTTTGGTAATAGCAGGCTCTGACCTCATTTTCCATCCTTTTGGTGGAAGGGTCTGTGTGTGTGTGTTCACTATCATCCTTTTGGTGATAGGTCTGTCATCCTTTTGGTGCCAGATTATTTCTGTTATTCCAACTGCTCAATCCTTTTCTCTTTTTCAGACAAATTTGTGGTCTTCTTCATATCTAATTGTCTTATACCTCGAAAGACCGAACGCCGTAGCAGTTCATCTAACTCAGTTTAAGCCAATTAGATAGGGGCATCTGTCATACCCCAAATTTGTCCTACCTGTATATAATCTTCAACTGTATATCAAATCCAAATACCCATTATCCAATATCCATTTATTTATCCATTATCCATTTTTATGTCCATATCCATTTATTTATCCATTATCCATTTTTATGTCCATATCCATTTTTCAATTACCCAAAACCATCATCCATATTTTTATCCATTATCCATATATTTCCTAACCTATATTCCATATATAGTTTTCAATTCATATCCATTTTTAATCTTCATTTTTATCACCATTTCATTATCAAACAAAAACCAAAAATATAAAATTAAACACACTTTTTTTTATTATTATTATATTTTTGCCATAAAACAGAAAATTGAAGCCCATTGTGTTCAAGGCCCAATTCCAAAGTCCATTCAAAATCCATTTTTTTAGTATCCAAAACTCATTTTATTCTATTCTATCCAAATATCAAACTTTAATTTCATCTCATTATTCATTAAATACTCTTCAAACCCATTTTTCAATTTAATTTAGTTGTTCACTCCATTTTCTAACCATGTACAAGCCAAAATACCATACACAAATTAACAAAGCCATTCCACAACTTGTACCTCACGCAAATCACAGCAACCGACCCCCCACTCGTACAAGCCATGCCTGTACACCCACCAACCATCCACAACCATAAACATAATGAAAAAAGTCACGAACGCACGATTAGGCCCTACCTGCGGAATGGGTTTCTTTCGCACGAACCTGTACAAACCTTGACACAACCAAAAAACCAAGGCATCATGACCTCATGTATTAACCTCACCAATGCTCAGCTACCACAAATCCTTCACGCTGCTCACCACGACAAAACCGGCAACGCACCTCACCAATTATTTCATCACAATTCTTTCCACTTCTACCCTCAAGACTTCCCTATATAAGAAGACCCATTTCACATCATTGAAAAAGCTGGAACAAAAAAAACACACAGCCGCCAAACCCTCAACCTCTCCTCAATCGGCCTTCATATTTCTTAAACCTCTAAATCAAAAACAAAACCTCACTCCAAATTAAAACAAAGCCGCCACATAAACCTCACGCCCTTCTTCTCCATTCAACCAAAAACAAACCTTTTCAACACTATCCTCTTCAAATCACTAACCTTCAACCGAACCTTCACAAACCTAAATCAACAACAAACTTCTTCATCTGCAACAACGGCCGCAAATCCTCCTTCAACTCATCCAACCTTTAATCCCATCATCTTTCCCATTTAAAACCCAACAACAATACACAACTGAATCAGCAGATCAAAGAAACAGAGAAGAAGGAGAGAAACGAAAACGATACAAACGCGATCACCAACCGAAATGGACGAAGAATCAATACAAACTTGAATCACGATCGATCGAACGAGAAGAAGTCATTGTGTGAAGGTTGGTTCTGGAATCGCGGTAGTACGACCATGGTGGCTCCGATCTGTGTTCGCATCGTGATTTCATAAACGCTGCCCTGTTTTCGCTCTGATGTTTTGGACTGTGTGTAGACATATTGCTGATTGTTACTTCCTTTTTCTAAAAAAACAAATCGTCCTTGTTGTGTTGAATTGGGCTCGGCCCATTTATCTATTTTTAGAGATCCATGGTTTGGTTTTTTTTAGAAGCCCATTTTGTTTCTTCACCCATGTCTCAGCGCCACACCCTCCATTTCTTATGTTAGTTATTTTAATTTTGTTTATATATTATTTCTTTCTTTCTCTTGGTTTTGATTTGAAAAGATAATATTTCTTTAACATTTATCCTTTAATGTTTCCTTTAATTTCGATTTCTAGTTTTGATTCTATTTTCTTTTATTTTATTTTTGGGGTCAATGATATGACTCAATTCATAATTTAATCAAACCAATTAAATTTCGATTTATTTGAGGCCTACTTATTTATTTATTTTTATTTCAATTTATTCACTATTTTTACATTTATTTTGGGTCAATGAAAACCAAACATCGACGATTTGTCGATTTCTCGACTTAATCTCGATAAAGGTGAGACCTTTATTATTTTTCATGTCATTTTCAATTTTATTTTATTTCTATCATTTTTGTTTCATTTACATTTATTTTGGGGTCAATGAAAACCAAATGTCGATCGATTTATCGATTTCTCGATTAAATCTCGATAAAGGTGAGACCTTTATTTTTTTTCTTATCATTTTCGATTTTATTTCATTTTCATTATTTTTGTCCATTATTCTTATTCATTTTGGGTCAATGAAAACCAAATATCGATCGATTTATCGATTTCTCGATTAAATCTCGATAAAAGTGGGACCTTTGCTCGTTTTCCTACTTATTTCGATTTTATTTCATTTCTATTCATTTTTATTATATTTTATTTCATTTTGGGTCCATGAAAACTAAATATCGATCGATTTATCGATTTCTCGATTAAATCTCGATAAAGGTGAGACCTTTATGCTTTGTACTCATATTTTCGATTTAATTTCTTATTTGTCACTTTATATTTCTTTTATGTCTCTTTTGGTCAATGAAAGTCAAAAGTCGCCGATTATCAATTTGTCGATTAAATCCGATTAAGACGAGACCAACTTTAATTTTATGTCAATACTATATCTTGTCCATTTTATCTTGTTTATTATCTTGTTCATATTCTTATTCATATTGTTCATATTATTCATATTCATACTTATTCATCTAACCATTTTCTTTGTCCATGCTTTAATCAAAAAAACATTAATAAATATCGAAACCCTAAAAACGAACATGAACGAACTGTGGTTATGATCACTTGCTCAACGTTTGCTCAAGGTTCAGTTTAGGACACTTTGCACACACACGGCTTCCTCTTGGGCTACCTTACAATGAGACCCTTTATTTCTATCAACACTTGTAATTTACATGTATCCCTCCCCCCATTCCGATGTACGCACTTAATATTGTTTTGATTGTGGTTTGTTTACTAGGAGCACCCCTAGGGACTAGCATAGGCAACCCATTTTCAAACTAATACTCGATTTGTCGTCGAGCCATTTTCAAACAAACCTCTTTTCAAACCTAATACTCGATTCGTCGTCGAGCCATTTTCAAATAAACCTTTTCAACCAAACCCTCGATTTGTCGTCGAGAAATCAAACTCTTTCCATAACAACAAACCCTTGATCCAACGTCAAGTGGATTTTCATAATCAAAGTTCGAAAACAACTAACAACTATCGTAACGCTTTTAAGGTGAAAAATGGGGGTTCAAGTCTTTGATCTCTCTTCAGTTGTTTGGGTGCGAGTTCTCTTACTCGTGTGTAAGCAATTGACGCCTCTTTTAACAAGTCAAACCCTTTTTAAAATAACCAAGCGCTTACAATAAACCCTTGATCCAACGTCAAGCGGATTTTCACAATAAACCTCAAAACGACTAACAATTATCGAAATATTCTTTAAGGTGAAAAATGGGGTTCAAGTCTTTGATCTCTCTTCGGTTGTTTGGGTGCGAGTTCTCTTACTCGTGTGTAAGCAATTGGCGCCTCTCTTTAAAACCAACCAACTCCCTTGTTTCGTGGGCGTACCATGAACTACGACTTCTCTGATTCTTTATTCTCGTTCGAGTAAAGATACGTAGGCACAAGATTGCGATGATCTTGGCGAGCTACCTTTTTCTTTTTCCCCCGTTTGCGTCCACACTTTTTCTTTTTCCCCCGTTTGCACACTACCTTCCCTCCATCCCTTCCCGTAGTCGAACTACGATTGCTATGATTCCTCATTCTCGTCCGAATGAGCATACGTAGGCCCGAGGTCGCGATGATATTGCCGAGCACCCTATCCTTAAACAACCCTTTTCCCTTAACATCATTCTCTTTTATCTTTACCTTTCCGCATTTATTTTTTTTTAGAAGAAAATAGATAAACTTAGCTAACGAGTATCGCGATTCGAATCAAGAGGTTCCCATTGAGTACAACGGACGTGAGGGGGTGCGCGTACCTTCCCCTCACGTAACCGACTCCCGAACCCAGAATGTGGTTGCGACGACCATGTTCTTACCCTCTCCTTAAAGGTTTTCTCGATATTTTCCTTTCCCTCTTTTGGGATAAATAAAGTTCGGTGGCGACTCTGTTCGAACTGTTTTCTGCGTCTTTCGCGCGAGGGTCGTATTTTCTCGATGAATTTTTGAGGTGCGACAGTGAGATGTTACTATTGTGGAAGATTTGGCCATACACAATCTTCTTGCTTTAAACTGCATGGTCATCCCAAATCTGTTCCTCAACCTAGACAGAATCAGGATAGTCAAGTTGTTAAACAATGGGTTCCTAAAGCTGCTGTCACATGTCTATTAGCTCACTCATCTGTAGAACCCCAGGTATAGATGGTTGGTATTTTGACAGTGGTTGCTCAAAGCATATGACAGGTTTCAAGAATCATTTGGTGGATATCATGACTTACTCTACAAATGATGTAACTTTTAGTAATGGAGAAAAAGGGGAAGTTAAAGGAATTGGAAAATTGAAGTGTGAGGCTGGACCTAAACTTGAAAATGTACTTCTTGTCAAAGGATTGACTGCTAATTTGATTAGCATCAGTCAGTTATGTGATGAAGGTTTCAAGGCTAGTTACACTAAAGATGAATGTTTAGTGACTAATGAGAAGAGTGACGTTGTTATGAGGGGAGCCAGATCCATAGATAACTGTTATTTATGGGTTCCTCAAGAGTCCAGTTCATCATGTAATTGATAAGTGCATATTGTACCTATTTTTGTATATAAGTTTTGTTGCACTTATCAGTACTTTTTGTCTATATCGGTTCAAATAAACCCCACTTTGTTTATAAATACGTTTACTTTACGTTTTAGTGTATATATTGCGTAACGTGTAAATATTACTTTGTTTAATTGATTTTTATCTCATTTTTGTAGGTATTTAATAAAGGTTATCTTGCCATATTCTTGAAGAGCATTGAATAAGCTTTCCAGCGCTTCAAACCGTGCGTTAATCGGAGTTTCGGTGAAGAAGTTGTGGCCAAAATAAGGACTGGTTTTCTGTCATGTTCGCACTGCGAACTGGCAGCGAGTGTTCGCATTGCGAAGGCCAGCGAGGTCGCAGCGAAGGCTGGCAGTGATTTACAAAAAAAAAGTAAGCCAGGGTTCGCACTGAGAACCAGTCAGCGAGCATTCGCACTGCGAACCAACGAAGGAAAGCAAAGGCGGTTTAGCAATCAGAGGCACTTGAAGTGCCATTTTTTGAGTCATTCGCACTGCGAACCATGCAGAATTTGCAATGTATATAGTTCATTTTTCAGCATTTTTTAGGGATGGTTTTGGGGGTTTTTGTTCCAACTCCATCAAACTTCATTTCTTCATAGGATTAGCTTAGAAAACAACTGTGGAGCATGCATACGGATGATCCCGAGTGGATTGATCGTCGACCGGCTCTGACAATCCGCGAGATGTTTGGTTCATTTCTCTTCTTCTTTGTGTTTTTCTTTATGGTTGGGTTGTGTATATGTATTTGCTGTGATCTCATGTATATTTGTCGCCCATGGCGTTGTATAAAACTTGCTTTACAAATCTTTATTGGTGATTGTCTCTGATTTTTGCTTTATGCGCGGGGTTTGGGTTGCGTTAGAGATAACCGTCGCAAACTTCGATTAGGGATGATTGTCTGTTAGTTTTTGGATTCTAGAGATAGATTTAGAGCTAACAATATTCAATAGGCGTCGAAGCTTAATGCCTTCCGTGTTTCGAGGCTTCGCTCGCGAGAGTGACGAAGAGAGTGACACGATTGTTATCTCAACTGTGCGTTAGACATAACCTTTGTTGTGAGCGATGCTGGGTGATATTGAGGAGTATTGTAGGTGGAGTATAATTGGTCGGTAAGTTTAAGTTTGTGAGGAGTGATTTATATGCATTGTCGGACGAGTTTTTCTTGCTGAAGAATGAATTTGTTTTTATGTTTTAATGTTTACTTTTCTGTTTTCATGTTTGAAACTATTCTAATCCAAACTCATTACCGCGAGAGACTGTCGAACGGAATTCTTTCCCTCGAATCGATCTCTGTGGACACGACATAAATCCCGGAGGGAATTCTTCCGAAAATAAATATTTTTGCTTGCTTGCCCTATTCTGCAACCAACAGTAATGTCAAGGATGATGTTATGACATCTGACTGTGACATCAGAAGGATCACCAAACAACCTACTATTTTACTACTATTCAAAGGAAATCTTGAAAAAACTAAGGTCATAGAGGTTGATCATTCAGATATGAAGTGTAATGACAAGTTCCCTAAAGATATGAGTGCTAAAATTAGTGAAGTCTTAAGTAGAAAATTGGGCATGTGGAAAAGTCAACTGAAGTTAGTGATTTATGGTGTGAATTTATTAAAATTCAAAAATTTAAAAGGAAATTTGTTTTGGTGGGGAAAATACATTTATTGGCTTTTAAGGAATCAACAAAAGCTGCGCCCTTACCTTAGGCTATCATTCCCTACCGTTACTCTCACACTCCACACTCCACACTCCAAGTCTGTTCATATTCTCTCCAAAGATCAGAAGACACAACATATCTTTGGACATCAACTGTTTCGAAGGAACAATGTCTCAACATGGGTCATCTCCCTCCAAGAAGTCTGCTTCAAAGAGCTCTTCGCATGCAACTCTAGGGTTTCGACAAAATAAGGTTCAATGGATGAAGCCTTGGGCATAGCGCCTATCTCTATGATTCCAGGTTCAGAAAAGACAAGACCTGAGAAGTATCAACCTAAGAGGCCGTCAAAAGGTAACACTTCTGATCAATCTGCAGGTAAGAAGTTTGATGATAGCAAAAGTAGGGCGTTTGTCACTAGTGTGTTGTTTGGAGACAAATCTACTCCTAAGACTACCACCCCTCTTCCTCAAGATGTTGAAGAAAGGGTAGATGCTGATAAAAGTTTAGGTCAGATTGTCAATAAGATCTTTGAGAAAGGAATTTCTGTAAAGGGTATATCTAGACCTCTGAGACAAATGCCTGCTGATCATTCTGAAAGAGAAAAGGGTGACATGCAATCTACTGAAACCAATCTTCACAGATTGGCTGTCTCTGTCATTGAAGATGTTGAGATTGAAAATGAAGCTGAAGCTGAAAGAGAAAGGGATACTCATGTTGAAGTTGAGGTTGATGTTGAACATGATGTTAAGACGTCACCTGCTATGGATGTTACTCCTAGTCCCAGAGGGAAGAAGGATGCTGATGTGGTGGATGTTGTTGACTTATCTGATAATGAAGTAATTGGTAATGTTGTTCCTGGGATTGCCAAAAGATTGAAGACTAGAAAAGGAAAGACTGTGGAATCTTCTCCTAAGATGACAACTGAAGGCAAGAAGAAAAAGGCATCTGTATTTGGTCCAATAAAATCTTGGAGCAAGGTTGCTGCTTCCTCCAAAAAGAGAAAGATTAGAGAAGAATCTGAATCTGAGTATGATGTTGAAGAAGATGTTTAAGACATCACCCCAGTCAGAAAGTCCATTTTGAAGAGAATTTCTGATAAGGTTCCTGAAGTGCCAGTGGACAACATATCCTTTCATTATGCTAACAGTGCTCCAATGTGGAAATTTGTGTGTCAAAGGAGATTAGCTCTGGAAAGAGAGCTTGGCAAAGATGCATTAGAGATGAAAGAAATTATGGAACTCATTCATGTTGCTGGCCTGTGGAAAACTGTAACAAACCTCTCTAAGTGGTACGATGGACTTGTTAAGGAATTTGTGGTTAACATTCCTATAGACATTTCTGATAAAAGAAGTGTGGACTTTATGAAAGTGTTTGTTAGAGGTAGATGTATTAATTTCTCTTCTAGGACCATCAATAAGTTTTTGGGAAGAAATGATCAAGAAAAAGGTGAACTAGAAGTGACTGATAATGAAGTATGCAAAGAGATCACAGCTAATCAAGTGAAGGTTTGGCCTGTAAAGGGCATGTTAACATCTAGCAAACTCAGTGTCAAGTATGCTATTTTGCATAGAATTGGAGCTGCTAATTGGGTGCCAACTAATCACAAAACCATAATAGCTGTGGGATTAGGAAGGTTTATTTATGCTGTTGGGAAAAGGGTCAAGTTCAATTATGGAAATTACATATTTGATTAAGTTGTAAAGCATGCTACAACTAATGCTATCAAGCTGCCTATAGCATTTCCTTCCCTTGTCTGTGGTATGATCATGGATCAACATCCTAGGATATTGACAAGTTCAAACATTTCTTGCAAGAGAGAGTCTACATTGTCTTTGCATCCCAAGTTGTTTGTTGGGAAATATGTCCCAGACATTGTCTCAAATTCAAGCTCTGGTGTCAAGAAGGCATGTACCAAAGAAGATTTGATTGAGGAATTGAAGGCTGCTTGCAAGGATCTAGATGAAGTAATTAGCACCAGCTCTGCAAGGAAGATGAAAATTGAGCAGATGATCAAATCCTTGGAACAGGGTGAAGATGATGAGGGTGTCAATGTCAATTCTGAAGGTGGTTCTAGCACTGAAGATGAGGATGCTGCAGATGGCTCTGATGCAGATGATACTGATGAAAATTGATTTGCTGCCTCTACTGTTTCTTGCTTTTGTTGTTTGAAGTTTTTTTTTGTTTTGTTGTGTAACTTGGATAATAGTTCTTTTATGATTATCTGGCTTTTGTTCTATGATTTGTCATGTGGTGCTGACTTTTGACTGACAAGGAGAGCTAGTAGGACTAACTGCTGTAAGTGTTAGTTGTGTGAGGGTATAACTGGTTGGTAGTTGTCCAATTGTGGCTAAAAAGGGGGAGAGTTAGCCTGAAATTTTGGTTCAAACTTGATCTCAATGTTTTCTACATGATATCAAGTATCTAAGGATGGAAGATTGCCCATTGGTTCATTTCAAAAGAGTTTCAATTGGTCAGTTGCTTGAGAATCAAGAAATTTGGGGAAAAGTCAACTGTGCAGTGAAAAAAGTCAACTCCTGACTTTTTAAGGTCAAATTCATGGTCCTCAAGTCAAATATGCCTAATGGTGAAGATTTGATCAAGAAATGTCAAGAGATTCATCATAAATCAAGAATTGTACAAAGTTGCCAAATTTAGAAACTTAGGGTTTCTAAAAATGGAAAGTTTAGGCCATTTTGCACTCTACTTCAAGGCATTCTTTCTTCAAGATAAAAGCTTCAAACTTCAGGCCCAAGTTGAGCCAATTAAATATCACATCCTAAGCTTCAAATCCATACCAAGAACTCTTCCATTGGATCAAAATTTAGGGAGTTATGATCAATCAAAGTAGAGCAAAATCAAGGAAAATTCCAAGTCATGACCAAGCAAGACTGGGCTGGCACGCAGTCATTTCATCAAACATGTGGTGTGCTAAATGTCAAGATAATTTTCTCAATGATGAAGGCTTCAACTGAAAAATTGCTGAACATCAAAGTTGTTCATTGTCATCTCCTCTTCAACTTTGATGTTGGACATTTTTTGAGATGAGCAATGTATGGAGAGTTATGGAGGTTCCAAGAGATAGGTTTCACACTGAAGTTCACAAGTCATTTTGCCATGTATGCCATGCAGGTTGCCTCGCCCATAAACCAGTCATGCCTTCTCTTGTTTCAAGCCACTTTTAAGTGTGTTAGAGGCATTGTTTCATCTTAATTCCAACAACAACCTTGTTCCATGTTGTCTCCTCTTTCCATAGACACCAAGAGCTCTTTATTTCATCCACTAATATGAGAGAGTTTCATCCTCAAACATCAACATTTTCATTGTTTGTTTTGCTGCCAAAATAGAATGTTATGGCATTGTTATTGTTGTTTCAGTCACATTCACACGCATACAAATACCTTTTGCAGCATTTCCTCTTTTGAACCAACATACTCTTACACATACATGCCTACATACCTATGCCATGCATCAATATGGAAAGGATTCAAAGAAAAGAAACTTGTTCAACAAGGTGGCTATGCTGCAACACCAATATAATAACATCACCATCATCTTTTCATCATCGTCAGCATACACATCACCATCACTTCCTCACCATAAGTAACAAGAATCCCTCCACACATAAACAAAAAAAAACTTTCTAACTCATGCCAATAACTAACTTCACTCACCAACTCAGTTAACTAACTCATTCTAACTTGAGTTCTAACCATCAACTACACTAGTTAGAATTTAACCATGAGTATATAGCTTCATCCCAACAGAATTTGGATTCACTTTCTCATTCTTCACATTTCACAAACCAGAGCTCTCACATTTCTCTCTGAATCCTCTCTCTCTCTCTCTGCACGAATTCATCATAGTTCATCTCCAATCTTCATCATCAAGCACCTATGAAGCTTTGAAGCATTGAATAGTGGAAGCATCTTCAAGTTCCAGATCTCAATTCCTCTGCAAGTTCAAGCTTCTATAAGCCTTTATTTGGCCAGATTAAGCTCAAAGTTCATCTTGAAGCATCTCTGGTTTTCTGAAGATTCAAGTTACTTCAAATTTCCAGGTTTCAATTCAAACTTCCTTTGCACGTTTTTACTGATTTTAGCTTATTGTTGTTGTGATTTGAGCTTAATAGGAGATGTGGAAATTCTGGCTAGTTGATAGAGCTTGTTAGAAGCTTAGTTGAAAACCTAGGGCAAACTTCTCCCCTTCGATTCTCTCTGTACATGCATGACCTGTGAAATCTAAGCTTGGATCCGTGTTCTACATAACTTTAGCTTTCGAATGATATATGTTTTGTGCATTTCTGGAAACATGTGACCAGTTACAGTTGCCGGAGATGGCCGAAGAAGATGACCGGAGGTCATTCTCTGGCCGGTGAGAGGTTCAGTTAGGGTTTTAATCTCAGAATAAGTCACAGTCGTTAATGCTATTTGATCCAACGCTTGAGAACGTGCCAGCAAATTAATGAAACACCCTCCCCCTCACGTGCTTTATTCTTTCTCAAAATTTGACTTTGACTCTTTCTATGTGTGTGGGTGCATGATTGTTGTGATGTGCTTTGCGTGTGAACCATTAGATTGGATTACTTTTATGATCTTTGTACATTGACCTAATCATGTGGCTCTAATTGAGTCAACATTTGACTGAGGTTCCACCACTACTACTATAGTCTGAGCGTGTAAATGGACTGGACTCTAAATACTATTCACACCCAAGCTTTAAGCCCAATCATATTTTGAACTTCATTTTTGCTATGTCTACACCCCTGTGTTAATTCTTTTTACATTTTATTTTTATTTTTGACATAGTTTTGATTTTTTTTATTAAAAATACCAAATCATTCCCAAAAATTCCATAAAAATTCACATAGCATTATAACACATTTAAATAATTTTTTTATGATTTTTAATTCTGATTTTAATTGATTTAGCTCATATTTTCACAATTTTTTTTTAATTTCCTTTTAAAGGCTTATCATACATGAACCATGTTCATTTGCATTTTAATTGACATAGTTTGGTTCTGATTTTTGACGTGGAATTTGGTATGTGTGTTCATGACATCTTAATGTACTTAATTCATATTTTTGTCAAATTTTAGCCATATTAGGTTTTGACATGCATCATGGTGCATCATTCCATTTTACCTAAGGTGACTTTGTGAACTTGTTTGAACTAGTTTCTTAGTGAATTTTTGCATGAACCTTTGCCAGTTGATTTGTTTCTGACTTAATTTTTGTGTGCTTGATTTTCATAATTTTTACAAGTCCTTTGCTAATTGTTTGATGCTTGTTAGAATAGGTAACTTTTTGTGATCCTTTCTTAACTTCTAACTTTGTGTGATTAGGAGGCACTTATGCCATCATATTAGAACTTATTTGTGCATCATTGTAGATCTTCATTAGAATATTATAGGTCCTTTTGCTTAGAATTATAGGTCATTTACATTGTGATTCCATTTGGTTTGTGTATGTGATCAAAATGCATCCTTACTTGAAATGTTTGACCTAAACTTGCTTCTCTTTTCTTCTAATCATCAACATGACTTGTTTTTGAATCATCAATGCCTATTCATGCATTCTAATTGCATATCATCTTTGGTATGCTACTGACCCATAATCATCTCATGCATTCAAATGTCATTCATCTTGCATACTTGTTTATGTTTGATCTATTTCATCTTTCATTCTTAATTAGTTTCAATGTGATTTGCATATGCATATTGTATGATTAATTCTTACATTTTAATTGCATCTTAAATGTCATTTGGTACTGACCTATAATCCATGTTCATTTATCTTTGATTTTCAACTTTGACTTGTGTTGCAAGTTATTTCTTTTCTTTAAGTGAAACTTGTTTCTTTTCTTCTTACTTCTTCTTCATCTAACTTCTTCTACTTGAACATCCATTCTCATAACTTGTATGCTCATTCATAGGCATTATAGGACATCCAAATATGAGGTATGATTCTGACTTGCATCCATTTGCATTTATTTTCATGTTCTTTTTCAACTTTGACTTGTGTTACAAGTTTCTTCTTTTCTTACTTGAACTTGAACATTGTTTGCTTCTATTTGCTTTATCTTCTTAAATCATTTCACTCATGCTTTGTATGTTCATTAATTGACTTCCATATGCATTATAATATTCCATTCACCTCTGACTTTGACATTTCTTCATGCATTCATTCATGTTTGTATGTCATACACATTCATATTTCATCCATGCTTCATAACTTGAACTTGTATGAATCTTTGGCATCTTTTTTGACATAGTTTGACATTGTTAGGTACCTTAGCCTTAGTTGAATACCTTTAGACATAGCTACTGACTTTAGAAGTCCTTGAACACTTAGAGTCCTTTCCTTTTAGGTTTAGGCTTTGTTTGATTCATAAGTTCATTTCATAAGTAGTTTGATGCTTAATTGTCTTCATTCTTTTACTTATGCTTTCATATTCAATTGTTTAGCTAACCTTTGCTTGTAGGGGCTAATGGTAAGTTGAGTGGGTGGATATGCTTCCACACATACTTTCTTCCCTCATCTTTTTAATGCTTTCTCTTTTGTGTTTGTGCAAAGCATTTCAATGCTTTCTTTGTTCAACATATTTCTTCTCCTTTTTGGTTCATAACTCGTCTTCTACTTTAGAAGTGAGTTGTGATACCTCTTGCACTCTTCTTCTCTTTTCTTTTAGACTTAGGTTTCTAAACCACACAAAACCATTAGGAACATCCAAGCATGATAACTCTTAAGATTATTAGTCTCCCTTTAGACTTTTACCTTTCTCACCCTTTGAGTTTTTCTTCTTCTCACCTCAAAACAAAAAGCAAAATCATCTAATAAAGGATTAACATGTATTGCACAGGAGCCTTACATGTGGGAAATGGAAGAAGGGGGATTTCCCTTCGTCTTTCTAGAGTGTTTAGCATACGTCTTGTTAGGACGACCATGCGACGCATTCGTTCCTATGTCATAGACTTTAGTGCAATATGCGTTACAAACACAAAAATAATCAAAACACTTCTTTTCAAAATACAAAAACAAACAAGCAATTATCTTCTCATCTCCTTCATTCCATTCTTGAGGACTCGTCATGTCCATTCTACCGCAAACAGGTAACGCCTAAGTCTCCCTACAGCGAGCTGCAACACCTAACTGCTGGAATATGCACTCCGACGTTTCCATTAAAAAACACAAACTGAGCAACCCTTGTTGAGCCGAACTACGTTTGCTCTAATTCTTCTTTCTCGTCTGATTGAAGATGCGTAGGCACGAGATGCGATATCTCGAGGAGCAATCTTTCCCCGTAGTCTGTCGAACTACGTTGACTCTGACTTTCCCATTGCACTGAGGGAATACGTAGGCCTAGGACAACGATAATGTCCTATCGAGTCACTTCTTTCTCCCATCCCTTCTCCTTTCTATCTTTCATTTCTAGTTCTCTAGTAAGTAGTTGATTTCCAGTTCCTTACACCCTTTGATCGAGACAACAAGCGTGGATCCCATCGAGTACGATGGACGCGTGGGGTGCTAACACCTTCCCTTCGCGTAACCGACTCCCTTACCCATTTCTCTTGGTCGTGAGACCATGCTTTTGCTTTCCCCCAGATTTATGCAGTGTTTCCTTTCCCTCTCTTGGGATAAATACACATTGCTGGCGACTCTGTTTCGGCGCCACTTTCGCGTTTGTACTTAGATGAAAAGCCCGGGAGCGACACTATGTCTCTATGTCGATGATTTGTTGATAGCAGGAAGGAGATCGAAGATTTCAAACATGACCTAAGTGAGGAGTTTGAAATGTCAGACTTGGGAGATCTCTCATATTTCCTTGGCATCGAATTCTACAAGACTAGTAGAGGTTTGATGATGCACCAACGAAGATATGCAAGCGAAATACTCAAGAGATTTGAGATGCAAAATTGCAACTCAACTTCGACTCCAGCTGAGACCAGGCTGCAACTGTCGAAGGATCTAGACGAAGATGATGTCGACCAAACCCAATATAGAAGACTTATTGGGTCACTTAGATACCTTTGTCACACAAGGTATGACTTAGCATACAGTGTGGGTATGGTAAGTAGATTCATGCAGAAGCCAAAGGTATCACACCTAACAGCGACGAAGAGGATATTGAGGTATCTGAAGGGGATTCTTGACTATCGCATTTTGTTTCCTGCAGCTGATGAAGGGAAGGAATGCAAGTTAGTGGGATACACCGACTCTAGTTGGTGTAGTGATGCTGAGGATAGAAAATCCACAGCTGGATACGTGTTTATGTTAGGTGGTGCACCAGTTGCTTGGAGTTCGAGAAAGGAGCCAGTAGTGGCATTGCCATCATGCAAAGCAGAATATATAGTTGCTTCTCTTTGTGCATGTCAAGCAACCTGGATGGTGAACTTGGTCGAAGAGATTACAGGGAAGAATCATGGAGCAATTACCATGAAGATCGACAACATGTCAGCTATCAACTTGGCGAAGAATCCAATAGCACACGGTCGAAGCAAGCACATCGAAATGAGGTTCCATTATCTTCAAGAGCAGGTAACAGAAGGGAAGATGAAGTTGGAACACTGCCGAACTGAGAATCAGATTGCAGATATCATGACGAAGGAACTGCAGGTCGAAGTGTTCAAGAAGCTAAGGACTATGATGAATGTAGATAGTTTAGACACAATGAATTAGGTGGTGTGTTAAATGTAATTCATAGTGTCGAAGTCGAATCATTCTAGTGTCGAATAGCTTTGTGTCGAGTTGTCAAAGGTGTTTCGACAGAATCGTGTTAGATTTGATTTGATTGGATTCAGATTTTGGTTAGATTAGATTTGATATTTTGGCCTTTTAATTTTGGGCCTTTGCAAATCTATATCTATAAATAGGAATATCCTTGCATTGTAATCATAACGTTGTATTGTATTCACAGTTGCAGATTTAGCAGTGAAAGTGCAATATATTCAGAAATCCCACAGTTCGTGGGTAGAACACTTCTCCTCCAAATATTTCTCTTCTCTTTTTTTCTTTCTTGCTGTTAGTTTGTTCTTCTTTCTTTGTTCTTCATTGCTATTGCGTAGTGGGTTTGTGTACAATCTTGAGATCAAGATTGAAGTGAAATTCTCATAGGGTGTGGTGAATTTCCAACAATAAGGAGTGAATATCAACACCGCCGCGTTCACCTCGTCTTCATAAAACATTGGCCATAACCCTTCAAATCCAATATCAGGAATTGGATCTCTAACATAATCAGATTTTGCCTTGAAAAACAACACACCATTATGAATTCTATTCAACAAAACTTCAAGAGGTTGATTCTTCGTAAAACCAGCAAGGTAAAGAACCGATTCAATACAACTCATCTCAGTACAATCTTCTCTAACCAAACCAAGCTTTGGAAACTTCTCTTCCATCAGAGGAATGAGTCTATCTACACCTCCAAGAAACAAGGATTCAAATGAGACTTTTATTGTTAGTTTCCTTGTTTGAGTATTTGAATTTTCCCTCTCCAAAATGATCCTAATGTTTAAGTCTTCATCAAGCTTATTTGCCACTAACTGCCACTTATGAATAAGTTTGGTTGCATTTTGTTCCAGTATCTTTGGAAGATTGAACAATGTCACAGTGGATGGAACATGCAAGGTTTTAAAAAACGGTCAGCGACCGCGAATACCGCCGCGACAAAACGTTTTTGGAGCCTTCCGATACCGTTATTCACCGTTTTAAGCCTGTGAAAAAAAAATCACAAGCGAAACACCGTTACGGCCGCGACAAAACGCCGTTACGACCGCGAAACGCCGTTAGGTCACAAAACACCGTTACCGCACCGTTACAGCCATAATAAAATCTTTATTAAAAATATTATTAGTAGTAGTTCCTAAATTATATTCATATTTTTGTCACTATATTTATTTTAAATATTTTATAATAATGAAAATATCAATTTAAATGATTATAAACTATATAACATAAAAATAGTTTTTTGTACAATGTTGTGTTTAATTCACACCACGACGACCGTTATTTGCAACGCAGCACCTGTACTGACCGAAATCGCGAAAGCCTTTACGCGACCGCGACCGTTTTTTAAAACCTTGCTTGGTGCAGTTTTTAGTTTTTATGTGTTGAGGTTAGTAATGGCAAGCTTGTTGAGAATGAACTAAATATGTTGTGAATTTGGTTTTTCATTGATTTTGCAGTTAACCTCTTGCTCCATCCCATCCATACTTCCAATCTCTTTTATGCCATGAAGAATCTCAACTTTCAGCTCTGGTTTTGCCTCCCAGTTAAGGCGTCCTTTAACAAGTCTTACACAACCTGTCACACCTCCATCAAAAGGAAGAAGACCAATTGATTTTAGCATGGATTCTTGTAATCCTGTTATTAATTTCTTTGTAAAACCTGTTATGCATCTCTTTTGAAAAAATCTGTTATGACTCTCTTGTGTAACAATTGTTATTAGCTTTTGTGACTGCAATGAAAAATAATCTTGTGATGTAACTTTGAATGCTTTGACTCTTGGTTGGCTATGGTGTCTTGAACTAGGACTTGTGGCTTTTGTATTCATGGTTTGAATTTGGTTTTGAATTGTACTTTTGTAATGTGGCTTCTAACTTGACTTGGATATGAAGTAATGCTTGGTGACTTGGAGATGAAGATATGTCTAGGGTTAGGCGTTTGACTTTGGTCAACTAGTTGACCAAAAATCAACAGTTGACCAAAGTCAACTATTAGGTCAAACATGTAATTTTTTTGTGTAATTTGTAATTGGACCTCTTTTGTAATGTTCTTTTGGAATGTAAGCCTTGGATAACTTTGTAATGAAAAAGTTCATGAACTTATTTTGATGAGTTTCCTCCACCTTTGTGATCTTGTGTTAAACTCGAACTGAACAACTTGATTCTTGACTTTGAATATGACCTTGAATTTGAACATGAATCATGAATCACGAATATGAATCTTGAATGGGCCACAATGTCTGGCCTTGAATTCAAACCACCCAAATAAAGGACTAGAATGGAAAACAAGTCCTTAGAGATTTAACTAGCCACAGTCAATCTTTCATGGTTGACTAAGTAAACATAACAATAAATCCAAAGCCAATATGCAAGGGGTGTAATCGGTTACCTCATTCCGAGTAACTAGTTACACTGAGATCAAATTTTGAAAATCTTTAAAAAAAATTAATTTTTGTTCCATGAGTCCGATTCGAGTGTCGTTCAAAGCATTAGAAAGTTGACGTGTCGAACTTTAATCTAAAAATAGTTTCGGTGACATAAGTTGAAAAATCCTATTGTTCGTTGGGTTAAACGCATTATTATCATAAGTTGACATAAGTTGTAATGTCTTGTGGTTGCTTGCTATGTTGTATGTCGTTATTGCTGGACTGTATGGTATGTTGTGTTGTGGCCTGTAGTGGCATGATGCATTGTTTAGATGGTCGTTGTTGTTGTTGTTGTCATGTATTTCATGGTTGCATGAGTTATGAGATAAGTCGTGTGCCCATGTGGGGTGTGATCGTCTTATCTGGTTTCTAATTGCATAATCGTGTTGTTGTTTTTGTTGTTGTTGAGGTGATCGTGTGTCCATGTGAGGTGTGAGCGATCATGGAATTCGTGTGCCCGTGTGGGGTGTGAGCGACATAATGGAAATTCTGATGGGAATTGTGATTCTGAAATAGGGACCGAGTTCTGAAATAGGAGCCGAATAGTACCACATGCATTGAGTAGAGTTGTGAGTCTTAATGCATTGCATTTTAGTTGTATTTGTTGTTGTGTTGGATTTTAGTTGTGTTGGTTATATGAATGTACGTTGTGGAATGGGTGTTGTGCATGTAGTAATCTTTTACTTGCTTATTATCATAATTTCCTTAATCTAATTTTGACATCTCACCGTCTTTTGTTTGAATGTTGTCTTTGCATGGGTATCGTGCAGATAACTCGCAGTAGAGGAGTCGATGTGAGTGGAAGATGACGTCTTCCGTTTTATCTTTAGTGTCGGCATCTGCTCTGATGTGTAACACCGGGGTCAGGGAACGTTGTGTCTTTGATGTGTTTATAGAGATTTTTGGATATCTCTAGAATTATTGTTGTTTATGTTAATTTTGGAAAAATAATTATGCCATGAATACTTGTTTATGTTGATGCTTTTGCTGTTTCAATAAACTTTTAATGTCTTCAGACAAGTTGAGTTCTTATAGTTATCATAAATAATTTTCAATAAATTGCATGTGTTACATATCTTTCTATATGAGCAGCTGTTGTGTGAACTGTGTGACATCCAAAATATTATTTGATGTAATTTACTCTGATTTATATTTAAATTGTGCAGGGTATATTTGGGGTGTTACATTTAGTGGTATCAGAGCAGGTTGGTCTGTTCGGCCAAGTTGTTGAGTCGTAGTGTTGTGACAGTTTAATACTGTCGTTGTTGCCCTCTAACCATTGTTATTGTTTATGGTGGAAAAACAGAAATGGCTGGAAGGAACAATGTTGCTATTGCTGCTGCTTTGCAAGTTGTTGCTCAGGCTGTTCAGAATCAGCCTAATGCTGGTAAGAATGATGAGTTCCGTCACTTGGGAAAGTTCCACAAGAACAATCCACCTATTCTCAAGGGTAGGTATGATCTGGATGGAGTGTAGGTGTGGCTCAAGGAGATTGAAAGGATCTTTCGAGTGATGAACTGTTCTGAAGAGAAGAAAGTATGATTTAGTACTCATATGCTAGCTGAGGAGGCTGATGACTGGTGGGTCATCACTTGTCAGGTGTTGGGGACGTCAGGTGAAGTTGTTACTTGGGATGTGTTTCGCAGGGAGTTTATGAGGAAGTACTTTCCCGAGGATGTTCGTGGGAAGAAGGAGATTGGGTTCTGGAGCTAAAGTAGGGTAATCTGACAGTTACTGAGTATGCTTCCAGATTTGTGGAACTTGCTAAGTTCAACCCGCATTATAGTGAAGTGACTGCTAAGTTCTTAAAGTGCATAAAGTTTGAGAATTGGTTGCGTCCTGAGATCAAGCAGGTCGTTGGATACAGACAGATCAGGAGATTTCCAAAGTTGGTGGATAACTGTAGAATTTATGAGGAGGATAACAAAGCTCGGTCAGTTCATTATAAGAGTCTGAGTAAGAAGAGGGGAAAGTAGAATGTGAATTGTGGGAAGCCTTATAGTGCCCCAGCCGATAAAGGTAAACAAATTGAAATCGATAATAGATGAATCTCAAGTCACAGTTCAATTTGGTTTCATTTCCTCTCCATCTCCTTCTTTTTCTTTTTTTCTCTTGATCAATTAGATGATTAAGAGTCCATCTTGTTCATGAAATTTGGATTAATACTTGATGAACTTTCATCATTTCAAATCTACCTTCCAATTGTTCATGGATCATTAGAGGTACTTTGGATTGATGCATAAGTTTGTCCTAAGTGGTCATAAAAAATGATTGATGTAATGGAACAATCTCATTGCCTTAGTTCTTGATCCCTCACTTGCCTTTTACTTATGCTACATGTTTTAGGAGTATGGTTTCTATCATATCTCCAACATGTATGGTACATAAATTGTTATTGACCGGTCTCCCATAGTATGATCTTCCTAATAGATTGTGCTAGGATTGCTTAACATAGCGCTAAATTTGTCCCAAATCGATTCATTAACTCTAACATCAATACTAACATTATTATTGTGCTAACTTTACTTTATGTCATTTAATTATCTTGTCATTTAATTTCTTTCTCTTTACTTTTATGCCTTTATTTTTAGCATTACATTTCATATTGTTTATGTTTATGCTTCTTTTTTTTCCTTTTCCCCCTTGAGCATTTCTTTTTTCTTTTAAAGACATTAATAAAGGAAAAACCTAAAAAACTTGGTTCTCTAATTTTTAGACTAATGGTTACTATCCTTAGCTTGACTTGGAGTTTGACTTTTGGACCTATGAACTTTGGTTACTTTTCATTATGAATCTCCAAGCAAAAACCTTGACTTTAGATGGGACCTTGGCCTCCCAAATAATTGCAAGTGAATCAACTTTGTTTTGATCCAAAACGAGGGTATCTTCAACCTACATCATCAGCCTGTAACATGAGTTCATTGTGAATTCCTTTCCAGCACATCCACACCAAACAAAATCATCTTTTTTGTCCACATGTGGTTTAATATTTACAAGGATGTTGTAGAAGCAAGCTACTTCAACTTCAATTATATCAGAGTTACTATTTCCACACTCCTCCAAATGAAAGTCCTAAACCCACCCTGAGTCACCCCAACATCCATGATCTTGCACATACCCATCTCTGTTGATTGGAAGCTCATAAAGATCAGGGAATTAGCTTGCCAGAGAACCTAAACCAATCCATTTCCCATGCCAGAAAGAGATGTCTGCTCCATCACCAAGATTGCAGTGATGGCCTTGATAAAACAATCATCCTTAATGCCTACCACCCTGCCAGAAGCACCTAAATCCCTGCACCAAATAGAATAATGTGCCCTCTGATTTCTTGACCTTCTCCCAATCTCAATTTTGTTCAGATCCCCATATATATACCTTAGGATTCCCACCCAAATAGATTCCTTGTCTCTCAATATCCCTCATCTTTATTTACATAACAAAGCCTTATTAATCAACCCAACATCTTTGACTCCTAAACCTCCATTCTCCTTCTCCAAACACATTGACTCCCAAGTCACCTAAGTGACCCCTATCTTCTCCTCATTGCCATCCCAAATAAAACTTCTTTGTATGCCTCTAATAGTCTTCAAAATTTTAACAGGTGTTTTGCTAGAGTCTTCCACCACTATCACTGCATTATTTTCCTTTCCACCAATATCTTTACTTCTACTCTCTGCCGAGTTGACTGGTGAGTGTTGGCTACTCAAAGTCTTCGCCACCATAGTCCCTACATCTTTGTTTGTCCCACTATTGTTCGTATCTTCCCCCTCCAGTTGCTTCATAATTTCCTTAGAGTGGTTACTTTCTTCCTTGTCCCAATCTACATCATCCCAACATCCCCACTAATTTTGATACACTATGTGTGAAAAAACTTATACTATCAATCAATAAAAAACAGAGAAAAATTACAAATATCTACTGCGTTATAAAACAAAATCAAGCTAAAAAAATCTCAGTGTGTTAAAAACATCTCAAAATAATTTAATAATCCAAAAATATATCAAATAAAAATTAGAAACAAACCAAAAAAACTCCTAACAACTTAATCTTTTGAAATGAAACAAAAACTAATGTAGCTAGCTAAAAAAGAATTATATTTACAAATTCTAATAAAGCTCAAAAAAATCATAGAAAACACATTCTATGATTAAACATTGTAGTTTTAAATCTAAACTAGGAACTAATAATTCTAATTAAAAATTTTGTGAACTAAACTGAATTCACAGGATTCTCTGATAATTGTCGTTCTAATGAATTGTCAGCTTCTGGTTTTTTAGAAGGATATAAGCAATAATGTTGGCATATGAAAATAATGTCAAATATGATAGATACCTACAATAAATAAATATTTCATCAAAATTAGCAATATTATATGAACATAAACAAATTATTAATATTTAAGTATTAAAAAGTGTGATAAATTTGTAATTAAAATTTAGAATAATATATAAAAACACTTAAATATTTTTTAAAATAAGAGATCAGTATTTCATACCACTGCTACCAGAACTTTTCCTATATTCCCATAGATATTCTTCCAAGAACCTAGAATAAATATAATAAATGTTAGTTCAAAGTTAAAATATAAAATATTAGAGAATATTTTTTATTAAATTATATTTTAAAATAAAAAACATTAGAGAATATTTTGTAATAAATTAAATTGTTAAAATAAAAAATATTAGAGAATAATTTTTAGAAAATTATGGAGATAACACACCTTGATCAACTGATTGCATAATCATTTGCAAAAAGTTTGCTACCCCTCCAAAAAAATCAAGCAAAACCAATCCAATACTCCATCCTTCTGTACTTTTTCTCATGAAATTAAACACTGCCTATATTCATAAATCAAGAATATATTAATTGAAAATATTTCAATAATCAATAATACATAGTATTTTAGTTAGACCAATAAAAAATATTTTAAAATTTTTTTCAATACAGTCCACTCTACATTTTTTTTAAAATCAATTTAAATAATTGTGTTACACTATTTTATAAAGTTTAATTTATAATAGTTTTGAATAAATTTGCATCTATGTTATATAATACTACTAATAATTAAGTAATTTTATAATTGATAAAAAAATAATGCTTATATGAATAAATCTCTCACCTGTGGAATGTATTTAATAATTGTCAATGCAACTTGGATAACACTATAACATAGGATAAATTTCAACATAAATCATTAAAAAAAATCTATATAAATTATAATAACTAACTAATGTGATTAATCAAAGGCTAGAGTAATATATATATATATATATATATATATATATATATATATATATATATATATATATATATATATATATATATATACTTGAATATAGAGATTAACCAAAGTCAACTACGTGAAGACAAAACTATACAGACACAAACTATTGAAGCTAATAACACCATTATTGTCATTCCAGCAGTTGTTTTCGAAAGTTTTTGATTTCCACGCTGCATGGAAAAACTTTCAAGTTTTAGAATAATAATTAATTATTAACAAGAATATTATTTATTTTGAAAAATATAAACAAGAATAATAATGAGAGTTTATTGAAGAAAAGAAATATTACATCATAAATTCCAATTTGGTATAAGGTGAATGCACTGAGTAGAACAACATGGGCTGAGAATGCAACATCATTTAATGCTACAGGATTCATCTGAAAAAAAATCAAAATTAGAAAGTTCAATTTTTTCAATGATATATATATTTTTAATAGTAAAGCAGATAAACATATTAATTAAACAAGATAAAAGAAATAAAGAGGACATGATACAACAAAAAAATATATAAAAATGGCTCAGAAAATAATAAAAACCCACAAAAACAAATGTTTGAGAGAGGAAAAAAAAACTACATGCTACACCAACCCAAAAAAAAACTAATAACCTAAAAAGCTAACATATTAACAAAAAGCGAAAACTGAAATAAGATAAAGTCAATCAATTATAGAAAAACAAAGGAAAATAGTTGATCATACAACACCCTCTTAAACTCGAAGGTACTAGCGTGGATCACACTTTCAATTAAACAAGAAGAGAGTAGAAATTGAAACATAAGGGAACATTAAAATGAACCTATTATCAAGTTAAACTCATTATCAAATTGACTAAGTGATTAAATTATCAAATTTACTCGATGATTAGCCAACAAACTATTCAGACAAATATTTAAATAATTCAAACCACTAAATACCATATTGAAAAAATACATATCTAAGACTTCTTACTCCGACCTAACCAACCCTTAAAAAACCTCAAAGGCCCCTGGAATCAAATAGAAAAAAAGGTAAAAACATCATCATTTATCTAAGCACCTTATATTAAATCAACAAAACAACTTAACAAATAAATGATCCACAACATCAATCTATCCTAACCAAACCTCACACCCAATAATAACATAACTATATATATATATATATATATATATATATATATATATATATATATATATATATATATATATATGAATTTAATCGAAATATATTGTCAGTGTAAAATTTTTTTATATTATCAATCAATGACGATCATGTATCCCGTCAAAGTATACTGAAAATTTTAAGGTAATTATATGACATGATAGAATGATATATTTCTATTGTATGACAGTGTACAATTATTTTACACAATCAGTGCATACCAATTAAACTCTCTCTCTCTCTCTCTCTCTCTCTCTCTATATATATATATATATATATATATATATATATATATAAGAATGCTAAGCACAGTCGCTTATACACTCTCTTTAAATCACTCCGCAGTTTATTTGCTCACGTTTCCTTATTTTCTTAACATGGTACTCGAAACAACCATTTCTTAAATGATTTATTATTATTATTATTATGTATAAGTACATGAAACGTTTTGTTCTATCTAAGCCTATGTAAAACGCTTTTAAGCCAAAGTGTCTCTTGCAATTGCTGAAACCTACCATCATTACCTTTACAAAGTCAACATTTTGCCATAGGTGAAAATTGGATAAGCAATATCAAAATACAAATTACTTTTAATCTTAAAGATATATAATATACTGCACACCATTTTTTCCTCTCACACCATAGACAAGTAAAAAAAAATTCTTCCATAAAAATCAAAGTAAGATAAATTATCAAGAAATAAAACTTATACATTATATGTATAAATATACGATGTACGTGTAAAAAATGGCGTAAGTTTATATTTTCGTTTTTGAACCATGGTAAACTACTGTGTTTGCTTCAATTGCCAGATATATTAAAGATCTATTATTAACTTTTTTTCTTTAGATTTTCAATTAATAAAAATTGTCTCTTTAAATCTTTTTAAGGTCCAACTTTTTAAGGTACTAAAATAATGTTGCCGCATAAACCGGCTATAGAACTTACTCGGTAAAAACTAGAAGAATTTTAATCTCGCAATTGGTTAAAGTAGAATGGCTAAGCGACTCTTTATAGCATTACTTTACAAGTTTTTTTGGTGTTTTCTTTTGTAAAAGGGTAAAAATATCCCTAATACAAAATGTGTAAATAGTCAAATAAGTAGAGTCTGAGGTAGGAGTAAAAATAGGGTTTATTGACAAAATCACACTTGTTTAAATAAAAAAAAAGTAATAATAGAAAATTAATAACAATAAACCAAATTACCTGTTTGTGGCCATATTTATTTCCATATTGCTTTTGAACAGAAGGGCTGAAGTAAAGAGATGCATTGTAAATCATATAGTAAACTTGCTTAATCGTGTTTAGCAGAATATAATCAATGTTCAACCCTACAACACTAATTAGCCATAAAAAAAACTCAAATCAAACAATAATAATGAAAAACATAACAATGTAGTCGGATCTTAAAAATTTATAATTTTTTTTATCATAGAATGAAAACCCTAACTATAAATTCTTAACTCTTTTTTGGTGAACTCATTTACATTACATTAGGTTTAAGAGCTATACTCATTTTTATTCTAATGATAAAACATTAAAACCTTTAAAAAGATTAAAATGATTCTCATAAATTACTTCATATCAAATTAAAATGTTAATAAATCAAGATCATATATAAATTAAAAAAAAAATCAATAATCAACGATAAAATAAAAACAATTTCATATGTTTAGAGAAAAAAAAAATCTTTGCTACAGATATTTCAAAGCTTCCATACAAAGATTTTATAATAACACCATGGTGGTTTTGAGTGATAACAAAATCTAAATAAAAAATATCGCGCAAGTGAGTAAATGAATAATTAGGGTTCATACCTTTTTCTCTTATAGTTCAAATAGATTTGTGGATAGAAACTAACAGACCAACAAGAATGCAGACCAACAAAAGAATGCAGACCATCCCAAAACTTCATATGCCACACGACATGGAATTGAATTCCAAGAAGCCATGAACAATGTTTTCCACTAAAACCTAAAACTCTAACTCTAACAATGAAATGTGTAATTACAAAATTTTTGATGTGTAATTTGAAGTATCTTATAGGAGTGACAATTGTATTGGACTCAATCCATCCCATTAGATTCATGGATTGATCCAAGTCATTCACTAAATTTTTCAAATCCATTGATCATTTTTATAATAAAATATATTTTATTATTTAAAAATATATATATCATAAAAAATAATTTTATTATTTCTAATTTTATTTTTGACTCAAATGTTAAGCCTTAAATGCTCTCGATCACTTCCTATATTGGCACTGAGAAGGTCAACTTTATCCTCTATTTCTCAAGTTAATCCCTACACATCTTGCGTTTAGACCAGTGAAAATATCCATGAAAAGTAACATGGGTTTTTGCACAATATGCATTGGAGTTGGACCTCGAAACTCACTGTTTTGCTTATCTCTATTTCATCCTGTGTTGGACCACCACGCCGATCCCATGCTGAAGACAATTTCATCTAAAGGCAAGACTGCATTAACAAAAGCAAGAGTTCCAAGAAGCTAAATTTTCACCTCTATGTCAAAAGAGAAGAAGCAATGGCTCCTTATCTTGCAGTAAGGACCTTCTTATGACCGGAGGGGTGAATCGGAGAAGTAAGAAGGAGACGGACTCTTCAATTCCAATCAAGTGCTCTTTCCTGTAGTATGCAGCAAAAGAAGATTGCAAATTTGCAACAGGCCTGCACAATTGGTCATTTGAAACAGATTCGCTGAAACTTGCAGTCATATTGCTTCTACCGTTGCTTTCAAGTCATAATTCCAATCCTAAAGCAAAGGTTATTGCATTATCTCCTACCAAGCATAACTTAGAGTTCCAAGTGGTATCATAGCATCAAATAAGAGATAACAAGGCCAAATTTATTCAAAAGTGACTGAACTCTAAACCTCCATAAAATCAGGAAAAAAACCAAGTTACAGAGGCAGTTCTCCAACACAATTCAATTTCTCAATAGAAATTCCAAAACAGATATAACAAAGTTCCTAACTAACCAGAAGCGTAAGAGGAGAAGAAATGAGAGTAGAATTGACAAAGCTTTGTACCTAAATCCTCCCCCATCGTGCCAGTAATCTTCTCTGAATTCATTTAGATCATATCCTTAATGCTCCCCATTCTTTAGCTTAGATTTGTGCGGCCGAGTGAATTGATAGAGATTGAGTAGGGATTAGAAGAGAGTTTTGAGAAGCGTTTAGCTTGATGTAGCCGTTGAGATGCTCTTCCGCCGCCGACGATGAGCTCCGGCACGGCGGAGATCGTGTGTTCATGACGACGCGATTTGAGTTGAAGAGAGAGGAACGTAAACTGGGAGAGAGAGGAACGAGATATCCTTGGCTTCGTTGTTGTGGTAATGTTGTTATGAACAACCATGTTCTTTCATGAGTGGATTGGGCCTCAGGCCCATCCCAGGTAGTTGCTGCGCCCTTTGTTCTTCTAATTGTACCCTTGTTGTATGGTTGTAAGTCTTGGGCTCCACTTCTTGTTTTTGGATCAATATCCCTGCTACTTGCACCATTGAGAAGATTCTGTACCTCCCTCTGATTTTGATTTAATTTGTTGAATATTTCCATGACATTTTGTCAATTTTGTGATTAATTTTGTAGATTCTTTGCGGTAATTTTGCTATTTAATTTTGTTGAATCTTTGAGAATTATTCTTGTTGAATTTTCATGCTATAATACTTGTAGAATTTGTGCTAGATTTTGTTTAATATTCCTAGCCATTGTTTTGTTTAATTCTTGCTATTATGATGTTGATTTTTGTGACTATTTTGTTGAATTTTGTGATATGATTCGTTGAATATTTTAACTACTATCTTGTTAATTTTTTGTGCTATTTCTTGATGTATCTTATACCTCATTTCGATTCATTTTGTACATGATTTACATACATCATTCATGATTACATCTTGCTAACATCGTTGCTTTATTTTGAGGTTTGGATTGAAGTACTCTTGGTACATATTTTGGGTATTAGAAAGTGATGTAATAATAGTAGATTGTCATTTTATTTTACACTTTAAAATTCTTCATTTTGAATATTGTACTAGTTTAGAAATTATCCCCCTTAGTGGGTTCCATATGCTTCCCCTCCCTATGGACATGTAATAATGTAGATTTCCCGCTTTGATTATTGTATGCTTGTATGCTTGACATGATGAAGAAAATAAATCAAAACATGATAAAATGGGAGGACTTAAAAGATTAAAGCAAAGGACTAAGAAGTATCTTGATTGACCTAAGCTTTGGATGAGACTTGAATGATTGACCTAAGAATTGGATGAGACTATCTTGATTGACCTAAGAATTGGATGAGAGCATCTTGATTGAACTAAGCATCGGATGAGACTCTAATGATTGACCCGAGCACAAGGAGTACAACTTTGTCACACATCCTTTGTATTTTTCATGTACCCCTCTCCCCTTTTGGATGTACTTTTTTTACTTTCTCGCTTTTCTTTGGTTGTGGTTTTGCTTGTTAGCTATCTTTAAGGACTAGGATCGTCGTCAACTAAACCCAAAGCATTCTTGATCCACATATCAAGCTATACCCAACTTTTAAGTCAATTGTTTCATGCATCGCCATCAACATTTCCCTTACACCACTTTCTAAAAGCCCTTGATCCAACGTCAAGCGACATTTTCACAATAAAACCCTTGATTCAATGTCAAGCGGCCTTTTCGTAATAAATTAAAAAAACTCTAAAATATGATTGGGATTGCGCGACACGAGCCTTAAGTGGTGGATGAGGAATGAGAATGGAGCTTTTCTGTCCTCACTCCGAGTATTTTGACACAAGACTCTTAGCTTGGTAGTCTAAAATATTCACCTCTACCCATAGTCTTTAGTGCAATCCTAATCAAGAACAATCTTTCTTTCAAGATCCTAAAACCAAAATCAACTCATTAAACTCTCTTTTTCCTTAGGGTGTTATCTCCGAAAACCCTTTTTCAAGGTAAAATCAACCAACACACTTATTTTCTACTATGAACTACGGAGCTCTGATTCCTCATTTCACAATGAGAATAAGTAGACACGAGGGTTCCCAATCCTTGGCGAGCACACTAATTTAAAACTTATTTTTCCCCGATAGCAAGTAGCCTTTAAATAAACGACACCCATTCGCGCTTAGACAACTTAGATGGTTCCCATCGAGTACGATAAATGTGAGGGGTGCTAATACATTCCCATTGCATAACCGACTTCCGAACCCGAATTTGGTTGCGAGACCATATTCTCCATCTTTAGGGGATTTTATTGACGTTTTCCATTTCTTCGGAATAAATAAAGTTTGGTGGCGACTCAGTATATTTTTCGCGTTGCGACAGATGGCTCTTACTTCTTCAGACACAAAATCTGACTTAGATTATGGTTCAGAGTCTGAAGAAGAGGATGATGTATTTTCTAAATTATCTCGTTCTGATTTAATTACTTTTACTCAAGAACTTATGAATATTCTAAAGTCCAGAGTAAGGTTTATAAGCTTCCTCTGAGTTTTAAACTATCAAAATTCTTCATCTTTAAGTATTGAGTGAGGTTTGCAAGATCCCTCTAAGTATACGACTTAGAAATTTGATTTTATGAAAATATTTAGAGTTGAGAGTGTTTACGATATTATCATCTGAATAAAAATGATCAAAATCATTATTTATGCTTCTCGTCCTTTTGTCATCACTAAAAATAATATGAAAAAACAAGAACCAAGCTTTTTATAAACAAAAAAAAATAAGGATAACAAAAAAACAGATCAAAAAAATTGTAAACAAGATTTCTTGGTTGGGTGGAAGTCTAAAAAGGATTGGTAACAACATGTTTTGAATTTGATTGTTGGTCTCTTCTTGGAGACCCAACCTAGTTCTTTTTAACTTCATTCACTTTCTTCAAATAATCTAGATTCTTCAAAATTACATAGGAAACAACCTCAGAAGCAAGAGGTTCAAAAGACGCAATCCTAGAAGTTTTCCCAACTTCATGCTGAGGTTCCAAGTTTTGTACATTCCCAGAAGTTGTTACAACTTCAGAAGGAAAAACTAAGTTCTTTTTAAAGAAGGGAATCCAAAAAGTTCTGGATCAAGGACAATAACAAGTGGATCCTTATTAGAGAAAATTTCCTTTTCATTAGAGAAATCATATAAATAAGAAATATCACCAAAATTTGGATCAAGGACATGTATATCAATATTATTTGTGGGAAGAGGTGAGATGTTCATGGGCGTGTCTTCAAAAATGATTGGATGTTCAGAAATGATGTGTTCAGAAGAAGTTGGTGATTAAGGTTGTTGTAGGGTTAATTCAATTTCAGTTGTGATTTCAGGTTGGCTGGTGGGGACTCCTGTTTGTTGAATTGGTGATGCTCGTTGATGTGAATATGAAGGTTGTAATGGAGAAGTAGGTAGTTGTGACATTGTGTTTTGAGGAGTTTGTTTAAGTGATGTTGTGTTTTCTGGCTCGACTGTTTCATGTTTATTTGTGGTTTCTAGATCATTTATGGTTAAAGATTCATTTGATGGGTTGATAATGGTTGTCTTTAGAACAAGAACGTATGAATTATTAACAATTTTAGAGTCATAAATAGGTGAAATCTCAACATTAGAAGACTTACATGGGTTCTGATGAGAAGAGGCTTCAGCAAAAACCTTTTCGACTTTCTTAGTTAGATGACTTATTTCCTTAGCAATTCTAGCAGCCTCAGCAGTCTTTACAACTTTAGCAGCTTCTGCATCTCTAGTTGCTTTAGTAGCTCTGACAGTCTCAACAGCTCTAGCGGCTTCAGTAACTTTCCTTTTCTAGACTTTAGAATCTTTAGTATCTATAGACCTAGTCTTTTTGGAAGTCTCAGGCTTTTTTTGTTTCTTAGCTATAGAAGTAGGAGAATTGGAAGTTCTTTCACTATCCTTTTTAGACTTTCTTTTTCTCTTGAGAGTTACATTAGGAGGAGCATCCATCAGGTTATGAATGTCCACACCTGGATCAGTTCCATCTTTTAAACAACTGTTCATGTAAGCCATTAAAACATTTGGAGGATCCAACTTTCTTAATAGGGGAAAGTCATCAATCTTTATTCTTCTAGTGAAGATGAATTCTATGTCCATTTCAACAGGATTCACAACATCTATGATCATAAGCATATTTTTCATATTTCTTCCATTGAAGGACTTTCCCACATCTATGTAGAGGTAATCACGAAATTTCATTTTTTTCAGCCTTGCTAACAGCTTGCTTTCAACTAGGATGTAAGAGACCAGCCTACCTAAGTGAGTCAACTTCCTTTGTTTGTTGCCTTCATTCCTTGTTTCTTTAACCATCCATCTCAAGTATTTAAACAAGATGGGCGGAATATTCATCTTGATACCTCTAGCCATATAATACAACTTGTATTTCTGGTCAGCATTAATGTAATCAGCAGAGTTCTCAACAGGACGGTGATGAATGCATCCCAAGATAATTTTGGCCCAAATCCTTGATTTAGATTTAAGATTCTTGACGTCTGAATGTGATCCTTTTGAAAATATGGCAGTCATAACTTTATTAATCATTTCCCCTTTTTTAAACATTTGGTAACATCTTTTTCTAAACCCATAATGATTCAATAACTTGGCTATGGATTTCTCATAAATTTGAATCTTCTGACCCAGAACACTGGAGAAGACCAGAAATACTGTAGCTCCTGCATGAATCCAAAAATATTTTATCGGTGCAGGATCCACTGGTCCCTTCAACCTGTTCAAGAAACTTTCCCATCCCTGGGTTGCAACATTGCCAGAAAGATCAAACCCATATTGCTTTAGATTCTCAAAATCTACAATAGCTTCACAGAGAGCTTTCAACTGATCCACTGGAGTAACTAAGGAAATTTCATGGAGACATTCCATCATATTAATTTCCTTTTGATAAATTTGTTGTTGTTGTTGCAGTAACACTTATGGTTGAAGTTACTGGTCAACCATGGTTAGGGGTTTTTGAGAAATGAGAGAAAATTTTGGGGATGAAAATTTTCAAGTGTGGGTTGTGAGAAAAAGTTGTGTAGTGTGTGAGAAGTGAGTGCATTATGGGTTTAAATAGAGAAAGTAATAATAATAAAAAAAACAAAACATACAATCAGACAATGGGGTGAAAAGAAATGATTTTCTCTAAAATCAAGAAACAGTATCCCTAACATGTTACTTCAATTGTTTAGCTGGCTTAAATGTATGACAATTGTCTTACATTAGCTCTACGCACGCAACACTCAATTATCACCACACAATAAGAGAAAATGAAGCGAGACTTTGTTAGCTGGCAAATTTTGACCAAGAAAGTAGAAACAGGTTTGACGAGGCGTCTTGCCAAAGTCGGGTCGAAGAAGCTTCGATAGCCCACCCTGCCGGAAGAACATTGAAGTAGGCTCGACATATGGCTATCCCAGTCGAAGTCAAAGGAAGGCCAAAGGTTTTAGACGAACAAGCAAGCTTGTAGCAGGCGAAACATGGGAAATTACACAGTTAGTGGGCGTACGTGGGTAGACACGTGGCAGACCAAGGACAATGGACAAAAGAGTAACCGTCACTTTTTAGGCCTATTTAAGGAAATGTCAATCTCAATTCTAGAGGTCGCATTTTGTAAACATTTAAGAAGAATATACTCAAAGTACCATCGCATGAGAGAAACGAGTCCTTTCTGAGGAAATGTATGCATGCATTCATTTTTACACTCAATCTAATTTCTTTTTTTTTTATTATCAACTTTTGTCTTTTTCTGTTTGTTTCCCTTTACAATTCTTTCTTGCCATTTTCTAATTTAAGTTACTACATTGAATCATATAGTTTCATCTACCACTTTTAACCCTAGCACTCAAAGCAACCAGCCTATACTTAACACATAGTCTAGGATTCTTGTAGCCGATCCTTTACATAAACTTTAATAAGAGGCTAGAGATTTTTCGCCGAAGGCGCTGGTGAACAGACATTTAGACTTACCTTTGTTTACCTTTTCTTATTTTATAAAATACTTTTGGAGCTTCTAGGATTTGTCGAGCGTTATAGGTTTTGATGATTTACTTTCTTGTGAGTTCCTTAGAAGCTATTTTCTTAGAATCAAATTAGCTTATTCTTCAGACCAATAGATTTTGAACTAATAATCTTACATTCTTGGCTTTCCCCAGAATTCATAGGGCCGCGGGGCTTAATTTCCAGATCTTGGAACATCTGCCTTATTTTTCTTTACATGTTTAGAGCATCCAATATCTAAGCACCATGATGAACATCTCATCTTTGCTAGAAAGTCTGCAACATATATAATTTTATCTTTTGGTACCTATATCTTTTTGTCCTATTGAGATTAGTTTCCCCAGAAGTTTTATCAACCAAGGGTTTATGAGCAGAATATGAATACTGAGTATCCAAAGGTAGGATGGAAAATAAATGCTCTTGGATTTTTCACTACCTTTCTAGGTTTAGGCTTAGACAAGAAATTCTTTGGTTGAAGATAAACAATGCCTATTTTCCCTTTACCACTAATTCAATATATTATTGAAGCAATTTTGCTTTTATCTATGTTTTTACCGAGGAATTTTTGAAAAGAAACTTCATACATCTTTGAAGCATATTCAGAGTTCATAGGAACTTCTGAAGAGATTTATTTTCTGAAATTTTTACTCTTGCTTTTAAGAGCAGAGTTCATAAATTCTAAGCTGCTGACTTTAGTCTTCAGAGTAGATTTACCTTCCAAAAAGTCACTATGATATTTAGAAATAACAACATGAATCTGTTTCAGATTCTTGCATCTTAGCTGAAGCTTCTGACTCTTTTCAAGAACCTCAGCTAAACATAGATTTAATTCAAAAAGAGTGAGACTAGGAAATTCCTCATTATAGTATAAATTTGATTCATAATCTGATTCTGATCATTTGAATGAGCTAACCTTAAAAGCCAAGAATGCATTTTTTTTCTTTGAAGGCGCCTTTATCTTCAGGATTACTCTCAGATTCATCTTCAGAGTTTTTCTTCTTGTCTAAAAGAGTTTTGATCATTGAAGCCATAGAAAAGTATTTCTCTAGAGCCTTATCCTTTTCTATTATGACATATTCATTAGCTTATGCATCTGACTTCTTTGAACCCTTATGCCATTAACATCCAAAGGATATCTGTAGCCATCTGTGTTTCAAGACAATGGATCTTTTTTTGACACGGTTAAGTGTTTGTCACAACAATTCAATATCAGAACCAGTGCTTTGATACCAATTGAAGGTGTAAGAAACACAAGAAAGGGGGATGGTTGAATTGAGTTTCTAGTATGACATATTTTAGCGACCTAAAACAAAAGCTTAAAAGCAATGAAATCAACGATAAAGAACTCATGTGTTTTTTTTATCCTAGTTCACCATTAACTAGGCTATCTCTAGTCCACTCACATGAGTGATTTCGTCTTAGAAAATGACTTAATCTAACAATCAAACTGATTACACAAGAAATGACAATTTGTCACTAATTTCTTAAGAATTCGACACAACTGGTTCCCTAAGAAATCTGACGGTCACTGACTCCATAAGATCCTGACAAACCTGGTCGCTTAAGGAGATTTAATCCTCAATGACCACCTGTCACTAACTTCTCAAGAGCCTAACCTATCTGGTCGCTTAAGAAGATTTAATCCTCAAAGACTACCTGTCATTGACTTCTCAAAAACCTGACCAACCTGGTCGCTTAAGTAAAACAATCAGAGTTATAGTAACAAATTTTGTGTTGACAAAGTTTGCTTGGTAAGTTGAGTACACAATATTACAATCAAAGTTTCACAATTAAGCGAGATATGAAACATATATCTAAGTGTTTGAGAATAAAGTTTTTATCTTCTCATTTATTTCTTGATGGTGATTTTCTTTAATGGATCTTCTTCATCATGAATTTTCAACTTTGAAGCCTTTTTCATTTGTAGTGATCCATCATCATCATCATCCTATTTGAAGTAAATCCCTTAAAAAATTTATATAGGAAGAATATATCTGTTGGAGGATAAAATTAGAGCTTTCTTCGAGGTACACATTTGTTGTAGAGTAGGTAGGTACAATAGAAAATGTTGGGTAGGTAGAAAATATTTATCTAGTCGTATGAAATAGTACTTATTGATTTGACATTTGATTAGCACAATGTATAGTAACTCTTCACCCATTAAAGTACTCTAGAACAAAGTCTTTGCATTCATGTGATAAAATGTTCAGAATATAACACAATCTAATGACTAGATAAGGTTAGGATGACACAGAGTGTATCAGAGGTGCCTTCTTCAGTGATGTTTACTGGTGACAACTAGAGTAGACAAAATCTTCAGGATTTCCACAAGAATACCAATGATTCAGATTCTAATAAAGTCCAGACTTCAGAGTTTCTTTTATTAGGGCCCAAAGTCTCTATATTCATAATCTCTCTAGGAACATATTTCAAAGTCAGTTCTGATCAACCTATTTCATCGTTTTCTTGAGAATTTGCACGCTTCAGACTTGACTTTTCACAGATTTTTCTATCATTCAGAATCTATTTGAATTTACATTTTTTCAGATTCTGTTTCTTTAGACATTGTAGATCTGCACACTTGAACGCACAATTAGTGTATAAAATTGTTCTTCTACCTTTTGTTATCATCAAAACTTAAGGGTATGTAGATGTAGAACCAGACTTGTTCTTACATTATGAAGCATCACAAGGACACCAACGGTGTTTATTATTATCAGGAAGACTTTTGTAGGATCTACGAGGAAAAGTTGGTTATTTGTGGTAAGACTTCTAAATGATATGTTTCATGGAAGGCAACTCCCGCATTTGCATTTGCGCCTCCTCCGTCTACCAACACTTTATCAGATATTTTACCTCCAACGGTGAATGCGTAAATGGATGTTTGTGTTTATCTAATTTTGGTTGCCTCTCAGGCGAGAGAAAAGCGTCTAATGGCTCGTCTAAAGATGATGTTGTTGAAGCAAGAGCAAGAGAGGCTAAGCAATAAAAGGCTGCGAAATAAAGGGAATATAGATTTATGATTCAATTGGCTTCTGTGAATTAAGCACCCTTAGTTCATAAGGGTTTGAGTTTTGACTTTGACTTTGACGACCAAAGCTATGAAATGAAACTCTATTTTGTTTACCATAAAAAATTGAGCACAAATTTTAGAGGGGTATATTTTACTAGAAGAATATTTTCCTTTGAAAAAAATATTGAGTTCTTTCTCATTTAAGTGGCCAAGACATATATGCCATAAATCACTAGATGTGTCTTCTAAGTGAATTCATTTCCTCCTTGCATATCTTTATAGACACCTTATATAGAGTTGTGGGATTTTGCTTCTTTGCTACCACTAAGAACTTTTGATGATCTTATTTATGCTACCACCACCTAAGTAATTGTGATAATCTAGGGGGTTTGTAAAAATATGATTAATTAAAGCATATACTCAAACTAAATTGCATTGAACAAATAAAAAATTGAAGCATTTAAATGATTAAGAAAGTGAACCACATATTATAAACAGTATAGTTAACCAAATTTAAGTTAAAACCCAATTTAAATTCTTTAACTAATTGTTTTAAAAAATATTATTTAAAAATACTATTTAATAAAAAAAAAAGTTAAATATACTACACCCCTTACAATGTAAGCGAGTTTCACTTTACATTTCTGTAAAAGATTTTTTTTATTCCCTCTTCGTAACATGAAAATTCCTTGTCTATGCCCCTCGTGCGCATCCATTTGATTTTGAAATTTCGACGTGGGACTTCCTTTACATGCCAGATTCTACTTCATACCCACCAACAGTTCTTACATTCCAGATTCCACTTGTCTGAAGTGCTTGGGGAAAATCTATAGAAAGCAAATGCAATATGTAATATAGAAGAAGTTAGAACAAATGTTCATGAAATATTAAAGAAATAATGATGTATATATCACCGCAAAATCGATAGATAAGAAATTAAGAAGAATGGTTCCTTACAACTTCCTAACTGAGTTATCAAAACCTTGTTTTGTTCAGATGTTTCTATCTGTTGTTGCATCGTGCACCTTTTACTAACAGTCTGGTCTAATTATCATAATTACCATCTTTCATTTCATTTTATTGAGTACTTTGATCTATTTTGGGGGGCATATTTCCTCAATGTTGCTTTCTTATTTTGTGTGCATCTGTGTTAGCCTCACTACAGTTTTGTTTTGAGATTCCATTCTTGTCAAACAAAGTGTGTTCTTGCGTGCACCCGTGCTCAGTCAAATAGCTTAATTAGTTAAAAAGAGGTTGGAAAGAAAGTAGAATTAGTGGATAGGAAAACTAGGTTGGATATAAGTGAATGAACTCTCTCCTAATCCAATTTGTTCAATAGCCCTTCTCCTTTTGCTAACCAGTCTTATTCGAAGTTGCCATTGGATAAACTAGCAACTTACATACTCTATAATTTTCATTTAAAATGATTGTTTTAGTTTGTTGGAGTAAGTTAATCATTTTATTACTTTCTATTGGAGAAAATTCAATCAATCACCTTCTTATATCAATCAACTTCTTATAGGGCTAAGGTTTTTTGTGATAAGTGGTTGATTTGTTTTGGATTATTACCTTCTAAGACAAAGTTTATAACTAATAGGATATCTTATCTTAATACTTTATAGGACCAGTTTAGAGCTAATAAAATTAGTGTGCTTGATGACTGCAGGTTGCTTTTAGGACCAAGGTATTCCACCCAAACATCAACAGTAATTGTAGCATATGTCTCGACATTCTCAAAGAACAGTGGAATCCAGCACTAACCATTTCCAAGGTTTCATTATTACTTTATTTGTTTATCTTCCTACTTATTGGACATAGATCATGTCTGTCATGAGACAAAATCCAAGTATTGGCGAAGTATAATTTCAGTTGGGTTGTGACTACGGACTTTTAGTAACAGCATGTATGCTGCATGTTTTTAAAGTCTCACATCAAAAAAATTTCATCAAATGGAAGTGTTTATAAACCTCTTTTACACAATATATTTCAAATATTCAAGTATTGGGCTTTGGAAAAGATCATGAGGCTTTATGCCTTAAAGTAATGATTTAATAATTAATTTCTAAATAGATTTTCATAAAAAAATGTTAATAAAAATAATTTAAGAAAAAATAAAAATAAAAAATACAAAAAAGTATATATATATATATATATATATATATATATATATATATATATATATATATATAATAAAAATAAATAAATAATCCATGTGGATTTTAAATAATAAATAAAAAATTAAATAAAAGTCCACATCGACTAACAAGTAAGTCATTAATAAATGGAATCTAGGCTGAAATAGTGCGCACGGGAAATATTTTATAGGAGACTAAAGCGAATACCCAATAAAAAATAATTGTTCAATTTTTTTTAGTTGAATATATTTTTCTTAAAATTTATTTTAAAACAAAAAAAATCCTTGAAATAATAGTTTTCTAAAATACAAAAAAAAAAAAATCTTTTTCTTGAAAATAAATAAGGTTTTTAAATTTTTTTCCTAAAAATAAAAAAAAAGTTTTTTATTTTATTTTTTAAAACAAAAAAGTTCTTTAAAATTTTTGGTTCTAAAGGAGCTCAGAATATAAAACCAATTTATAAATACAAATTGATTTTAAATTGAACTGAAACCGTTTTATTTATCAATTGGTTTTCTATTGAAGTGGTTATTGAAAAATAAACTGACTCATTAATGTGGTTTAATTCAATGCAGTTCATGACCCAAAAACAACTCTATAATAACCCTCACTATCAAGTCTTTAACTGCAATTAAGTTAAGATAAATATCATAAACATGTTTAACATTTTTCAATTGAAACTTACATCGATCACCAGTTTCAATCCAAAAGTCTATCATACCAACATTTTTACAAACTTCTTCATTTTGAATATTTACCATGCCAAATTTACCAGCAATATAAAATGAGAAGAAATCATGTCAGTAGTAACATGGGACAAGGCTCTGTAATCCTTAATATAGTTGAAATATTGAAATTTAAGGTTTATGAAATTATCATCATAATAATGCAATCATCACTATCATATGCAATTGTAAATGCATCTTTATCATTTTCTTCTCACTGCCTTTATCTATTTCTATTGAATAGTCTCTCTTAAGGAACCTTCAATATTTTTTTACGTGTCCCTCCTTGTGACAATTGTAGTATGTAGCTTCATTTATAATTCTTGATTTGTTGTGATTCTTATATTTGTCACACTTATGAAAAAATTTAGTTTGGCTTCTCCCTCGCAACTATGTAACTAGAGCATCAGAATGATTATAGGTAAAAATCAAACCACAATCATTTATTCTAACTTCTTCATAATATCTTTAACTATTGAAATTACCAAATTTTCATTTAGAGTTGAATAAGCAAGTGTCAAAACAAAAACTTCCCAGTTATCAGGTAAAAAATGAAGTAATAATAAGGTTTTCAACTCATCGTCCAACTTAATATCATTGGTTGTCACCTGAATCACATTATTATAAAACATACTCATATTATCTATCATTGAGTCACGACCTTTGTATTTCATATTTAACAACTTCCAGATCAAACATGTTTTATTTGTGAGTGCATTCTTCCATCTAGTTATGTTTTGAATTATGTCAAAACTAGGACGAAATTTAGCGTTTTTGTACATTGGGTGGTGTCAACCGAAGTCTAGATGTGCATTGATCATCTTAGCATTATGATGCATACAAATAAGTTTGAAAATGATTGGAAATACCTTAGGCATGTTTCATGCATCAAAAATGAGTTTTAAGTGTTGAAAATGTTGCATAGGCCGACACATACGAGTTCAGGTCGACCTATAGAAGCTTTTGCTTCAACATAGGTCGACACATAGCTTGGATAGGTTGACCTCCACACTCCAAGAATGAATCTTGTGGCTAGTGCCTACAGGTCGCCTCAGATAGGATGACCTAAGACTTCTACAGGTCGACCTGTTGCCTATATAGGCCGACCTATTGCTTTCATAGGCCGACCTATTGCTTTCAAAAACTTAATTCTTGTTTTCCTCATATTCCTTTCTTGCATTCATTTTGCCTATTTCCTCCCATGCATATATATATACTCATACATGCATCATATTCTAGCAAAGTACTAGTGTAAAACCTAAATGAAACCAGAATTACAAAGCATTTCCATCATCTTCAACCTCTCTTCTATGCATACACACAATCAAATTACACATAATCATTTTTTGATTGGGTTACCATCTAGATTAGGGTTGATAACGTCCAATTAGGTTGGTGTAACCGAGAATATTAGGTTGGGATGTTTGTGTGTTTCAAATAAGAAAACCAAATTGGGGTTTTCCTTCAAGATCATTGTGATTTGAAGGTTTTGGATACGATCACGCAAATACGGATTCAACCGAGTGAAAGCCTTAGGACAAGGTGTTACCTTGCAAGGGAGTATCATGAGACGGTGAATCGTGTTCGTGAATCTTGGATTTAACAAGTGCGTGCTAGAGATTAATTTGACAGAGCAAAAACCTTGAAGGCGAGGAGGTCTTGCAAGCAAGTAGTCAAGGACTGATGGATTGTAGCAGCATTGTTGGTGACTTGATCAAGCTTTGATCAAGGGTTGAGAGGTGTTATAATCAACAAAAAAACCATAGGGTTTGTGGGGTTAGAGTTCTTCATCTCTTGTATAAATATTTTTGCAAAGATAAGATTAATTGCAAGTATCTCAATTCGATTTCGAATTGAGGGCAGACGTGCCCATAGCGAGGCCGATTTGAGAACTTCCTAAACAAATATTTGTGTCTCTCTCTATCTCTCTATATCTCTTTAATTGTTGTTCTTGCAAATTATCGAGTTCATTGTTGTTTTGATCAAATCGATTGGAAATTGTTTTTCAATTATCTTTTAAAGTGTTGTTGTTGATATAATCATAATCACTTTGATTGTGATTGGTTTTTGACATCAACAAAACAAATTGAATTTCCAAACGTTATCGATCGCACACAAAGTGTTCGATAAATTGTCTTTGATTATTTTAATTGATTTTTGTTCATTGGAAATAAGCTCTACGAATAGCTTATCATTTAATTGATTTGTGAATTAATCGTTGTTGAACAAGTTGTGTTCATTATCATCCAATCGGTTTACGTTACACATATTCGAGCTTTTCAATAGTAGGTTCGGTTAGACGATTCGATTCAGGTTCTTTCCGTTGTGCCATAAAACTTTTGAAAACAATTTTTGTCAAAAGTTTTGTTTTTTAAATTTGTGATCTATTCACCCCCTATAGATCGAAACCTATCGTCTAATATTATTTTGCATGTTCTTGTGCTCATACAACTCCTTTAATTTATCTCACATCTTTTGGATATCAGTTTCGACTTAAATTGTAGCTCAACCTCCACCTAATTCTAGCAATAGTTTATTATTCATTTTCTTTTGATCGACGTCAAAATTATCATACGCTTTAGTTTTTTCCTCTTGCTTAATTATATTGTTTTTTTTTTCATTTAAAAATGCACAAATTAAACAAATTGAGGTTATAAATACTATTATTAGGTCATGATGGGGAATCCTCACACTAGACTTTAAAATATCACTTCTTAACAAAAATTTATTATTATTTTTTGGATATGTAGACGAAGTGGTAATAACTATTAAAAATTCACACAATTATGCTTACTACGGTTCAAACTTCGATGATAACATCCAACCTAATAATACAAATTTTGTCCGTTATGTTCATAGGTTATTTTATTTATAAAGTGTTCAATATTTATTTTATCATATTCTTTCTTACTCACAAGAATCTCTATATTATATAATTATTGTAAAAAATTTAAATTAACCATTTTAAATATATTTTTGAAGATTTCTATTTTTAAAGTTTTATAGGATATCAAACAAAATTTTATATGAGTTGTCGTTATACTATAAGAAAAAAACTATATAAAAAATAGTCGAAAAAGAAAATTAGAAAACACAAATTTGAGTTTTCCACGACTTCTTTTAGATAACTCTCGTATATAAATATATAAAAAATCTTGATAATTTTTTATCCACTTCCATATACTACTATTTATTTATATTTGTCAAAAATATATTACTTCCAATAAACTTAGGGATGGAATGTGCAAGAACATATTATCCCATCTCCCTAATATTATCTTCCATCCCTGAATTTCTAAAAATATTTCAATTCTACTTTTTTAAGTTTTTAAATAGTTATACTATTCAATTTTTATCAACATAATTAAAATTTTCAAATTTTAATTTTTTTTCACATTTATCATTGTGTACCAGATAACATTATCTAAAGTATTTCAAAAAGTATTTTTTATACTAGTGACGTAATTTATTATTGTGTACCGGAATTAAATCGGACCACCAACCGATTTAAAAAGTTGTTTTTAACCGATTTAAAAAGTATTTTTTATACTAGTGACGTAATTTATCTTCACTAGATAACTTGCAAATAAGTTTTTTGATATGTTACCTGTGCACCAAATACTTATAAACAAGCTATATGGTATTATAATCTTCACTAGATAACTTGTTTATAAATATTTCGGTAGTCATCAATTTGTTCATCGAATAACTTGTTTATAAGTATTCTGATAGTCAACAGTTTGTTCACTAGATAATTTACCTATAAATTATTTGGTACGCAATTTTTTCAAAGTTTTTGACTTTTTTTATATTTTTATTTTCATAGTTACGGAGATCCTTTACAAAAACATGTAGATATGAGTTAATATTGCATAAGCATTTTCAACTACAGACAAATTTGATACACGAGAATTAAAAATAAAGTAACGGTTATCATTACTCATTCATATACAAAAATTGAAAAAAGAGGGAAAAAAAACAACAAATTAATATTTTATTGTGAAAAATACAAGTTGATAGTGCAACACAAAATACGACTAAAAAATGTGGGTGTCCATTTAAAATCAAATCAATAAAAATGTTCAATCAAGATGCAAATAATATGTTGTGAATGATATGCAAGAGGCGTTAGACACCCTATAGAAGAAACTTGTATAGGCTAGTGATGAGGTGAAGTATCATCAGCCGTTGTAACAACTTGAGCAATCATGTGTTGATTACTATGTAGCACCGACACCTCTCAAAATAGGCATGTCCGTGTCGGTATCAAACACCTTCACCGACACTTGTGATTACGTTTAATTGATTATTTTTTCAAATTATTACTGGTGTCATTGTGGCAATGTCGGGGTCATATTCAAGGTATCCGTGCTTCATAGGTTGATTATGTTGAATTCATTGGTTTTGTAAACCAAAATCATTGTGTTCATGTAGTTATATGTTTATGTTAGTTAATTTTGAGAATTTTTTTATATGTTAATTAATTTTGACGTAATTATTCTAATCACGTAAAAAGTAAGCAAGGATTTTTGTTGCAGAAGTCACATTGGATTGGAAACAACATCTTGGATGTTAGAATTTTTAGAGAGTTTACAATATTGACAACAACTTACATATGCAGTCTCAAACATTGTTAGCTTGAACTAGTACTTTGTATCATCTCAAATGCTATCGACTTGAAATTATATTAGGTGCTATTGAATCAAAATTAGATTAGATGTTATTGACTCTATTATAACTAACATATAAATCTCAAAATAGTCATACATAAATCTTAAAATAGTAATACAACAATCATGGTAATGGACCTCCATGAACATAGCCTAATGCTCTAAATATCTCTGCAAAATCAAGGTCGTTCGTTATAGATAGTAATCAACGTTACTCTTTGCTCATCTTAAGGGGGTGGTACTAATCAAGGATGTGACACCCTGTATTACCATTCTAAGTATCTAGGGAAGACATCATATGAGGGTGTTAGCCACATGTGTTTGACGAACCACATCAAACACACTGGAATGATATCCAGTCAATTCAACGTCAGTATCAAGTATGGTTCAATCGGGAAGTGGAGGCGGTATATGTTTCCTAAATCCAAGTTAGCATATACACCTATTAGGAAAATACGGAACCACTGTGCCACCCCATTTCATACCCTTTGTACAGACAGATGTCATCAAATGATCTAACTTGTCTATGGCTCTCGAATGGATGCCATATGAAATCAACATGTGTCAAGTCATCCAACACCCTCCTAAGCTCATCAATCTTCTTTGAGCATTTCTTATACATCCATCTCACATCTCTTGGAAATCCATTATTGTCACATGCCAACTAGGACTCTCCTTTCTCGCTAATAGTAGGAAAGTACTCGTAAATTCAATAGTGTTACAACATAAATATTATCTATTTAAATAAATATAACTAAATAATAATAAATAGAAATAATTAAACTAAATGAAAATACCTGTAGAAGAGTGGCATATCGACTATCTGGCGATCTGCTAGCATGTAAACACTAAAGCATATCCTAAACATTTGTTTAATGAGACCAACGTGGATGTCCCCTAACTATATCTACCACAAACAGACAAGTCCCTAAATAGTCGCAGATATCTTACTTATACAAGATTAAAAGTCCCTTCGGCTAAAATGGTAGCACCAACCAACATCGCCATGCATGCTTTGGAAGCAACGTTCAATTGATTAGAAGCTCGATGACACACATATAATTCAACCACCCACTACATCTTATAATACGAACCCTTGCATGCACACACCTGTTTTCTTGACTCCTATAAACCCACTCCCAAAAACTCAACAGCATAATCAACGACATTATCTTCCTTCATAACCTTTACGGGGTCTCCAAAATCACCCATAATGGGAAGGTGTAGCAGACAAAAAACATTTTTTAAGATAACAGTCATCTCGCCAAATGATATATGAAATAACGATGTATCTAGACGTCATCTCTCTACGAATGCTTATAATAGATTTTAGTCTATTCTTCTCATACCGATTCTCTGTAATAAAAATAAACCAGCATCATCCAAGTACCCCTTAATCACTAGAGGAAGATATCCTGAAACTCATTCTTTCAGCTTACTTCCATGTGCACCCACCATTAGTTCTTTCTTCGAACCTCTTTCTTGAAAACAATTTTAAAGATAAAAAATATATTAGAATAAAAAATAATTAAAATTAAATATTATTCAACATAAAGTGTATGAGTTTTACTTACCTTGTCGTAGCAAAAATGACGAGTAACATGGTGCTCGTACCATAAAAGAAGAGATGTGTCGTATGGTCCGCCAGGGTACTTAAGTGGTTGCTGCTGACGTCCATCTACCGGCTCTCCATGTAATTTTGGAGCAAGTAGTGCTTCACGTCCTACGTCTTCACGCGAACGAATTATTCTACCGTCATTTCCTCTACGCCTCATCTTAAATCCAAAAAAAAAAATCAATTTTTAACAATTTTGAAAAAATAAAAGCAAAACCGAAAATCTTACACAACAGACATTTAGTAGCTAAAAAAACGACTCGGGAAACTTATCTAGAAGACTTCCGGTGTAAAAAACTATGGGCCAGATAGTTTTGAAGCAAGATTTTTGGAGTTGATTTGAGGGCTAAAAGACTTATGAAAATGAGTACCGGGTTTAGAACTGTGTATTTGATAACTTGTTAAAAGAGTTTCGGTGAGCTTGTGGACCAAAATACTTCTATGTAAGACTTCCCGTACACTAATTTTCCACAAAATCTCTCAAATCCTCTCAATGCACCGAAAAATTTAAAAATCAAATGAGAGAAAAAATGAAAAATTTGACAAATATACTATTTATACATGAACATTTTGGTTAAATTCTATTAATTGCAATGTTTTAAAAACCCGACCGAACCGGCCGGTTCAACCGGTTAGACCGGGACCCGGAGATGAATCCGGTTGGGTCAACCTTTTAAAACCGCTAGTGGGTCAAAACCGTGGTTAAACCGGAAAAACTGGATTGAACCGTCCAAAACCATTTGAACCAAAGAACCGGAGCCGGTTTTGTAAAACCGCCCGGTTCAAAAAAATTCATCAAATTGACCATTTTTTTAATTTTTTATTTATAATTTTAGTATGTTAATATCAAACTTAACATACATTCCCAAATCACAAAAACGAATTTCGTGTGTTTTTTACAACCATACAAACTTTTAAATTTTGTCACTCCATTATAGCACACTCCATCATCATTATGTCGTCTCTTTCAAACATAATCACGATGTCCAACTCTATTGATTGTCGTTCAAGTCAATATTGTTTGTTGTTGTCTATTAAGATTTGTTTGTCGTAGTTCAACTCAAATTCGATTTTTTGTTGTTTAATAAAGTATATTGTATTATTTATATTTTGATATTCTATCTTATTTAATTTAAGTATTCTTGATTATTTGAACTTTATTTAGTTATTATATTCTATTATTTTAATCTTGCTTTGAATTAATTTAATTTATTTTGTTGTAATTCTTTAGTTTGGTCAAAATATTCTTAAATGATGGTTGAAATAAAGTGTAGAATTATGTTAATGTTATATATTATTGATATTGTTGTATTAAATTTGTAATGGATTTTTAAAATATTTATTTTATTAAGTTGAGAACATATAATAATGTGTGACATATCTATGAAATTTAGTTTCATATTATTAGTTTATTTAATAAGCGGTTCGACCGTAGGTTTAACCGGTTTAACCAATTGAACCTTAAACCATAAGTTTTACCGGTCCGATTTTTAAAATATTGATTAATTGTTGTGATAGGATAAATATAAGGGTATGAGGTAAAATTTTCAATTAGTAATTATCGAAATATTTGCTAAGCTCTGAGCTTCAAATCAGCCCAATCTAATCTCAGAAGGCCCCACGAGACTAAAAAAAAGCCTAAAGCTTAAAAAGATTAGTAGAATATAATGAATTAAAAATTGGACATTACTAATTACACTCCATGTCTTATTCACAGACCCTGACGAAATTTCAAAAATACTCTCAAAATCTGGATTTTAAAATTCTGAAGCAACAAATACACAAACAAGCCAAATCATATGTATATGTTTGGATATTAAAATTCGAATTAACATACGAAAAATTAAAATTCAAATTGACATACAAAAATTGAAATTCGGATGTACCTTAAAAGGCTACCCACATCCAATCTCAGAACCAGACAAAATCAAAGTTAAAGGGTTTGTTCGTATTTCAAAATTTGACCTTTAATCGCCTTCTTCTTTCGGTGGCAAACATTGTATACTTGCTCAATATTAGTGACACTTTAGAGTCTTTTCATTTTCAAAGTGGATACTGTGTTTTTGGGTTAAACTATGTTCAATGTCATGTTAGAAACAAGTTTCTTCTCTTCAAAATTCTGACGACATACAATCGGATGACTGACTAACTTGTGACACAAAACATGGTTATGAATACCACAAATCACATTAAATGTCCATGTATTATTTATCTTGCAACTTAAAAATAAATCCACATTTTCTCGATCTGGTGTCATCGTATTTCAACTTCTAGATATGTTATTTATAATTGTCACTTTTTTTGCATCTCTTTGTAACAAATGTCTGCTTTCTATCAGAACTAGAATTCAATCTCCTGATAACAATGTTGAACCCTAATTTGGAAGCCTCTGCGCGAACCTATTGAAGCATATCTTCACGTATAACAAAGTCTTGTTTATTGATAAACAATTTTCCAACATCAAATCGGACACCGTCTGTTTAAAATCCTTAGATGCAATAACTTTGATGACAATATCAGAGTGCAGCATAATTATAACCAGTTAAACAGAAGGCATCTCAAATTCACCATAAATCAATTCAAATTTCAATTTTCAAAACATTAATAAAAGAATCCAGCATTCAAAATTCAGACACAATGCTCATATTTCATACAACTAAAGAAGATTTTCTCATCAATGATCTATGAAATATATGTACATTACCAATAATTTCAGTTTCTTGAGCCTTTTGACGTAAAAATACAGTAGAATATTATTTGCAACAAAAAATCTTGAATGAGAATGGAAGAAGATTTTGATATGATTTTTCAATATTGGTGTTATGATCATGAAAACAACCCATACATACTAAGTTATGTCAAATTCATTATCATGTTTGGTATTTCTGAATTTCAATCTTCGAACGGTGGGTAGATCCAAAGATTGAAATTCGCACATTTCAGTCGGAAAAATTTGGATGTCTCTAATAAAGTAATTTGTTATAAATTCTGTGCATCGAAATTTCAATCTCCAGACACTACCAATGTAGTTTTTGAGTTTCCATGTGATGGGTGAGCCTACATAGGTTGTAGTGAGCACACCCCTTCAAAATTTATCATAAATCATTTTGGCAATTTCTTAATGCACCACCCAAGTTTTTTAGGCACCACGTGAAATTATTTTTTTGCCCCTCTATTCCGGATGTGCACATCCGGACGCACCAAATTTTTAAAAATCGTAGAGATTTTCCGGATATGCATATCCGGAAAGAATTCTGATGTGCACATCCGAAAGTATTTCTTATTAGTTCGCGCCAGACGTTCTTCCCCCTCATTATTCACCTTTCCATTTCCAAAATCTCTCAAACTCTCTCAAACTCTCAAATTTTCAATCACCACAAATCTCGATTTTTTCCACTCGAGTTCGGCGCAGAGCAACTGCTACAACGATCAACACACTCCAAATCCTCCGTATCACATTTTAATCGGTAAGTTTTCAAATTTTAGAGTTTCGGAGTAATTTTCGAGTGATCGATTTAGGGTAGACATTTAGGTGTAGAAATTGTTAAGTTGTATGAATAACACAGGTTAGAGACAATGTAGGTCATTTTTACTGCTTCAAACGGACGATCAGGGCATAAAAATGCCCTTTTGGTTGTTACAGTGACCATGGCTGTCGTTTTTAAACTTCAAAATACGTACCGGATGTACAGATCCGGAAACATTGAAACGTTTAGTGTTTCCGGATGTGCACATCCGGAAATACCCAACGTTTAAAATTCTGCGTCCTTCCGAATGTGCACATCCGAGAATACCTAACGTTTAAAATTCTGAGTCCTTCCGGATGTGCACATCCGGAAGACTATTTTTTTTTCCTTTTTTAATTTTGCTTGTTTGTTTGTTTTTGTTTAATTATTTTTAAACAAAATTTAATTTATTTATTATGCTTTGCAGATTAGATGGCTGACAGAGACGATCATACCATACATGGACGGACAGCTCAGCACACATCTGTCCGACGTGAGCGGATGCAGTCTACAGCCGAGGCTTCCGACGCAGAGGGAGTTGGGGTAGCCCCTACAGCTGAGGGACATCCTACACCACAGTCATCCACATCACAGGTTCAGACCACTCCCTCGTCAGCAGGTCATTGCGGACGGTCACCTCCCTGAGGGCTCTGGTGCCAGACTTGCCGTGGACAAGATTATTGCGATTGCTCAGGGGGCACTTCAGTACCGCAGACATCGATCCAGGATGGCGGGTAGGGGCAGAGGAGCAGGGGAGCCAGGAGAGATCATTCGCCATACGCAGTAGTTTTTTATTTGATGTATTATATTTATATTAGATGTATGCACTGTATTTTGACAGAGATTTATTATATATATATCATTTTATTTTATATATGGATGTTGTCAAATGTATATTAAATTGCGACGATTTATTAACATATGCGACCAAGCAAAAAAACCGATTTTTAAAAAAAAATAGTGTTCTGCCTTTTTCCGGATCTGCAGATCAGGAATGTTTCCGGATGTGCACTTCCGGAAAGAATCAGCGTTTTTTTAAAAAATTGGTACTTCCTGATGTGCACATTCGGAATCAAGGGGCAAAACCAGAAATCCAGATGGTGCCTAAGAAACAAGGGTGGTGTGATAAGAAATTGCCATCATTTTCTTAGATTTGTAACAAAATTCCATATCCAAATTCAGCTTGTTACAACAAACTCACCTAAGGAAATCTGCACAAACAAACTCCAAGACTGACATGAAATAATTCTTATCTATGCAAACAAAATTATTAAACGAGCTTGACATCAAGATTCATAAACTTCTCAAATTAGATAGACATATAAAATAGAAGCGCAAATCAACTTATTTTACATTATGGCATGCACTGCTCTAGTAAATTCTAATTGCACCCCTTCTACAAAAGGCAATGTACTACTATGCATTGTTATGTTATCAAAACTAGACATAGAAGGTATACTTTGTTCATTTCTAAAGAAATTTAGAGGATCAACTTTGGTCTTAACCATTGCCAATTTCTTGAAGTTGTTCTTGAAATACTTTAAACCCCAAATACTAGCTTTCTTATAGCTTGTGTATCCATTGATGTTATTCACTCCAATATCAAGGTCTCTATAATTCACATATGCAGCTCTTGGAGACTTCGAAACAAAAGGTTCCATATAGCTATAAAGTTTTCTCATCCAATTTATGTGCCTTTTTTCTACTTCATCACCTTCCTCTTTCCAAAAAACCAAGTGCTGAATTTTGTAGATGTTTCCAGCTCGATGTGGAAATGGAATTTCCGAATCCGATATCTCGTCCATTTTGCCACCATAAGGAGTGAATATCAACACTGCCACTTTCGCCTCGTCTTCATGAAACATTGGCCATAGCCCCTCAAATCCAATATCAGGAATTGGATCTCTAACATAATCAGATTTTGCCTTGAAAAACAACACACCATTATGAGTTCTATTCAACAAAACTTCAAGAGGTTGATTCTTCGTAAAACCAGCAAGGTAGAGAACCGATTCAATCCAACTCATCTCACTACAATCTTCTCTAACCAAACCAAGCTCTGGAAACTTCTCTTCCATCAGAGGAATGAGTCTATCTACACCTCCAAGAAACAAGGATTCAAATGAGACTTTTATTCTTAATTTCCTTGTTTGAGTATTTGAATTTTCCCTCTCCAAAATGATCCTAATGTTTAAGTCTTCATCAAGCTTATTTGCCACTAACTGCCACTTATGAATAAGTTTGGTTGCATTTTGTTCCAGTGTCTTTGGAACATTGAACAATGTCACAATGGACGGAACATGAACAAGTTTTATCTTCCATGCTATGATAACTCCAAAGCTTGCTCCTCCACCACCTCTAATAGCCCAAAACAGATCCTCACCCATTGTTTCTCTGTCAAGAACTCTACCATTCACATCAATTATGTGAGCGTCGAGTATATTATCGGCCGAAAGACCATATTTACGCATCAGAAAACCATAGCCGCCGCCGCTAATGAGTCCGCTAACACCAACAGTAGGGCAAACACCTGCAGGGAAGCCGAGAGTTTTGCTTTTTTGGCTAACTTTGTACAAAAGTTCGCCAACCGTTGCCCCTCCTTGAACCCACGCATAGCTATTTTCTAAGTCGATTCGGATTTCTCGAAGGTTTATGAGATCAATAACAACAAATGGAACTTTAGAAACATACGACAGACCTTCATAGTCATGGCCGCCACTTCGGATTCGAATCTCCAGATCATGGCGTTGGGAACAGATTACGGTGGCTTGAATTTCTAGTACTTCAAGAGGTGTTACAATGACAAGAGGTTTTGAAGTTGTATTGGATGTGAATCTAAGGTTTTGAACGGAAAACCGGAGTATAGATGAGTACGAGGAGTGTGTTTGGGTGAACAAAACCTTAGAGATTGAAGTGTAGTTATAATTAGAATAACTTTTAAAGCATTGAATAAAGCTTTCATGATTATCAGCTGCATAAGATGTAAAAGAAAACAACAAAGCAATTGCAACAACAGTAAAACATAATGTTAGAGGCATATTATGAAGGTTGCAAATTGAGAAAGAAATAACAAGCCTCTAATTTGTATTAGTCATGTCAGAGTTCCACTTATTTAAGATCCAAGAGTTTGTATTAGTTATGAGATTTGTAGTTTTTTTAAAAAAACTTGTACTTAAAAAGTTTAAGCTACAATAGATCTTGATGTTTGAAACAGACAAACCTTGAACTCATTAAGCTGACACTTGGATTAAAACTTGTATCAGGTCTTCAAGCCAAAAGCTGCATATAATTTAGTGTGAAAAATCATTATTTATTCAACCTGAAGCTTGTAAGAAAATGAAAATAAAAGCTTGTGTCATAATGATGTCCATGGTATCCAATAATACACCATATCCAATACTTTAGTCCATCAGATCACAGGGACATGTGCATCTAGCAATATATAAATAAATAAAATAACAAGTGGAGAAAATTAAATAGTATAAGATTAGAAAATGAGCAACAGCAAGCAAATCAGTGAACAAAGTCAGATTCACAAAGTAATACAATATTAAACCATAACATGAAGCTACGATAACAAGTATCTTGAAACCAGATCCTCTCAATCAGTATTTTCTGTTAATCTCTCTCAACAATTAAATCAAACCATTAAAATAATCTAACGACAAACTCCTAAGAGTTGTCCTCTTGGCAAAAGCACGGGACTCTATTCTGATGGTAAAGGTTTGGGATTTGAGAGTGTGTTTCTCTCAAAGTCGGTGTGCACTAGGTTTTATTTTAATAATTTGGATTCTTAATCTTTTTTAGGCCAATGGATTAATCTGTCAGCTGGGGCCTGGGTTTTATTCTTTTAGAGAAATTGAGGGGAAATAGATTGAGAGGAACAGAGTCTCAAGCACATGTCACTAAGCTTCACCTATTCACTGTATATAACCTTGCAAAAGAAAAATAAAGCATGTTCTTCATTTTTAGCAATAAAGCTAGAGTACAACGTCACCTCCAACAAATGAGTTAGGTTCACTACATTTGAGAGAACACTTTTTGCATTCTAAAGATACAATAATCAATCCACAAAATGAAAACAAACTAGATAAAATTATTATAGTTTACTTGAAAACAATTGTGATAATTATATACAGTTTATTATAGTTTCCTTGAAAACAATTGTGATAATTATATACAGTTTAATTGCACGCAAGGAATCATGTACAACTTCCCGCTCTAATAGCATAGATAACACAACATTTGTACATTAGCGGCAGCATCTTTCATGACAAAATATCAGCAACCAGCCAACCATTTTGCAATACTGGTGAATGTAGAATTTCCATGCAATAACAATTCCATGAAAATGAGCCCCTGATTGGATCTAGTGAGTATATGAGCCCTTGATTGGATCGAGTATATGAGCAGATAATGCAGTAACCTTTGCTTTAGGATTGGAATTATGACTTGAAAATCATCAGTAGAAGCAATATGACTTGCAAGTTTCAACAACTCTGTTCCAAATGCCAATTGTGCAGGCCGATTGCAAATTTGCAATCTCCTTTTGGCTGCATACTACAGGAAAGAGCACTTGCTTGGAATTGAAGAGCCCATCACCTCCTTACTTCTCCGATTCCCCCCTCCAGTGATAAGAAGGTCCTTACTGCAAGATAAAGGTCCTCACTGCAAGATAAGGAGCCATTGCTTCTTCTCTTTTGACATAGAGGTGAAAATTTAGCTACTTGGAACTCTTGCTTTTGTTAATGCAGTCTTGCCTTTTGATGAAATTATCTTCAGCATGGGATTGGCGTGGTGGTCCAACACAGGATGCAATAGAGATAACAAAACAGTGAGTTTCGAGGTCCAACTCCAATACATATTGTGCAAAAACCCATGTTACTTTTCATGGATATTTTCACTGGTCTAAACTCAAATTGTGTAGGGATTAACTTGAGAAATAGAGGGAGGATAAATTTGACCTTCTCAGTGCCAATATAGGAAGTGATCAAGAGCATTTAAGGCTGAACAATGCTATTAATACGTGGAGAACCCGCGCTTAATCGACTCCTTAGAAATGTATGATTTGATAGCTGAGCTGCAGTTGGGCGTTTACTTGGGTTAACTTGTAAGCATTTAAGAATGAAATCTCGGGCATCATTAGATAGAGATTCAGGAATCGGTGGAGGTTCACCCCTACCAATCCGAAATATTGCTTGCATCTGTAGTGACAGAAAAATATATATGTCCATATTATCATTCATCGTCCAATTGGAAAAGCAAGTACAGTTAGTATATCTAACTTAATGATTCTAGACTAAGCAGCCAACTAAACTAAATTCCTAACATTAAATATTCATAAGGTGAATTAAAGGAATGGAATAGCAAAAATAGCAAGGAAAATGGGAAAGTAACAAACTTAAGAAGATTATAATAAGTGTTACATACTCCTTCTAATTCAAAGTAAGGTGGCTTCCTCGTCAACATCTCTAAAACCGTGCATCCTAAGCTCCATATATCAGCTGCTAGCCCGTAACCTTGGTTTCTTAAGTTAACAACCTATGGTCAAAAATTCAAAGTTAACTCAGTCAAAACTTCAAAGCTCACTTGCATAAAAAAATCACATATACTGTAATAGAGTAATTTATGGATGGTTAAATTTTATGGTATTAAATCAACATTCAGGATAAAGAGAAGCAAATGAATTAGATAGTCATATTAATACATTATCTCATTCTACTTTATTTCTTTGAAGGTATTATTTTGAAAAGATTTTACAAGGGCAGAGGCAAACCTCAGGAGCCATCCAGTATGGGGAGCCTTTGCTTGATTTAACATCATTTAATTTTGTAGCCTGAGAAGGTAAGAGAACTAAAATTATGAGTTATATGAGTTCGAGCAGCCAGCATTTGGACACTGTATTAGCAAAATTACAAAAAAGAAATTCAGTTTTGTTGAAGATTACCTTTGCCAACCCAAAATCTGCAAGCTTGACCGAACCATTTACATCAACCAGTATATTAGCACACTTGATATCCCTTTAGAATGTAATATTTGGGTTGAAAAGATTAGAATGCAGTCACACAGCAAATCAATATAAACTCAAGATATATCAGAGATCAATGACCAAACACTCCATCCTAATTTTATCTTTTTGCAGTAGTTCAATGTTGTGCATTTTCATATCAGAAAAAATATCGCTGCGAAAAGATTTACTGGATGCAAATTATAGGGTAAAAAGATTTACTGATGTAGCTTTAAATTAAAATGGAGTACAAGATAAAAATTTCAAGACCTAAATAGACTTTGAAAATCATGAATGACACTAAGCTTAATAAGTTCCAAATAATGTTTAGAAGCTGAATTTCGAAATGTCAATCATAATCCTGTAAGATATGCCCTGACATCCAGTTTCTACCAGGAATAAGATTCTAGTTTTAACCAAGTTGCACATGTGCACACACAGTATATTTCCCTATAACATTAAAAATCCCTTGACACTTAGCAACAAATAATTGTAGCAACAAAAACCAAACCGGCTAACGCTCCTGTGTAATTTTGAGAAATAAAATTGCTATTATGGTAGAATTAGTCATCGAATTGCTTGCATAATGATATAACAAATCCACTCATGTTACCTGTGGACTACATCATTTTCATGAAGATACTTCAAGCCACTTAAAATCTGTCTTGTGTATGCAGAAACTTGAGAATCATTTAGGTGATAGCTTTGATAAAGACTGGCCAATGACCCTTTTGACACAAGCTCAAGGAATATATACAGTGTGCTTTCATTCTGAAAAATCCAAAACAAAAATATATAAATAACAAAGAGAAGGAGATAAAAACACTAGAAACGCAATTGCTGTTAAGTGAACATAACTAGACAGAAAAATAATTTGAGTAAATTTTTAAGTTGGTCCTAAAAAACATTTGGATATCAATTTGGTCTACAAAAGACCAGTGACATCAAATTGGCCCTCAAATGAATTTTGATCACCGCATGACATCTTGAAACCATTGAGCTATTTCAATTTTTAAAAATTGTGATTTGAGGACTAAAATCAGAATTTACTCCAAATTCAAAGAATAGATAACTAAAAGACATATGTACTAATCATTAAGCACGATCTATAAATCAGGAAAAATATGTAATTAGGCATTATATAGTTAGTTAATCATCATTACAAAAGAATTTGAAGAACAATAGAAATTCAGTTATTTAAATCAAACTAATTTTTTAAAAGGAAAAATTAAGGTAGCTGGGAAAACCTGCAAAGAACCTCTTTAAATTCTATAAATTATAAAGGAAGCAAAATAGATTATGAAAAATAAAGATTTGCAACCTAAAAAGAGATTTTTTTATCTTTTTAGGAAACCTTAATGTGCATTTTCGGTTCAAAACTTACATAAAGACAACTCTAATGACATAATTTTGAACCGCAACGCTCCGAAATGAATGTATATATGAATTGATAACTTTCACAATACATGATCTAGAAGAAAATACTCCCTCCGTCTCATAAAAAATGACCTATTTGAGCAATACGTGGTTCTTAAGAAAATGATTAGACACGTTGGTTTTAGTGAAAAAAACCAATATCATTTACTAGAATACCCTTATTAAATGTAGTTAAAGTAGTTGAATAAAAGGAAACTTATTGAATAGGGGTATAGTAGTGGAAAAACAACAATAAATGCTGCATTGATAATGTAAATGGACACTTATTTTAAGAAAAAAAATGCAAATGAAACACTTTTTATGAGACGAGGGAGTAATTAATTCACTTTTTTAATAGGAATACGAGAATGTTTGATGAAAACATTTTCCATTTTTGTTGCATAAGCATTATGCGTAGGATCCCAAAATAGTTTTTACCACTTTTATCTTCTAAACGGCCCATATTATGAACAATGTATCTCCTTCAAATAGCACTCTGGTATCTAATTAGACCAAAGTGATATTACAAAGGTATATCATTTCCTCTTCCCACCACAGTAAAGAAAACTTACGAAAGACAATGTAATCTGTGGATTATCATAATTTCCAAAATTCTCAATGAAAAAAGTGAATTTTCAGGCAAAGAAATGCTACCACACTTGCAAAATGCCAATTTCAAATTCCTCAGTCATAAAAATCCAAACATATTCTACCAGAATAAAATAGGCTTGCACACTAGATAAAAACATACCTTGTCTGAGCCATAATATCGAACTATGTTCTCATGTTGAAATCTACTCAAAAGAGATATTTCCTGAAAAGAAGTTCAGACAAATAATGCATAAAAAAAATACTAATATATAAGATGGAATGAACAATTCATCAAATTCAATTCGAAGACTAACTCCTCCCACCTGCTGAAGTTGGAAAATGCTTTGTTTTCCCTGGTTACCATCATCCAACAAAGACACCTCTTTCACCGCATAAAAGTATCCATCGCTGCAAGAAAAGAAAGTGCATATTTCGTCAGTCAAAACAAGCAAACCATAAAGCTCAAAAAAAATGGATGACTTAATGGTCATTAAACAAAGATTGCTATAAAAAACTGGATGTTATGCTACCAGTTATGAACACAGAAGATTTCCACTACCACCGGAGTCAAAAATAAAATTAGAAAATCAAAGCCAACTAACAGCCAATACTTAGACATGGAAGATATACCATTCAATCAACTTTCCAATATTTTTAACTCCAATGATATATTATAAACGATCCCCGCTTAATGTCATATCAGAAGGTCACTTTAGCAAGATCATTTCGTCCTCTCAGCAACAAAAAGGGATAAACGACTAGCAAAACAAAAGAGATTCTAGCATGCACAACTACTCTATTTAAGGAGAAACTCTCCAAATCCATTCTTATAGAGCACAAAATGAAACTAACAACCTGAGCCCATGCGATACACAAACTATTTTCACAGATCCTACAGATTAATTTAAACGGCTCTAAAACCATCCTTATAAACATTCACCAAATGGGCAAAAGTTTCCTCAGCACTTGAGTTTTGCATAAGGTAAATTAGAGTAACTTGTGTGCGCATTATTTATCAAACTAGTAAGCATTCCATGGTAATAAACTTAGGCTTGGCTTACATTAACAACTTAACAAAGCGTCTATCATATAAGTATGTATGTATAAACTATTACTATAAACTATTTCATAAACTATCTTGAAGAGCTAATGGAAATAAACTGAAAGCAGCTTATGAACATGGCATAACTATTTTCACAAGTTCTCTCAAGTAGTCTCACAAGTGTTTATGCTAGTAGATAAACTCAGATACGCGGATTCAAAGAGACCTTTAATACTACAACACAATCGGATGCGAAATCAACTAGTCAGGTTTCCTTTGAAACAGCGAGTAAAATTAACACAAGAATGTTGTATGAGACATAATGTTGGGCGCTTAAGAATCAACACGAAAATAAAGTAAGTGTAGCAGAGATGTAGATGTAACGTTGGATGAGTGGTAAGACTAGACAAGATAAGATTAGAAATGACGGTATTAGAGAGTGTGGGGTAGCACCTATAGTAGAAAAAATGGTTGAAAATAGACTTTGTTGGTTTAGGCATGTAGAGAGAAGACCTATAAATTCTGTGATAAGGAGAGTAGATCAGAGGGAGAGGAGTCAAAGAGCTAGAGGTAGAGGAAGGTCTAGGAAATCTATAAGAGAAGTTATTAAGAAAGATCTTGAGATTAACAATTTGGATATAAGCATGGTCCTGGATAGAACATTATGTCTGAAGTTGAGCGATGTAGACGATCTCACGAAGTGGGATAAGGTTTGGTTGTGGTTGTAGTCTCTCAAGAAGTCTCACAAGTGTTTATGCTAGTAGATAACTCAGATACGTGGATTCAAAGAGACCATTAATACTACAATACAATCAGATGCGAAATCAACTAATCAGAGTTTCCTTTGAAACAGCGAGTAAAATTAAACATTAAACAATACATAGAAACAAGAACTAACTAAATGTAACTGAAAAAAAGAAACGAAATCAACAAATAAATAAGAAAATACTACATACTCGGTGAAGCATTCATAAACCGTTCCAAAAGAACCCTTTCCGAGAACGGCACCTTTTTGCCACGAAGAAAAAGTAGGTTTAAGCCACCCATAAGGAAACGCCGTTCTCTCCCCACCACCATCACTATCATAATCATGTGAAGTAGTACAAGAACCCGAATCCGTAAAAAGCACACTCCTTTCACCGTTTCTGAGTGGATCAACAACATCCCTAACACCATGTTCCCCCGAAGAAGAAGGAGAATCCCTAACAATCACAACACCGGAATCACCAGAATCATCAGAAACTGAAATTGAAGCGAGGTTGGAAGAGCGAACCTTCCGAGCTTCCCAATCTTGTGTTGGGATAGAGAAATCTTCGGGTCCAGAAAGGCCCAAGCTCTGAAAGATACGGTCGAATTCGCCGTCGATTCCTAATACACGGAGACTGGTTTCTTCGTCGGAAAGAGATGGAGTTGGAGATTGGATGGCGGCGGCGGCGGCGGCGGTGGTGGTGGGGAGTTGGTAATTGATGTTCTTTTTGGCGTTGAGCCGCTCCAATCGAGGCGGCTTTTTCTTCGTCTTGGTCTTTCGCATCATCCACTCCATTGTTGGTGTTGTTTCCTTTCTCTTTCCTGTGAGAGTGTTTTTTATGGCTGCTAGTGGAAGGAAAGTGGAGAGAAATTGGGTTAGTTTATCTGTGTATGCGTGATTAATTGCCAAAATGGAGTGGGACTTTCTAAATTTATTTGCTTACTATTTGGGGTAATCATTTACTACATAATTGTAAATTTAAATTATAGTTACTTTTAGATTTTAATTTAAGAATTAAAAGTTGTTTTTAACTTTACGAATTTAATGGTGATTAATGGCTATCTTATTTTCTTTATTTTTTTACTTGCGTATAAACGGATACTTCCGTGTTCGTTTATCCGTTTTGATTATCTTTTTTTTTTAATTAACACACGCATTAAAATTTAAATAATTTTAATTATGATTTAAATTTAAATTACTTAGCTACTCTCATGTTTATAAGAAATTATAAAATATTATTTTTTAATTAGTTAAAAGTTAAATTATTTTTTAAATTAAATTTTTAAATATATATAGCATTTATTTTGCATGCCTCTCTAACATCAAAAATAAAAATCGTAAAAAAAAGATTAACAATAAAATGCAACTAATTTAAGAAAGTGAATTATTAGTGTTTCAAATTTTCAATAATTCAGTTGTTAATATTGTTATTCTTTTTTTCTCATAGTAATAGATGTGTTTAATAGCAAGTCACACTTATAAAAGTAAAAAATAAAATCTGAAATTATGTTATCCCTCTTTTTCATTTGTTTTATCTATCATATAAGAAAATTAGATGTTCTTAAAAACTCCTAATTACCCATCTTACTCCATAATCATCCATGTGGCATGATTTACTGTCGCTCCCAGGATTTTCATCCAGGTACAAACGCGAAAGTGGCGCAGAAACAGAGTCGCCAGCAATGTGTATTTATCCCAAGAGAGGGAAAGGAAACACTACATAAACTTGAGGGAAAGGAAAGAGTATGGTCTCGCGGCCAAGAGAAATGGGTAAGGGAGTCGGTTACGCGAGGGGAAGGTATTAGCACCCCACGCGTCCATCGTACTCGATGGGATCCACGCTTGTTGTTATCGATTAAAGGGTGTCGTCATCTGGAACTCCACTGCTACTGGAAAGGATAAGGAACAGGAACGGAAAAGAAAGGAAAAACGGAAGAAGAGGAAAAGAAGTGACTCGGTAGGACGTCCTCGGAGTCCTAGGCCTACGTATTCCCTTGTGCAATGGGAAAGTCAGAGTCAACGTAGTTCGAACTGAGGATTGGCGGCTATGCTTAGCAATAAGCAACCTATTTTTCTTGGATTAACACTCATAAATTCAAATAATAAATTCCAATTAATTAATAAAATATTATTAAAACTCAATTCCCCTTCCTCATTGCACGCACACTTTGCAATTGTTTCTCATCCATCTTCAAAAACCACCCTCACCCACACGATCAAAATGAAAACCCCTCTCCCTCAACGATCCCTACTATGTTCTTCAATTCATTTTGAAATCTCAAACTTCCAATGTTTAGACACTATAAATACACCCGAGAAATCTTTCCTCTCTGTATTTTTTTTTCGTTATGGCCATACCCTTAGAGAGAATGCCTATGTTGTTTCAAGTTTCAGAAAATTTCCTCCCTTCTTTAAATCAAGGCACCCAAATAATTAAACCCAGAAAAATTCTAGAGCAACAAGTTTGGCACTCAAAGCTCCCCACGGCGGTTATAGTATCGGCGGCGGGCTCTGGTTGTGTGATTAAATTCGTGATTTTTATGGGTATGTTGATTGTGAACATGTTGTTTATGATTTGTGGTTTGTGATTAAACTTTATCACAGAAGCAAGAAGATGATTTGTAATTTGTTACGGTTGTTACAGGTTGTTATGAATTGATGAGGATGACGATGAACAGGGGCTGTTTTAAATTTTTTATGCAGGTTATGAGAAAATATATAGAGAAAATAGTTGACTAGAAGTAATAGTCGGCTCAGCAGCGCCGTTACGGTTTGGCGGAATGTATTTCTTTTATAATTCAAGATGTTTCTCCTTTTGAACTTATTAATATTCTGGAATGTACAACTTGTCTGTTGTGCTATGCTAATTTTTTTCCTATTTTGCAGTCAATGTTTTATTTCATATATTAGGACTCACTGCCTGAAATGCAAGAGTTTCTATTTGATGAAATGCAAGATTTCATTATTGCATCAACTAAATGCATTCCTTCTTCTGGTTAATCAATTTGGTAATTCGTGTCTCTTTCATTTGATCTGCGACGCCTATATCTATATTCCACTTGCAGCTGGTACACTTACTATATTAGCTGAATTATTTCCTTTCCTTTTATAATTCAGTTTTTGTTGGATTGATGATGATGTGTTTTAGCGTAACAATTTGTCAACCTCTTTGGCCAGGTGTCATGATTATTCCTGTTGTTAAGATTCAGTCATTATTTTTTCTCTATACTTAACGGACATACAAATGCCAGCTTTTATATTAACAGCATGTCCCAACAACTGTTTGGAATCACTTGGAATCTGGACTAAATGCTCAGTTACGAACAGTGAGGCATGCTTCAGTTCGTACTGCACTAGGTCCTGTTATTTATTGGATAAATAGTCATGCAAACCCCCAACTTGTGTTGAGCTCTGACGGTCAAGACTTGTGGACTGGTGGAGAAAATGTATGCTTACGGTCTTTCAAATCTTCCCCTTATTGATGAATCCTTTTTTATGAACGTTTATGGTATTCAAGTAATCGATTCGATAACGTTTGAATGTCCCTATTCCCAATTTGTAACGGTTTCTGCGCCTTTAATCTTTGAACCGTCCCAAGGATGATCATAGGTTCGGTGTCATCATCATCTTCATCAAACAAACCATTAGTTGTTGTTGGCCGTGTCACACACACTAATTCATTTTCCTCATATCACACACACTAATTCATTTTCCTCATCTCACACACACTATTTCATTTTCCTCACATCTATTAATTCATCACTAATGCAGGTTGGGCATGTAAAATCTGTGGTATCTGATGGAGTTAAAAGAGACATGGCTTAGCAGTGAAGATACCCGAGCATATGGTAATTTATAATACTTTACAGATTCCTTCATTTGCTTTTACTATTTTAAGACATTTATAGATCTGATTTGAAGAAATTTCCTTTTTGATCAAGCAGTGAAGGTTTTTGTATCTCCATTGTAAAGTAGATCCGCCCGTTATCTATTGAGATTTGAAGTTTGATAACAAATTAAATTTGTAAGCTTTTTTATCCCTGTGTTTTCATGATTGATAATTAATTTCATAAGTGATTATGTTGGTTGTGTGTTATGGCTTTTGGAGTGTTGGTCTGTGTAATACCCTAAATTTTGACCACTAAGATTTCTCATCATTGTGAAAATCATCATCACAATATGGATGAACCATCATGCTTCATCAGTCTCCCCAAAGATGGGTGAGCATCCACTACAAGCAAAATTAGGGTTTCAAGCCCTCTCTGAGTGCATAGACAAAGGATCAATCAAGAAATGACATGATCTTCAACTTGTCTAATCTCTTAAACATCCACAATGGATCAAAAAGGACTCCCACTTCAAGGATTAAGCACAAGGCTGCTCCCTTCTAGGTGGATCAAGTCTCAAGATCGACAGTGTCACCAAATTAGGGTTTTGGTCGACCAGGGCCTCCAGGTGGAAATTTTCATCTGGGCACAAGCCATTGATCCAAAACATAACCTAATATACATCATGGAACCTCATGAACCCATGCATCAAGTCAATTTTGCCTCAGGGGATGCATTCATAAAAAATCAGGAATTAGGGTTTCTTGACCTAATTCACCCCTAGGTTGACTTTTGGGACAAACCATGAGCCAAGACCTCAAGAGATGATTTGAGGGTCTCTAATACACCATATTGATCCATTTGGAACAATGGATTGATCCAAGAAGCTTGAGCAACAAGTTTCATTTTCATCTGCACCACAATTAGGGTTTTAAGGGAAAAGTCAACTGTAACTTTGACTTTTGACCCAGGCATGCTCCCAAACCCTAATACATGATTGAATATACCCTATGACACCCATGGAACATGTCCATCAAGTTTTATTTAGGTCAAGGACATAATTTCCTGAAGAATTGCACAGTTTGGAATTCATCTGATAAAAAGTCAACTGTGCACAAAAGTCAACTTTGACTTTTTGAGATTTTTCACCAAAATGGATTTTTAACCCTAAAATGATGTTAATGTATGATTTGAATCATCATTCATCAAGAAAAATCAAGAAAAGTGAGATAACTTGTAAAAGGAGTAACCATAAAACTTAGAAATTTTTCTAAGTTAAAAATAAAGTGGCAAAGGTACCAACTTTGGAGGACTATAACTCCTAAACCACAAGGCCATTTTTTCTCATCCAAAGATGGATTTGTAGCCCTCACTATCACCTACAAAAACTTCAACTACAAGTCATTCCAATTCATTAAGGATTTTGAGTTATGGAGTGATCAAAGTGGCTGAAAAGTGAAAAAGTCACTTTTTCCAACACTTAGTGAAATTTTCACTAAGTCAGAATTCTGCTTCACTTTTTGCCAAATGTAGGGGGATTTTTCACTTGGAATCAAAAGAGATCAAAACCAAACTTGTTCAAACAGTTGTTGTATCATGTTAGGGCTTTCCAAAATGGCCAAGAACATTGCCAAATTCAACCTACATCATGAGATACAACATTGGCAAGTTGCCTTGCTGAAATCTGTCAAGGCAAGGCAGAATTTGCATTTTGGCTCGATTTGCCAAAATCAGTCAATTGCAATTGCTCTAATCCACTTGGACACCTCAGAGGATTGAATCCAAAGGGGACAATCACTGAGCCAAGCCTCCAAGGTCCAAGGAACAAGGAATAGCATGTTGAACTTAGAGTTGCCAAAGTAGGGACAAGACTTCAAATTTGGAATGAGACATTCAATGGAACCATCAAGGTGGCATGGACTGAGCCATTCTCATCTGAAATCAGTCAAGACTTATCCAAGACCAAGGGGACCAAAGCTCTGTGCCCTAACCTCTAGTCAATGGTTAGAGGAGACTTTCATTTCCATTGGCCAACATTGAGGAAACCTACTTACCAGCTGCCATGCACTATTCCTTGCAAAACAAACTTGCTCTACTATAAATAGAGCTCAATTGTGGTCAGTTTAAGTACACCAAAGCCATCTAACAGATGCTTTCCTCAAAATCTCTTTCTCTTGGCAAAAATGCCTTTCTTAGCAAGGTAGCTATCGGGTTTTGAGTTTGAGAGCAATTCTGCACAAACCAATCACTCACACACTTCACATATATCACATATGAGCTGATCAAGCACTCACATAACATCTGGAACATCAAAATCTCAAAATCACTTGCCATCCACACAAGTTTGAAGTGAAGTTGCAGCTGAGATGCCATAAACCGATCCAGTCCATTTCAATTCAATCCAAGTGTTCAAACACACTCCATATGGTGTAGGGAAGCTGTTCAGATCATCACAACTCATCTGTAACACCTCCAACCCAGAATTTGATTTGCTCTTGCTGTCACGACTTGGAGGTAAGCCTAAACTTGGTCATCTCTCAATCTATGCATATTTCCTCGCACAATAATTTGGCCATATGTTCATAATCATGCATGGAATGTTTCCCCTCAATTAATTGCATTGTTTGAATCGTGTATCAAAAATCCTAGCCTTCATGCAGAAATTAGGGTTCTTGAGGTCTCTTCGTGATTTCTTGTTGTATGTTTAATTTAAATGAAATTAAAGTACATAGACATGATCGTGAGGTTGAGGCGAGCATAATGATATGTGGATTGCATGATATGGTTACGTATTCATGGAGATTGAATAGAAAATGCAAATATGGGCAAACTGAAAAACGCGCGTGTTCTTGGTGTTGTTCTTGGCGCCATTTTCATATATTTGAATATTTGAATTTTGTGATCTTGTTTAATTGATTCAAAAATTAATTTCTCTCTGAGTTTTAATGATTTTGAGTTGATTATTTTTTTAATAATTCACAAAAATGTTAAAATATTTTATTTTATCAAAAAATCCCAAAAATATTATTTATTTCATATAATTGATATTTTTGTAAAGAATTAATATTTTGATTATTTTTGGCATTTTAAATATTTTTTCTACATTGATTTTGCAACTTTTAATGCTTTCTAATTATTTTGTAGGTCAATACTTAATTTTTGAAGCATTAATCCAAGATCACAATTTGTTTTCCATGTGTTAAACAATTTTTGATCATTTTAATTGAATTTTTATTCAATTAAATACATTTTTGACAACAAATTAGGGTTTTGGATTAATTCAACCCTCATAAATCATTTTCAAAACACTTTGGGCCTCTATTAGAGTGTAAGACCCAATCCTTTTTTTGACCAAATCATCTTTGGGCCTCACTTATTGTATAAGTCTCGATACCGTCAAAAAACAAACGGCGCGATCGTCGCCTTTTCAAAAATCATCTGGGCCTACCCTCGAGTAGTAAGACCCATTTCTTTTTCTTTAAACCTTTTTGGGCCTTTTGAGAGAGTGTAAGACCCATCCCCCCTTGTACAAAAAACTTTTTGGGCCTCACTCATTGTATAAGTCCCTCTGTACAAGTAAACGGCGCGATCGTCGCCCGTTTAAAATTAAAAACCATCTGGGCCTACCCTCGTGTTATAAGCCCCACTCTTTTCTTTAAACCTTTTTGGGCCTCTTGAGAGAGTGTAAGACCCATCCCTTTGTACAGAAAACCTTTTTGGGCCCCAGTCACTTGTATAGGTCCCGCTGTACAAAGTCAAACAGTGCGCTCACTGATAAAACCTTGGGCCTCTCCTTGAGCTGTAAGCCCCAAATCTTTCTTTTTCAAAGCACTTTCTCCTTTGATTTTGAATGTACTGTTGTTTTTATCTTTCTTTGTTGAACAACTAACCAAACAGCATGGAAGCACTACAACCGAGTAAGTGGTTATCGCTTTCATTTACTGCTTTCATATTATAAACTGTATTGTGGGGCTGCTCACTGTAAGTCTCCTTTCATAAACTCATATCTACTGTGTAATAATAGTATAGATATTTCGAGTTTCCCCGGCTACTACGTCTAGAACTAGGTGACGCCGTTTCATTTATTCGTAGAAATAGACGCCTAGATCCCCAATAGGAGCACCAGATACAGTCTTCTCTTCGGCTGTCCTCCTTAGGAATCGTCAAGAAATTCTATTCCCCAGAGATGAATTATTCTCGGTGAAACTTCTCTTGAATTTCTTCAAACCTCCGAACTGTTCAAACTCTCTTGAAAAGATAAAAGTTGCTGGATAGTAAACCTCGCACGTTTACCAGTGGTTTTATCTTTAAAAGAGTTTTCTTGAACTTTTCTTTGGTTTGGGATCCACGGGCTTCTTAAAAGCATCGGCCTCCTCTTGGGCATCGTACAAGGACCCACAGGCTTCCTATAAGCAACCCGGCCTCCTCTTGGGCATTATTCAAGGACCCTACGGCTTCTTAGAAGTATTCAGAGCCTCCTCTTAGGCTTCGTATAATGATCTCTTCCTCCGGGAATGATAGCCTCCTCTTGGGCTTCGTACAAGGACCCGTCGGCTTCTTAAAAGTTTCCAACCTCCTCTTGGGCTTCGTACAAATTGTCCTGACGACCTCCTAGAGGTATAGGAACAAAACCTAGTCATCCTCATAGAACAGTCCTTTCATAGAGTCTACTACTGTTTCTCGAAGCATAGTACAAAAGATAAAACTCTAGACTTGGACAGTCTAACTTCCTTGAGTCTCAAAGACATTCTCAAGCACCCTTCGTTAAATAGGAAGGAAACCCGCAGACTCGGATAGTCTCAATACCCTTTGGATTTCCCGTTTCCTCAAAGAAAAGGAAATATCCCTGATCCTCAAATTAAATCCCTGAGTACAGTGTTACTCATATAAGAACTGATTTTCTCTTTTAAATCAGTATATTGGATCTGTCACTCAACTGAAACAGTTACAATAGCCTCCATCTCGGGCTTCGTACGAGATACCAAAATTCTCCCCAGTGGAGTCAAAACAACCTTTTAGCCTCTCTCTCAGGCTTTGTATGAGACACAAAAGATTTCCTCATTGAGTCAATCACCCCTTTTTTTGCCTCCATCTCGGGCCTCGTACGAGATATAAATCCCTTAAGCAAGAGTCGAACTCTTTGCTAGCCTTCTCTTAGGCTTTGTATAACGATATGCCCCACTGGGTCAAAAACCTTTAGCCTCTCTCTCGGGTTTTGTACGAGACACAAAATAGCCTTCTCTTAGGCTTTGTATAATGATTTTCCTAGCGGAAATTAGCCTCCTCTTAGGCTTTGTATAAGAAAACCACTGGTTGATCCAATCGACCTTTTAGCATCAAAGCTGTGCCTCGTTCACAGTACACAAACATCAACAACTCCTTTCCCTTCATCTAATCGCTGTAAGCGGCAAGCCTCTGGATCATCTACATCCATGCCACTGTCCCTCTTTTAGCATGAGAAATTCCTAAGGAAAGATGGCATTGCTCTACACTGAGTTAAAGTCTTCTCCTTCAGGTTAAAACCCTTTCTTCGGAAATTATGGCATTGCTCGGATCCGCGTATCCCAGTTAAAGTAATTCTCCTTCTCCCCTCTTTAGAGATGACAAATTCTCTCTAAAGTCGAGGTCTTTTAGCTTCACATCTTGGGCTTTGAACAAGATACAAATCACCTTTCGCTTCACGTCTTGGGCTTTGAACAAGACACCAAAAACCAATTTCCTCCCATAGAATAGGAGGAACTACGAACGCTCTGATTTCCCTGTTTCGGTAAACGGGAATACGTAGGCATAAGATCGAAAGAAAAGATCTTAGCGAGCGCAATCAACAAAAAACCCAAATCCCATATCTCCATCAATTAAAAGCAGTAATTCAAAAGCATCAGTCCTAACATCCTAATCCTTATTCCCCGCCAGAAACCCTTTGCCTAGAAAAAAGAAAGAAAGAACCGTATTGGCGAAATATGAATAACCAGTACAAAGGCCCCCCACATTGATAGCATCCGTAACCTAACAGACCGCTGTTTAAACTCAGTATGCAAGCAGGGTTAATTGGAGACATCTATTTCCCTTCCTTATTCAGCTCACAATAGGATAAAAAATGAATCGACCTGTAGTTTTAAGCTCAACCGCAGAGAGCGACCAACGCTTAAGAACCGCGTCCAAAATCGCTCGCTACAGTCTGCTTTAGGTGTTGTAGTGCGTGTGTTTTGTAATTGTGTGTGATGTTGTTTTTAGGGAGCTTTTTAGCTCTTTTGCTTTGGTTCCTCGGTGTTTTTGGTTTGTAGATTTTTGCTTGTATCAGTTGTAGCCCTGGTCTGGGATTGCTTGTACCTGGTCTGACTTATTAATTCAGTTTTTTTTTGCTTTTTCCAAAAAAAATAGTACCAGTGACTCCTTTTTTGTGTTAATGGGGAATGACTTAATCCACTGTCATGCATTAATAGGTAACTATTAGAAGTCTTGGGAGGTGGTAAATTTTATGTCCATACTATTGGAGATCAAAAGATAGCATCCATTCAGAACCAACTAGCTTCTTTGAACCTGAAGGAAGCTCCTGTGATTAGTGCTTTTAATCCTAAGATGGGTGACATAGTCCTATGTTATTTCCGCGCTGATACGTCTTGGTATCAGGCAATGGTAAGTTTCGATATGAAAGTTTTTTTTTGGTTGACTTCATCAGTATATGGAAATTGGAAAGCGGAAGTTATCAGTATATGGAAACCGACACAGGTCATTGTCGAAAGTTATCACTAATGTTTACTCAGTGCATTATTTTTAGCAACTTATCATTGGCAATTCTAACATTTGAATTATGATGTCAATAAATGAATAAAACGTGCAATTAATTGGTTCTGCATTTCTGTTGGATAGTTTAATAAAACGTGCAAATAATCAGAATTGACAGTGTGGAATCGCGCTCAGGGGGTGGCGATGTTCCTTTGCATTTTCAGGATGGGTCGCGGTCGGCTCCTAGGTAAATTTCGACTTCGACTCTCGATTTTTCTTTCCAATGTATTTATGTTTCGATTCTCTATCGTTTTAATTTTTGAGTCAATTCAAACTAAGTTTTATCTCTGTGTAGTCTTGGATTGTTCGATGTTGTTCCTTGGATTTTCGTTTGAATTTGGTTTGATTCTTCTTAGTCTGACATTAGTTTAAGTTTCGGTTCCGGTTTGCTTTGCTTTTATTTTCCAACTCAACTCTGATGTTGTATTAGTTTCGATTATGCACAATTTAATTTTTGGGTGTGGTTTGATGTTCGTTTCAAACAGTTTTGATATGATGTAGTTCTGATTTTGGTTTCAAATATGGTGTCTGATAGTTAGTGTTAATGAAAAAAGTGGAGAAGTTCAATGTGATAAGCGCTTCTGTCATTATGCTTACAAAACAACGGATAAGTGTGGTACGTGTAATTATGTCATATATAGCAAGCTCAATTTTACTGATATAGTTTAATAATCAATTTTCTTCACCGCAAACCAAACACATACTAAGTCTTTTAACCATAAGCTAACATTATTATTGGTTTGTGGTGTTTCAGAACTTCAACATCAGATATTCGGTTATACTCGAGGAAATGATTCATTTCTTTCTCGATTCATCAGATATAACAATATATGTAAAATTTCATGGATTTATTTACTTTATTTTTTCTGTGTTTTGCAGCATATCTTAGAGGCATTTTTATTGGTAAGAAGAACCTTTTACTTATTCAGTTATGTACATTAAATTGAGTCGCATGAAATTTTCTATTGCAGAGAATCGGGTCAGGAAGATCTTTGACATGGAAAGGAAATGAAGCACCAGGAACATTCATTGTTTCATAATTTGACTATAAGATCTGAGTTGAAGCAGCTTCAAAACCTGCAGCAAGAAGAAACATTAGTGTTTTAGTATGTACAAGTAAAACAACAACAACCTCATAATTAACTTATATATTACAATCTCAATGTCATGAATATAACTATGCACAATTATGACTATGCACAATACACATTTTTGACGCGTCGAGGTGATGTCGGTGTTTGAGTTTATGCGTCGAAGCCGGTGTTGATGCAATTTGTGGTTGATTCACTGTTGTTGTTGTTGTTGTTGTTGTTTGATGTGGTTTAATCGCAAAGAGCAGAGAATGTTACCGTCGAGAAACTACTCAGGTACGGTGCTTTTGATTTTTCTACGCGTCGGTTTTGAGTTTCTTTTTGCGGTTCCGATCTAAACCTTCTTCCTCTGACTGCTTCTGTTACAAATTTGTGTTGTTGCAGGTGTTGATGCGAGGAATTCGAAGGTTGCGGTGTTGAAACTGCCTCGGTTTGTGTTATCGCAAGTGTTGATGCATTTCGTTCCAAATCTGCAGGTTGTGGCGGATGCTACTGTTGCGTCGTATGTGAAGCTATAGGTGTGGAATTGAAGCTTTAATGGTTGGTGATGCAGAATTGAAGCGTCGAGGTGATGTCGGTGTTTAAGTTTATTCGTCGAAGTCGGTGTTGATGCAATTTGTGTTGATGCAATTGACAGTAGCTACTTTGTAGAAATGGTACTCACTTTCAAAACTACACTTTATATGAAACTCTTAAACCATGTTTAAATACATTGTAGAGAATGTGTGGACATTAAGAGAGTATCAACTATGTGTGTCCATTGAATATAAATTAAAAGAAGAAACAATGTTTGGTTTAATGTCTTTTTGATCCCTGAAAATAAGGAGACGCATGAACTATGACAAGTCAATTTAATAGACATGAAATGAAGTAACCCGTGTTTATTTCAATGCCAGATTCAACCTGTGGACTTCATGACAGTCATGCTTAACCTACTGAATTGAACCTTACATAATATGTATTACTGTTTTCAACTTTAGTCAATATTGAAACTGAAATTCAATGTCAAAGGAAATGTAACATATAATATTTGAATCCTCTGTATTGATTTCATTTCAATTTGAAATACATTGATGGTGTAGGTCTTAGGTAATCAATTTTTGAACAACTATATCCACATTTACAATAACAAATTAACAATGTAGGTTTTTCAAAGCCTTATTTCATTTATGTTGATTCACCATTATTCTTAGGATAGATAGTGGCACTATTATTGTAGTTATATCCTCCTATATGTTGTTACTTCACTAACAAGTAATAATTAAAGCATAAGTTCATGACTTCATTTTAAAATTCTATCTTAAATAGATATCTCATCTTAACTCTAAATGAAGAAGAGGCCAAATTACTGTTTTTTAAGAAGACATCTGATATGCTTCTGTCATGGCGGCAATGTAATCATGTCCAACACTGATTCTCTATCATTTTTCCATTTATTTTACAAGTTTATCAATTGTTCCCATTGTATATCATGATGGAGTTAAAGATACCTATACATTTTGCTCATTTATTTGTACTTATTATTTTAACTTATTTTGTTATCAACTTTAAACAACATTTAATTTTATATTTCTCATTTTAGAGTTTATGTAATTTTATATGACCATTATTATATGTCAATTCATCTATCCATATAAGTGTATACCCGTAAAATCATATATTATAACATTTAACTTTATATCGCTTTCGGTGATGTGACACGGAAGACAATAATCCATTTTTTTCACTCTTATATAAAAAGGTTTATGAAGTGTCACGTGACACTACCAATTAGATTCAGGTGAAAAAAAGCAGACATTTTTCTTTTATTGTACATTTAAATTGTTGCTTATGGAATGAAAGTCTATAACACGGAGCACTATCAATCATATAAAATCTAAACAAATTATAAAAACACGTCTTTAAAAATATTCAATTGATGGTACACATACATTGGAGTTAATTTAAAAAACATAAAACTATCTTAAATGCAAATTAACCACCATTTAGAATAATAATATTAAAATTTTACTTTTTATTAAAAATTATAATGATCATAAGTGAATTAATTAATTAATTTAAAAAATTATAAATGAGAGAATAAATTGATTTAAACTACTATAGATAAAATACAATAAAAAAGTTACCATAAATAAAAATTGTATGAAAGAGAAAGAAGTCGAAATGAGTACAATATAAAGCATTTAATTTATTATAATTTAGTTATAATAGTTAATTTTTTATAAAACAAAAATGATGAATGCGATTATTTATTATCATTTACTATAATCTTTAGATTGTTGGGATGTGTAGAAAAAATTTATAAATACATATAATCTATGAGGTAAAATATTAGTCCGATTTTTTTAATCAATGTTTCTCACAATTAACATTTATGTAAATTTTCAAAAAAAAAAAAGCATGATTAATATCCACAACATAAGTGAATTAATTAATTTATTTAAAATCCTAAAAATAAGATAATAAATTGATTTAAACTATTATAAATAAAATATAATAAAAAAATTACTCTAAATAAAAATTGTATGGAAGAGTAAGAAGGCAAAAATAATACTATAAAGCATTTAATTTAGTTATAATAATTAATTTTATATAAAACAAAAATGATAATACGATTATTTATTATCAATTTTCATTCACATGAAACAATATACAATATCTTAGATTGTTGGAATGTGTAGAAAATATTTATAAATGCATATGATAATATGACTATGAGGGGAGTTGGTACACAATATTTGAAAAAATACGTGTATATAGATTTGAATATAGTACACTAAATAAAACAATGAATTGAATTAAATTATTATAAATAAAAACTACTTTAAACCTACAAAGACTATTCATATTTGAATCATTAATATATATTTTTCCCATATTTATATCAATGAATTATATTTAAAATGTGTTGGACTGTTCATATTTACTGGCTTCTATCTATTCCAATTCCAACTTTCAATTACAAACTAAAATGTGAAAAGTGGATAAAATCTTCAATAACTGGAATGGAGATAATTTTTTATATAATTTTGTGTAAAATAAACGTTTATAATTGTTTTAATAGTTTTGTGAAAAATTTAAACATATTGTTGAAAGAGATATGTTGTTTCTTAATTTTATATAAAATGATAATTTCATCAAATTTAAATATAGTCAATTATATTAGAAAAAAAATATATAGTCAATGATATGGTTCAAATTTATAGAATATCAAAATTTTCATGGTTTTAACATAGGAAGAATATTTATTATATAAAAAATTGCTGATTAGTTATTACAATTTCTAATTTTAATAGTATTTAATTTATGACATTTGTTTAATTTTATGGAATTCAAAATTTCCAAAATCGGTTTTAATTAGTAGGGGTGGACACTCGGTCGATTTGGGTAAAACTCGGGCCTAAAATCCCAAACCGGCCCAAGCCATGGATCCAATTGTTAGGCCCAATTCCGACTGAGTTGTAATTCGGTTTTATCGGGTTCGGTTTTATCGGTTTATCGATTAAGACAAATCGGTTTGTTCGGTTAGTTAAACCATATTTTTATTATTAAAAAATACATAAAAGTTATTTTTTTTAAATGATTCAAACTACTTAAAAATAAATAAATGACCATAGTGCAAAGTCACAATACAACCATATAAATATTTTAACATAAATGGTCTTATATAGTGCAAAGCCATGACACAAACGGCCTAGGAATCATTTTCATCACCTAATAATAGCACAAAGCCACAACACAACCATCTAAATATTACATCTAAATTTAAGTCTTCAAATATTTTAGAAGTAAGATCTACAAATCAAATATCTTTAGTGTTTGTGTCACTAGCTGGAAAGTCTTGCATAAGTAGTTTGTTGTTGGTTGATGAGCTTGATAGTACTCTTGCTGCAAACAGAATGAAAAGAAATACTCATGGTTGCAACTTTTAAATGAGAAGTTGAACAAAACAAAATGTAAAATTTAAATCAAAGAAAAAATCATTTATAAAACTACCACTGAAATATGCTTGATAGTACTCTTGCTGCAAAAATATTTTATCATTCCAAAGAAATATGCTTCTTTCAGGAATAGAACTTGGTTAAAAACAATCTTCCCACTGAAATGCATGGATCGCTATTGTACCTTGCTTTTACGGGATTTCCTAGCCTTTTTAGTCTTCTCAGAGTACCGTTCTTCTGAAACTACAGATACTCTCTTGAAGAAAGTTGGATTGGAATATCTCTTGAAGCAAGATCCTGGACCACCAGTATCGAATCTGATTGACACAAAAAATATTTCAATAACCAGTACAGAACACTTAATTTACGCAGGATACCCGTCCAAAGAAGTTTGAAACTAATCAACTGTTTATGCTTTAGTATTTAACCAATCTAAATATTCTTGAACAGAAAAACAACATAGAATCGAAGGAAATTCAACATACTTATCAAGCAAGTGCATTCGTGGTGGTCACGACATTCTTCATATGAATCCATAATAAAAGGAGGCAAGTCATTGTATATGAAATGATTTCAGGAACACGTTTATTATTCATAAAAAAAAATATAAATTATTGGATAAATTAGATTTTTAAAATATAAATTATATTTTTTATATTTACTAATTTTTATTTATCTTATTATTTTTTTCAAATTTTAATTATAAATAAATGCGCGTCACCGACGGGTACCCGTGCGAAGGCACGGGTATCCCACTAGTTTTGTATATATAAGTTGAATAAGCAAATAAGTATGGAAGTTATTTATTGTTGTAACTGTCATTGTATATAATTGAGTATACCTATTCCATTAAAAAAAACCTTTCAATTTATAATACAGATCAACACTTTGAAAAATATAACAACAAAATATATAAATTTAAATGACAACTAATTCAATTATAATCAAACATCAAAAAAGAAAGATTAGAAACAGAAAATTTACCACAACAAAATATATATCACTATATATATCACTAATCATAATCAAAATTAAAATGAATAAAAAATAAGTATATGCAATGAAAAACGATAACTTAAAAAAAAGACTATGATTGAAAAAAAATGAAAAGAGAGAAGAATTGAGAGAGGTTTCTTAAATGCATTTCTTTTTGCATAGTCACAAATTTGATTGGTTATATGTTTTAAATAAGAGAATTTAACTTTATATTTCATTCTATTATAAAAAATATATGTTTATATGTTTTAAATAGTGCAATAAAGTTGAATAACACTTTAAAAAATTAATATCAAATTAGCATTATAACGAAGATAAAGCAATAGATAAATTATATGGGGTGACACTATTACAAAAACAAAATTCTTGTTTTCATCCACGGCTCCAGATCTTTTCGGAGGGGCATTTGGCGGAAGAGCAAAAGTATGCGACTTTTAGAGTATTGATTGTTGAAGGGAAGATGTTTGTTTATGCTTGTGTTCAGAGTAGGGCTATGTTTACTATCTGGGGTTTGTTGCAGTTTTGAGGAAGGTTGGCTACTTTTAGATTTTAATTTAAAAATTCAAAGTTGTTTTTAACTTTAGGAATTTAATGGTGATTAATGCCTATCTCATTTTCTTTATTTTTATATTAAAAATACTCTCTTGAATGTAAATATATTTTTTACATTCATTTGGAGGGATTTATAATACATGATGAAACAAAATCTAGAAGCCATTTTTTATGGTTTCTAATTGAGCTACAAGAGCATACATGTCATCGAAATTTATGCTTTTCTATTGATTATATCCTTTTGCAACAAGTCTTATTATTTTTCAAAATGTTTCCATCCTCATCAAGCATGTTTCAAAATAATCAGCGGGTCCTAGTCACTTGATTAACTAAAGCTTTAAGAATAAGTTCTCAAATGTTGTTTCTTTCAAATTAATTTAACTTTTCTTGCATAGCAAGAGACTAATGTTCGTCGATGACAACCTCATCAACTTATTTTTGCTAAACCTGGTAAACAAAACCCATATAGTTGTATACCTTGGCAGTCCCTATTCTTTGGGTAGATCTTGATTTTTTAAGTTTTTTTCTTCATCTTGAGTCTCTTCATTTAGACTTTGATCTTCCTATTGACTTTGATCTTGATTTTTATCTTGAAAATCATTTTCTATAGATGTTTTTTCAAGGATACATGCACAATCAACAACTTTTACCTCTACATGCAAAGGGTTAGACTTATCAAAGTTAAAATGAACAAAGTCTTCTATCACCATGGTTCTTTTATTAAAAACTTTAAAAGTTTTGTTAGAGGTGGAATATCCTAAGAATACGCATTCATTAGCTTTTGCATCAAATTTCTCAGGATTATCCTTTATGTTATTAAGGGGAAAAAATTTACATTCAAAAACATGTAAATGAGAAATATCAGCTTCCTTTTTTTATACAACTCACAGGGCGTCAACTTTATCCTTTATTTATTTATTGTTGTTTTGTTGATGGGTTTATGTTTTAATTAATAGGCCATTTTTATGGGTTTTATTTTTACAAATTTCAATTTTGTAAATCTTTGTTTGTGTTTTTCCAAATGATGAATTTCTATTTAATTGGTATTATAAGGAATAACTTCTTAAAGCATGTGTGTATTCTTAATTAGAACTAATGATAGTTATATTATATCTGAGGTGTTATAGTCTATTTGTTGTCTACACTCACTAAAATTTATTATATAATGCCTAAAAGAACGATTGATATAAGAGCATTTAAATTATGCAGGTTACTTTTTTAATTTCTTTTATTAAGTTTATGAATTGCATGTTGTAGATCATTTTTCTCTGATTTATTTGCAAATTTTAGTTCATAATACTTATTGTTATGTCTAGTTGATAATGAGAAATTGATTGACTTTTAGTTAATAAGTTATGTGAAATAGACTTCAGCTTTTTAGTTTTCATCCAATACAGGACACTAGAGAGAAACAAATACACAAGATTTCTTCTATTTACAAATTATGTGATTGAAAGTAAACTTTGAACTTATGATGCTTTTATAAATTTTTTGTAATTAAATTAATGTAGATAGTGTACTCGATAAAAGTACAAATGTGTAACAATCCTTAGTGAATAAGGGATGTTAGGGGTTTTAGGGTTGTCTTGGTATTGAGAACTAACTCATTTGCAGTGAGAAGTTACTATATGTGTGTATTTTGTTTGTGTTGTTAGTTCTCCTTAAATATAGTGATAATGATGTATTTGTAGTTTCCTTGGGCTTGAATCCAAGTTTTCCTAGGATACCGCGACCACCCTAAAAGTGGGTAATTGATTCTCTGAACTCCAAGGATCATAGTTGAATCCAACGACCACTACTACAAAATACACATTCGGTAACACTAATTCTATTACGGTTAGGCTTTCACCGTGATGATATATTTTACTTAATGCGCAATCATTTTCTTTGATATGATATAATCACGGATGAAACATAAGATCGTGGTTATATAATCACCCTTTCATGGGTTCAAATCTCAGCACCCTCAAAAATTTTATTTCTTTAACATTTAGTTGTGCCTTTGTATTTGTAACATTTCTTAACATTAGATACCACCACGGTTGAATAACTCAACCGTTATGACTTGTTTTAAATATTTTAAATTGTAATATACTGACGTGTCAAACATTTTATTTCTTCAACATTTAGTCGCGCTTTTTTATTTTTATTTATTTTTAATTTAAAAAAAAAAGAGATATCATCACGGTTTCTGAGAAAAACCATTGTGACATATTATTAATTTATTTTAAATATTTTAAATTGTATTAAACTGGCGCTTCTTTATGAAATGTAATTTAGCAAGTAACATATCACCACGGTTCACGTTTTCAACCGTGGTGGTATCATTCATTCATTTTTATCAAGCTAACTAGCTTGTCTCTTCAGTAGACATTCTTTGCTGAGAAACGACACACCATTTCAACCATAACGTTCAGTACTGAGAAACGATACACATTTCAACCCTAACATTCATTGTTCATCATCATCTTTCATCATCATCGGTTGTTATAGTTTTGCATTCCTTGTTCATTTTCAACCTGTAGTAATCGTCATCGTCATCGGTTCATTTTCAACCCTAACACACCAACGCCAACACTAACATCATCGTTATTATCAAGGAGGAGTATAACAACAACACTATCTGTATCACCTCAAATATTCACATTTAATTAGTCATCACGTTTACGGTACGTAAAACTTTTTTCCCATGCACTACAGTAAACTTCAGTTTCCATTGGTGTTGATGTTGTTGTTTTTGTTGTTGTTATTGTTGTTGTTGTTGTTGTTGTTGTTGTTTTTCTGGTTCTTGTTGAATGTGTGTCATAAAACTTGATTAATCTGCTGTTGTTGTTGTTGTTGAATGTGTATGTGATAATAGAAGAAAGAGTTTGTTGTTGTTATTATTGAATGTGTATGTGATAATCTTTGAAAGAGTTTATTGTTGTTGTTGTTGTTATTGAATTTGTATATGATAATAGATGAAAGAGTTTGTTGTTGTTATTGAATGTGTATATGATAATAGATGAAAGAGTTTGTTGTTGTTGTTGTTGTTGTTGTTGTTGTTGTTGTTGTTGTTGTTGTTGTTGTTGTTGTTGTTGTTGAGGTTGTTGTTGTTTTTAAAAATAGACGTCGACTTCGTCGTATTCTTCATCTAGTGGCGAGGAAACTATGAAAAGTGATACTCAAATCAAAAACAAAAGATCACAAAGAGGTGCCACTATGCTTACCAAAGTAACAAAAGTCCACAAATCTGGTATCAAATTGCCTATCGCGTTTGATTCGTACAATAGAGTAGTTGATGGTGATGATACTCTTCTCTTTTTAAGAGTTATGTTGCGTTCCTTGAACGTAGCAAAGTTAGCATATTGGTAGATGATTGGAAACAAGCGTCAGCTGAGGTCAATGATAGCATATGGACAGATGTTAAGGTATTAGTTTTAATTTTCATCATTTCGATATGAGTTTCTATAATTTCTAATACATTCTTATTGATTTAAATGTAGTTGACCTTTGAGTTTACTGGTGGTGATAAACACTTTAAAAAAAGTGGTTAACTCATGCTGGTACGTGTTGGAGAGGCTTTAAGTCACGGCTCACGCGTGACTACATTAGGAATCCTAAGATTGGTCTTGAGCGTCCATGGGTGAGGTTTAGTTTTCTCTCGAAGAAGGTTTGGAAAAAGTTTGTAAAGGGTCTTCGTTATGAGAAATTCCTGGTTAGTAATAGTCTTATTTATCTTGATAATTTGATGGTAATGATATATAGATACTAATCATATTTTCACTATGTTTATAACAGACTAAAAGTCAAGTAGGAATTCAAAATAATGCCAAAAACATTTACCCCCATAGATTATCTCGTGGGGGTTGCAGAAAACTGGAGAAAAAATGGAGGAAAAAAGATAACAAATGGGAGATGAGGACTCCATTAGTCGTGATCGCAACCCATCTCCGCCGTCAAGGCATGAGAAGTGGAAGAGGGCTCGACTAAGACCAAATGGAGAGTACACCTCAAATGCTTCAAGAGTGGTTGCTGAGAAAATTGTAAGTATGATTTGTTGTTTGTATGTTATGTGTTATTTAAATGTTGTGGTAATTACAATATTAATATTATCATGCATGTTGTGTAGGATGTGTTGGTTGAGGAGGCCCGTGTGTCATACCCCAAATTTGTCCTACCTTTTTAAAACCTTCATTTATCAAGACATGGTTGTCTAAGTTACGCATATTAGGATTATAAGCTCTTGCCAAAAGGTTGATTTCAAGTGGAGATCATGCAAAGATGTACCCTCATTCTCATGATCAAACTTCAAGACAAGATTGACTGCCCAAGTTATATGACTGGTTCATCTCAAGGCACAATCATTTGGTTTCTAGTTGGTGTTAGACCATATTTCAAGATTGAGCCCAAGATATACTCTAAGATTGATACTAAGGCCATTTGGTCATATTTAAACTTGTTTTAGTCCAAGCTTGAATTGATTCAAAGATTGGTGGATGATTTTAAGGCATATGCAAGTAAAGTTTCAAAAAGCTCGTGGCATAACCAACACATAGGCAAATAATGATGCAAACAAATTCAAGACCATGATTAGAGTTTATGAAACATGTAATTAGTTCATGCTTCAAGTCATGAATTCTAAACTTATTTTCAAGAATAGTTTCGTCCATAAGGGCACTTATGTATAAAAGCGAGTTCGTGGGGCTCGTTTGGAAGTTCTAGCCATGAATAGACAATTTTTAAAACAACATCAATTTGTGTTCAAGCCATGAGTCACAATTGCAAGAGATTTTCAATCTATGACCCAAATGTCTAATCCTAATTGGAGGTTTTGCAAGGTAGGTTGTAAAGTTGTGGTTGGAAGTTTTTTTAAGCTTGGTTTTGGGTTAGTGACTTCAAAATGACAAACCATGTCACGTTTCTTCAAGGCATGATGATATGGATCAAGTCATAATATAGGATTGGTGCAAGCCATAATATAGCATTTTTGCTCTTTAACCAAGCCGTGTTCACATTTAAGATTAAGTTGGGATCCTAATGTCCACAGATGTTACAACAACAGCAGATTACAAGTCATGTTGATTCACTACAAATCATATTATAATTCAAACAAAATACCATCACAAAGTTTAACTCATTAATCAAAACTTGAAATCACTAAGGTGACCAGTTATTACATTGCAAATGAGACCAAGTGTTGGTACAGAGATTCAAGGGAGTTTCAAAGTTTGTCACATTATACAAATAATCCCACAAAATTCCACAGAACATGATTCAACCAGTTTCAAACGTAGCCCTTTCATTTCCATTCCTCATGATGAGTGATCTCACTCCAAGCTTCAAGGCAGCATGGCTTTTCCACCCTTCACCCAAGCCTTCATGATATCTTCACCATCACCACATAACCTGCAAAATGAACACAAGAGCATCCTTTACCTTCAGGGCAAAAAAACCCCGATTGTCATCATTTTGTGCCAAGTTGTTGCCTAACTCTCCAAACATCTTCTCCAAGTCACCAACGTCATGTCTCTAAAGCAGCTCCATTCTTGTGCCAAGCTCCTCATGCCAAAACCAATACACATAAAAAAGAAATGAAGTAAAGAATCAGAACATTATGCAAGCACCAAAAGTACGTGTATATCCTAAAATACATAGCAGCAGTCATGAGCAAGTATGCACAATTCAAAACCAAGCAATACCAAGGTACAATGCACACCAAGTAATACCGACAACATGAGGAAAGGTCAAGTTCAATACACAAAAGAACCATTCTTACGCAAGTCAAGGAGAAACTTGATAATTGTCCCGTGTTTTTGTTGTAGCCAAGATAACTGGTCCAGTTGATTCCAATAAAACTGTTGGGTACTGGTAGTAGGGCAGGTGAACTGATTGCTTTAATGTAGAGTGGCATGAGGATATCCCAAATGGTCTGCTAAGGCACATAATGCTTGAAGACAACAGAAGCAGACCTGCAAATGATAGCAGAGATACACGAGGGTTATCATTGATAGGAGCATTCAAAGTTTTATGAAACATACAAGCCTTGTGCAAAGCAAATGTGATGAAGCTTAGGATTTGTTTCAATTCGTGATAGTGTACATAAGGTCCTAACTACAAACAAAAGCGTGTGCTAACTACAACCCATTACCAGAGTCCAAAAAGAGTTTAAACAATGAGGCCGTAATGAAATTCACAAATCTTATATTCAAAATTTGGAATCAAAAGTCAAGAATACCACATCAGCATAAAGTCAAGAGCAGTGAAAAGTTTCGAAATCATACATTTACACGCAGTGAAAATTCAGCAGAAAAATCAGGTGTTCTAGAAGCCTTTAGACTCACTACAGACAAAAACAAATGAGAATGAGTCACCCTTTTGGACCCCACAAAATCTCATTGCAAAATCTATTCTAACGGAATGGAAATCCTCTCACACGAATTAGAGGATATTCCTCTGAGAATTCCATGAATCACACGTACCAAAAATCCCAAATTTCCCCTATAAATAGAATCATTAGTGAAAAGGACCCAGAAAAACCTTAGCGAAGCTCTGCCAAAATTAATCCTAAACCCCGCCTAAAGCTCAAATTCTCAGTAAAACTTCTTAGAGTTTTACACTGAAACTCCAAGACAAGTGAGCTTAGCCTTAAAATTACACTCTCAGCACACAACATTTTCAGCGAAACACGGTGAAAGCACGAAATAGAGAAAGAAGCCAACAAAGACGAAAGAAGAGCGTGAAAAGCGGTGAAAGTAGCGAACACACTTACCTGAGGTAAACACGATGAAACCTCGTACTCTTTGTTGCGAGAATATTTAGGCGTTGAAATCTCTTATATTTGCTGAATGTATGCTTGCCTGTTGTTCACTTCAAATTGGTTGCCGATTCATAGCCATTCCACTAGGGTTTTTGTTCGTAACCTGGATTTGTAATTTAACATAGGATTTAGGCATCTCTAATGGTTGCTGTTGTTTTTGGGTTAGGGTTTAAGAGAGATTTGAGGGTCGTTTGAAAATGTGAAGTTGAGGTTTGTTTCTTTGTTCTTTATTCTTTTGTCTGCGTAAATGGATGAGAAATGGGGAAAGCGTAAAAGAGGAATAGGAAGCGTGTGAGGAGGAAGAAAAATTCTTCTGGAAAGAGAGAGAAGGCGAGAGAGAGAGAGAGAGAGAGAGAGAGAGAGAGAGAGAGAGAGAGAGAGAGAGTATGGATTGAAGTCGTATGAATACAATTTTTGTGTGAAGCTTTAAAAGATGTTTGATTTTTATTATAAAAGGTTTTAAATACGGACCGTCCCACTTTTTTTAAGATTTTTTTTTATTGTTGTACCCCCTTTTGAAAATGTAAATACCATAATATTCTACTTAAATTTTTTTTTTCAGGATATTTTATATATTTAGGGTGATCGCCATTTGGTTCCACGAGCAGATGAAGAGAATTTTACTCAGTAGGTGTTCGCCATTTGAGATGGCGAGCATGTGAAAGGGAATTTTTTTTTCTGTTTTTTATTTTTTTAATATATTTACTTGTTTTATATTATAATTTTAATGATTTAAAATATTATAAATTAATAAATTAATGATTTAAAATATTATAAATTAATAAATTAATACTAAAATAATTAAATATTTTTTTTTGATGCAATATTAAAATAAAATGCAATAACATAATATAGTAAGAAAATACATACACTAAAACAATATTTTTTGTATTGATAATTCACAACTAAGAAACGTTACATCAATCATGGCCGCCTGTCCCACACGTAGTGCCTCTTTTATGTCGATGTCCCTTGCCCATAAGTTCATTTGCATTCCCTGGAGGTGATTGAGAAGAATCGGAAGACATGTCTTCACCGTGATGTGCCGTTGAAGGCTCTGGTTGCCTTGAAGGGGGATCCGCTTGCATCGTTACTTGCTCCCCAAGAATGTCATCAATGTTTAAGTCAGGCATTTGCATTAATTGTTCCTTCGTCAGCAGAAAATGTTGGAATGAATGTGCTGGTTGTGGTGGTTGGGTGTAGGTATCGGGTTGGGTACTTTGGAGGGTTGGGATGTAGACATCGTCAGGCGTGAAGGTGGAGGTGGGTTGAGAGAATGAGGTGTTGAATGTGTGTTGTGGAAATTGGGGGTTTGATTGGTCGAAATTTGGGGGTGGTACCGGTGTGAACTGTAAGGGTGGTCGATGGGTGGTTAGGTGTTGATATTGTTGGTTGTAGTTGTAGTGGTAGTTTTGTTGAGGGATTTGAGTGTAGGGAGTTTGGTCGATGAGTGCGTAGAATGTGTGTTGTTCGGTGGTTAGTGTGCGTTGGTATGTGTGCTGAGCGGAGGAAGATGCATGTCCCCCAAATTGGGATGTGTACATTGATGGTGCATCCTGATTCATTGTAGCGACAGTTGGTTGTGTTGAAGACGAAGCTTGCGTACGAGGGTCGTTCAAAAATTGGTCAGGTGCGATGTGCACATAAGGAATTGCACGAAACCAGTTTAAATACTCCGGGCCTGGCTTGCGTTCACCAATTACCGAAACCCCCTGCAAAACCAAATATCTTATGTGTTTCCATTCGTTCACCTTTTCCTTGTTGAATTCGCACCAATGAACCTTTTGGGCCTTTTACATTGTTATTTCGTGGTGTTCCCTTAGACACCTTGGGAGGGGAGGGATATCTTGTTCGAAACCAAATTGGAGTTTTACTCTATCTATTTGATGCATTTCAACAATATGGAAATAGATAAGATAAGTTATAGAACTCCAGATTCTGTTGTCTCTTTGATCGGGCACTGGAAATTCAATGTGTTCTGGACTGGACCGTGATTTCCTACAATCAGACAGGCCCAATCCATACAACTTGAAGAAGCCCAATAAAGTCCTAGAGAAGGACACATGACTGCCATACGCGAACCCAAAAGCATGTCGGGCACCCTAAGAGTCCGAGGACACTTGAGCATCCGAAGACAAAGGAAGACATCACACCCTGATGAGAACCCCCTCAACAGAGTAGCCTCTCCCCGAGAGAATACTCCCAATCCCCGCTGACTCATAGGTCCTCGACATACCCGGATCGCCTCCATTAGGTCAAAGTCCAGACTGCGACCACCACATCTCCTCGACATCATAGACTCTTCTCCGAGGAACCCATCAACGGTCTTGTTCATACAAATACATTTCATGTAACCGTCTAATAATGGCATTAAATGGACAGTTACACTAGGGCGTTGACCACGAGCTGGTCATTATTACTACACGTAAGCCTTAGCAGTTACATGGAATGGGTCACACGCGGGTCCCACCCGTTGCAAGTAACCGTTGGCCACGCGCTGGGGGTCTCCTATAAATACCCTCTCACTTGAGAGGGCCAGGATAAGTTAACTTCTTACTCTCATTCTTACTCTCTGTATTTGTTGTGCACTCACTGACTTAAGCATCGGAGTGTCCTACAGGTACACCCCCCCCCCCCCCCCCCCCGTTGTCCTTCATCGTCACTGAAGTAGCAGTTATTCCAAACATCGTTGGCCACTTTCAAATAATCTGATCCAGGTACGATCAGTGGCGCCGTCTGTGGGAATTTCATAAACTTCCCTATTTTTCCTTTGCGACAAACCAAAGTTTCCTAATTCAACTACCAGCAATGGCCAACCCATCCGCAAATCAAGCCATAGATAATGTCATCGCACAACTTGGTGGTAACTCCCATGGCGATAACAATGTTCTTTAGCCCGTCGTGGAGAATGATGCCGGAGATGGAGTCACTGCTTCCCCGTCTTCCGATGAGGTAGAGTACGAGACTGCTCAACAAGATGCACAGGAAGCAATCCTCCAGCCCACATATCATCCCGTGGGTCCACCACCAAATGCGGATCCGAGCACTGCTGCTTTGTTTGCGTTGGTCAATCAGACCAATCAAATGATCTTCAACCAAAACTTATGGATTGAGAAGCTAGAAAAAAGCCGTGGTTGATCTTCCCCGTGAAAGCACCGACCACCTCCTTATCCCGGGCATTCACTGACTCCAGTGGAATCTCGCAGCCCTCCCCAGTAAATAAAGGTCGCAGGCCACGTTTGGAGCGTAACCAGACCGAGCATCCACTAAAGCGACATCGCTCCCCGCCACCAAAAGCGGCCACTCGTCCCTTAAAGATTAAGAAGGGCCAGCCGTATGTCGAGGAGCCAAGGGTCCGTTACACAGAAAACTCCCCGAGACGTCACTATGTTCGGGGTCATATTTCTCCTTCTTTATCCCCAGGAGATAGTGATGACGAAGACTACCAGACTCCCCTATCCAGACAAATAATGGAAGCCCATATTCCCAAAGTCTTGGAGAGACCTCCATTCTTGGGGACGTAGGATGGGACATCGGATCCAGACGACCATGTCGAGAGCTTCGAGGCTCTTCTCGACTTCAGAAACGTCTCCGGCGCTATCAAATGTCGGCTATTCCCTACGACTCTTCGAAAAGGGGCCATGGCTTGGTACAAAAACCTGGCACCTGAATCTATAACGTCCTGGAAAGCTCTGAGGGAACGTTTCAGGAAGCATTTTACAGCTTCTCGAGGACATCCAAAAACTATATCATCCTTGGAGGCCATCTTCCAAAATAAGAAAGAATCTCTCCGGAGCTACATAGAGAGATTCAACAAAGAAGCGGTCGAGGTCCACATGACCGACTATATAAAATTATATCTCATCATCAAAGGACTGCGGGTTGGTTCCAAGTTCGCGGAATCTGTCGGATTACACCGTCCTCGCAGCTTCGAAGGATTCCTCGAACGAGCTCAATCACACATCAAGTTCGAAGAAGCAGAAGCCGCCTAGATTGCCCTTGATTTAAGAAGCAGAGAAGGCCCCCGCGGCCGGAACAGGGAAGACTCCCCTAGGCCTAGACGAGGAGGGGATAAGAGAAGAGAAGATTCCCCTCCACCTAGGCGAGGGGGGAGAGGAAAAAAGAAAATCGGCATAAAGAGCCCCGGGAATCTCGAGGACCTACCGGTCTTTTCAAAGATTACACTCCACTGATCATGTCCCGTGCGCGCATTTTCAGTGAATGTGCAAATTCAGAGTTCGTGAAAGGGGGAATCCACTTCCCAAAACCAACAGCTCCCAAACCAAATACTGATAAATCCAAATACTGTCGGTTCCATCGCAGTCACGAACATGTTACCGAGGATTGCATCCACCTAAAGGACGCAATCGAAACATTGATTAAAGAGGGCTACTTGAAAAAGTACGCCAAACAAGATGAGGCTCCTCGTCCCACCGGCCAAGAAGCTCTGAATACCGAGGAGTCAAACCATCCAAACACCAGAAAACTGCAGGTTGCCCTAAGCATCACACGACCTGAAGACTTCGGTTTCCAAGGAAACGTTAGCGATGCCGAAGCTGTTCGAAACATGTGGAAGAACTTCCCGGCAGAAGAACTAGTAAGGGTTCGCAGTACCTGGGAAAATTTCCCCCAAGCCCTAGTCATATCAGGCGGAAATCCTGAACGAGTGACCGTCAGTTCAATAAAGAGAAAGTTCGACGAACTAAGGACATCCACTCCTCGAGACCCAACTCGCAGCTTATCTCGTGGGAAATCATGCCCTATAAGTTTCTATCTCGAGGAATTACCAGGGGGATCCCCAAATGCTAATATACCCCTCCTAATTCGGGCACAAATGGCAAACTTTGATGTGCATCAGATTTTGGTCGATCAGGGAAGCTCAGTGGACATCATGTACACTCACCTCTTCGACACTCTCCAGCTAACAAAACATCACTTATCCCCATATGTGGGATCCGATCTACAAGGCTTCAACAACGCGTCGACTAGACCTTGAGGCTATGTAGAATTGTTGGTCACATTCGGAACAGGTGAAACAGCTCGACAGGCGAAGACACGTTTCCTCGTGGTCGACTGTCCTTCTCTCTACAACTGCATCTTGGGAAGAACCACTTTGGCCGAAATACCAGCTGTACCATCCACTGTCCACCTAAAAATGAAGTATTATACACCTCAAGGATGCGTGGTAACCCTACACGGGGATATAGAAGCAGCTAGAAGGTGTTTTGATGCAGCGATCAAAGGTCTAAGTGTCATCGGCGACGTCCACCCCAGAAAGGCAGCTTCAGATGTCGCACAGGTTCCACTGCCGCCGGTCAGCGCGGTCGACCTTGATAGCAGGTTCTCCGGGGAACAGGAAGAAGATGCAGGCAAAGACCTCCCAGTTGAAGTCAACGGGCAGCCTCTCTACCCAGCACGCCCCATCCCAGACGGAGATTTCGAGCTGATTCCCCTTGGCGACGACCCAAAGCGAACCATGAAGATCGGCCATGGACTCCCCGGCCTGGCGAGGAGGCAGCTGAAGGCATGTCTCCGAGAGAATGCAGATTTGTTCGCTTGGAGCGCTTAGGAAATTCCCGGATTAGATCCTCAAGTGGCTTGTCACTAGCTGACCATAGATCCAAATGCTAGGGTTGTAGCTCAACGTAGGCGTAAGCAGTCTCCAGAAAAAATGGAGGCTGCTGAAAAAGTTGTAAAAGACCTCCTAGAGGCAAACTTTATTTCGGGAGCCAAGTACACCACTTGGTTGTCCAATGTTGTACTTGTTAAAAAATCTAATGGAAAATGGAGGATGTGCATTGACTACACGGATCTTAATCGGGCATGCCCGAAAGACTCTTACCCATTGCCTAATATCGACCGATTGGTCGACAACTCTGCAGGATTTAAACTGCTATCTTTCATGTACGCTTATTCGGGATATAACCAAATCCCCATGGATGAGGCAGACAGAAAGCACACAGCTTTTATGACTGAGTCAGGCAATTACTATTATAATGTAATGCCCTTTGGTCTGAAGAATGCTGGCGCCACCTACCAACAAATGATGAACAAGGTCTTCCAAGCGGAAATTGGTGACATGCTCGAAGTCTATATGGACGACATGATCGTCAAATCCGCAGAAGAAGTCGACCACGCTGCTCATCTCAAAAAGGTGTTCTGGCGCCACCTACCAACAAATGATGAACAAGGTCTTCCAAGCGGAAATTGGTGACATGCTCGAAGTCTATATGGACGACATGATCGTCAAATCCGCAGAAGAAGTCGACCACGCTGCTCATCTCAAAAAGGTGTTCGACACAGCGAGGAAATGCCGCATGAGATTCAACCCCGACAAGTGCACTTTCGGTGTTCGAGCAGGTAAATTCCTCAGCTTTTACCTTACGGAGAGAGGAATTGAAGCAAATCCCGACAAATGTAAGGCCTTCTCCGAGATTCCCACTCCGAACTCGAAGAAATCGATACAGTCGCTTAACGGGATGCTCGCTGCTCTCTCCCGTTTTGTCGCTAAATCCGCCCAATACGCGCTCCCATTTTTCAAACTTCTTTGACAAAAAGTAACATTTGAATGGAGTGAAGAATGCGAACAAGCCCTCCTCCATCTAAAACAAGTCTTATTGCAACCCCCGGTCTTGTCCCGACCTGACGACGGAGAAACACTTTTCTTATACCTGACTATCACCGGCGAAGCGGTAAACGCTATCCTCATACGGGAGACCCCCGACGGACAGAAACCGGTTTATTTCACGAGCAAAGCTCTCCAGGGTCCCGAGCTCAGATACCAACAGATTGAAAAAGTCGCCTTGGCCCTCGTAATTGCAGCCAGAAGACTACGCCATTATTTCCTGGCCCACATAATTATGGTAAGAACTGAGCAGCCTATCAGACAGCTCCTTAGTCGGCCAGATATGGCGGGGAGAATGCTCTGGTGGTCTCTCGAGCTATCCGAATTCGACGTTTGATATGAAGGGAGAAAAGCCTTGAAGGCTCAGGTACTGGCCGACTTCGTAGCTGAAATGACAATCCCCGAATCCTCGACCAATGGCTCCCAAAGATGGACAATTTACGTCGACGGAGCCTCCAATGCAAAGGGCAGCGGGGCAGGCATTATCCTCGAAAACGAGGAAGGCATATTGATAGAAGTCTCACAAGAGCTATCTTTCAAAACATCAAATAACCAAGCCGAGTATGAAACATTCCTCGCAGGACTTCGACTCGCAGAGGACCTTAGCGCAAAAGAAGTCAAAATCTTTACGGACTCTCAGCTCGTAGCATCACAAGTTAGGGGAGAATTTCAAGCCAAAAATGATAATCTCATTGAATACCTAACCTTGGTACAAGAAAAGTTGAAGAAATTTGTCTCCGCGGAGGTGGATCACATCCCGCGCGAGCATAACACTCGAGCAGACGTGCTCTCCAAGCTAGCGAGCACTAAGAAGAAAGGAGGGAACAAATCAGTGATCCAAGAGATACTGACCCATACAAGCATCAACAAACCTACTTCGACCACCGAGGTGAACGTTATCGGGGACGCAAACTGTTGGATGACTCCAATTTACGAATACCTTATGACGGGCACACTGCCCGACAACCCTAAAGAAGCTGGGATAATTAGGAGGTGGGCATGTGCATACACCGTAGTCGACGGTAAGCTATATCGTCGAGGATTCTCCATCCCTCTACTCCGGTGCGTCGAGGAAAATAAAGTTTTTGAAATTCTCCAGGAAATACATGAAGGAATCAACGCACAACATCTAGGCGGAATATCCTTAGCTCGAAAAGCTATCCGAGCAGGATATTACTGGCCCACTATGCAACAAGACGCAAAGGAACACGTCAAAAAGTGTGATCGTTGTCAGAGGCACGCGGACATGCACCTCGCTCGTCCAAACGAGCTTAAATCATTGTCATCCCCGTGGCCCTTTGCGTGGTGGGGAATGGATATCCTCGGACCCTTTGTCATAGGATCATACCAAAATAAGTACCTCATCGTCGGGGTAGATTACTTCACAAAATGGATCGAGGCAGAAGCACTAGCCAAGATCATTGCTTTCAACATATTACGTTTCTATAAGAGAAATATACTCGCCCGATTCGGCGTGCCTCAGGCCATTGTCACAGACAATGGGACACAATTCACCGACGGAAACTTCCAAGACTTCGTTGCCAAACTAGGTACGAAACAACATTTTACGTCAGTCGAACACCCACAAACTAACGGGCAAGTTGAAGCAGCAAACAGAGTAATCCTCCGAGGACTCAAATGACGACTCGGCAAAGCCAAACAACAGTGGGTAGAGGAGTTACACATCGTCCTCTGGGCATATCGAACTACCCCTCATTCCACGACCGGGGAGACCCCGTTCCGGTTAACATATGGAACCGAGGCAGCAATCCCCGTGGAAATTAGGGAACCATCGAGAAGGACAGAAGCTCCTCTTGACAAAGAAGCGAACAACAAAGCCCTTCGCGAAGAACTCGACCTGGTCGAAGAAATAAGGACGGGAGCATCCCTCCGAGAAGCCTCTTTAAAACAAAAAATAACTTTGCGTTATAATGACAAAGTCATCAAACGAGATTTCCAAGTAGGAGTCTTGTCTTACGGCGAAATCAGAAAAATTCACGTGAAGGAAAGCTGGCCGCAAACTGGGAGGGCCCCTACCGCGTCATTGCAAAGATGGGGACAGGTGCTTATTACCTCGAAAACCTCCAAGGTGAACAACTTGCTCGACCATGGAATGCTGAGAAGCTTAAACAATATTACAGTTGAACGCCACATGTAACTATACTAAAGTTGCCATTACGGGGAGAGTGCCATGGTACAAGCACGACACCTCTATACGCTAACGAAGGTCACAAGTCACGTTGTGTGTGCGATGAACTTTTAGCCCGACGAGGGGTACTCTATCGAGCTCCGTCATTGACATACCTTGTAGGCAGAACACCCAGCTCGCGATGGGAAGTTCACGCCATGAAACTAAGACCTCGATCGACCTCTTAGCTTCATTGAAGGTCGGGGTACGACCCCTGACCGCTCGACCAGCTCTCTTCGCAGTCGAGGATCACTAGAGTCGAGCAAACTCCCAAGTATCCAGCAAAATCAAAATAACTTAGATAAAAATAAGTAAAATACCACACACAGAGCAGATAAAGAGGCAAAAATGGAAGTATTAAATCGGGCAAGTCCATTGTAAAGATATTACATAAAACCCCGGCTCTTAGGCCGGGCAAATCAAAAAGTATGGCACGCAGGCCGAACTGAATACACCATCACTCCACAGCAGCATCAGATGCCTCGGGATTCTCCTGTTCCCTGCCGACTGTTTGCCCGGGCAATACAATCTTGCCGTCGACCACCTCAAACTTGGAATCAGCTCCATCAGTTACGAGGCCCGGATTCAGGAGCTTAAGCTGCGCCACAGCGTTCTGGAACCCGACATCTGCAAACTCTAGAGCGTCATCTTCAGCCAACCGAAGATCCTTCTCGACCTCCCTGAGCTTGGCTATCAGGCTGCTCGAGAGGTTAACAGTTTGTCCTCATCAGTCTCGTTTTCGGCTGGCCGAACAGCTTCTTCTAATTCAACTATCCTGCCCTTAAGACGCTGTTCTTCCCCTTCCAACGCAGCAACCCGAGTAAGGTGGCCCTTTTCCGCGTCCTCAGCTTCCTTCAACTTCCTCTCCGACCGTTCTTGCTGCTCGCGTTGTTCTCTGTTCAGCTCCCGACAGTCCTTCAAATCCTTCTGCACACCGAGAAATTCAGCCCCCAAAGCTTGAAGCCTTTCTTCTAGTCGAGAAAGCTCAAATGCAGAACAACTCTCCTCATTCAGAATGAGGGCAGCCGAATAGAGCCGCATAACAGCAGACATATCCTCCATGATTATTTTCCTCCTCGCTTCCGGAGTACTCCCCAACAAAGCCTGAACTTCAGAAGGGGCGACACGAGGACAAACAACCTCGGGGAAATGTCATACCCTAAATTTTTACCACTAATATTTCCCATCATTATGCAAATCATCATCACAATATGGGGGAACCATCATACTTCATCAGTCTCCCCAAAGATGGGTGAGCATCCACTACAATCAAAATTAGGGTTTCAAGCCTTCTCAGAGCCTTAGACAAAGGATCAATCAAGAAATAACATGATCTTCAACTTGTCTAACCTCTCAAACATCCACAATGGACCAAAAGGACTCCCACTTCAAGGATCAAGCACAAGGATGCTCCCTTCTAGGTGGATCAAGTCTCAAGATCGACAGTGTCACCACATTAGGGTTTTGGTCGACCAGGGCCTCCAGATGGAAATTTTCATCTGGGCACAAGCCAATGATCCAAAACACAACCTAATATACTCCATGGAATCTCATGGACCCAACCATCAAGTCAATATTACCTCAGGGGATGCATACATCAAAAATCAGGAATTAGGGTTTCTTGACCTAATTCACCCCTAAGTTGACTTTTAGGGCAAATCATGAGCCAAGACCTCAAGAGAGGGTTTGAGGGTCTCTAATGAACTATATTGATCCATTTGGAACAATGGATTAATCCAAGAAGCTTAAGCAGCAAGTCTCAATTTCATCAGTACCACAGTTAGGGTTTTGCGGGAAAAGTCAACTGTATCTTTGACTTTTGACCAGGACATGCTCCTAAACCCTAAGACATGATTCAATATACCCTATGACACCCATGGAACATGTCCATCAAGTTTGATTTAGGTCAAGGACATGATTTCCTGAAGAATTGCACAGTTTGGAATTCATCTGATAAAAAGTCAACTGTGCACAAAAGTCAACTTTGACTTTTTGAGATTTTTCACCAAAATGGATTTTTAACCCTAAAATGATGTTAATGTATGATTTGAATCATCATTCATCAAGAAAAATCAAGAAAAGTTGGATAACTTGTAAAAGGGGTAACCATAAAAACTTAGAAAATTTTCTAAGTTAAAAATAAAGTGACAAGGGTACCAACTTTGGAGGATCATAACTCCTAAACCACAAAGCCATTTTTCCTCATCCAAAGATGTATTTGTAGCCCTCATTACCCTCTACAAAAACTTCAAATAGACCTAAGTCCAATTCATTAAGGATTTTGAGTTATGGAGTGATCAAAATGGCTGAAAAATGAAAATGTCACTTTTTCCAACACTTAGTGAAATTTTCACTAAGTCCAAATCTGTCTTCATTTTTTCCAAATGTAGGGGGATTTTTCACTTGGATTCAAAAGAGATCAAAACCAAACATGTTCAAACAGTTGTTGTATCATGTAAGGGCTTTCCAAAATGGCCAAGAACATTGCCAAATTCCATTTGGGCTATGAGTTATGACATTGTCAAATTGCCTTGTTGAATTCTGTCAAGGCCAGGCAGAATTTTCAATTTTGCTTGATTTGCAAAAATTGTGCAAATCCAAACACTCCTATCCACTTGGACATATCTGAGGATTGAATCTCAAGGGGACAATCACTGAGCCAAGCCTCCAAAGTCTTTGGAACAAGAAATAGCATGTTGAACCTAGAATTGCCAAAATAGGGACAAGACTCCAAATTTGGATTGGAGCATTCAATGGAAGCATCAAGGTGGCATGGACTGAGCCATTTTCATTTGAATTCAGTCAAGAATTATCCAAGACCAAGGGAACCACAACCCTGTGCCCTAACCTCTAGTCAATGGCTAGAGGAGACTTGCATTTCCATTGGCCAACATTGAACAAACACCTGTTGCAGTTGCCATTCACTGTGGATCCCAAAACAAACTTGCTCTACTATAAATAGAGCTCAATTGTGATCAGCTTAAGTACACCAAAGGCCTACAACACTTGCCTTTCTCAAAATCTCTTTCTCTTGGCAAAAATGCCTTTCTTAGCAAGGTAACTATCGGGTTTTGAGCTAGAGGGCAATTCCACTCAAACCAATCACTCACACACCTCACATACATCACATATGAGCTGATCAAACACTTAAACAACAAATGGAACACTGATTTCTCAGAATCACCAGTCAATTGCTCAAGGTTTTAACCAAAGTGCAGTTGAGATGCCATGAAATAATCCAGCCAATTGCAATCAAGTCCAAGCATTCAAACACACTCCATAGGGTGTAGGGAAGCTGTTCAGATCATCACCACTCATCTGTAACACCTCCAAATCAAAAATCACATTGCACTTGCTGTCACGGCCTAGAGGTAAGCATATACTTGGTCATCTCTCAATCTATGCATATTTCCTCGCACAATAATTTGGCCATATGTTCATATGTTCATAATCATGCATAGAATGTTTCCCCTCAATTAATTGCATTGTTTGAATCGTGTATCAAAAATCCCAGCCTTCATGCAGAAATTAGGGTTCTTGAGTATTTTTCATGATTTCTTGTTATATGTTTAATTTAAATGAAATTAATTGACATATACATGATCGTGAGGTTGAGACGAGCATAATGATATGTGGATTGCATGTTATAATCAAGTATTCAGTGAGATTGGATAGAAAATGCAAATCTGGCCAACCCCAGAACACGCGCGTGTTCTTGGCGCATTTTTTCAAAATTTGAATATTTGAATTTTGTGATTTTATTTAATTGATTCAAAAATTAATTTCTCTCTGAGTTTTAATGATTTTGAGTTGATTCTTTTTTTAATAATTCACAAAAATGTTAAAATATTTTATTTTATCAAAAAATCCCAAAAATATTATTTATTTCATATAATTGATATTTTTGCAAAGAATTAATGTTTTAATTGTTTTTAACATTTAAAATATTTTTTCCACCTTGATTTTGCAACTTTTAATGCTTTCTAATTATTTTGTAGGTCAATACTTAATTTTTGAAGTATTAATCCAAGATCACAATTTGTTTTTCCTATGTTAAACAATTTTGATCATTTTAATTGAATTTTTATTCAATTAAAACACATTTTGAAAACAAATTAGGGTTTTTGGATTAATTCAACCCTCATAAATCATTTTCAAAACACTTTGGGTCTCTAATAGAGTGTAAGACCCAATCCTTTTTTTGACCAAACCATTTTTGGGCCTCAGTGTATTGTATAAGTCCCGATACCGTAAAAAACAAACGGCGCGATCGTCGCCTTTTGAAAAATAACCTTTTGGGCCTCTCCTTGAGCTATAAGACCCATTCAAAACTTTTGGGCCTCTAATAGAGTGTAAGACCCAACCCCCTTTTAACCAAAACTATTTTGGGCCTCACTTATTGTATAAGTCCCTCTGCGTTAAAAGAAAATCTCGGCGCGATCGCCATTCTAAACGGAAAAATCAATTGGGCCTACCCTCGTGTTATAAGCCCCACTCTTTTTCTTTAAACCTTTTGGGCCTCTTGAGAGAGTGTAAGACCCATCCCTTTGTACAGAAAACATTTTGGGCCTCAGTCACTTGTATAAGTCCCTCTGTACAAATTTCAACAGTGCGCTCACTGATAAAACCCTGGGCCTCTCCTTGAGTTGTAAGCCCCAAATCTTTCTTTTTCAAAGCACTTTCTCCTTTGATTTTGAATATACTGTTGTTTTCAATCTTTCTTTGTTGAACAACTAACCAAACAGCAAGGAAGCTCTACAACCGAGTAAGTGGTTATTGCTTTCATTTACCGCTTTCATATACATATAACTGTATTGTGGGGCTGTTTCACTGTAAGTCTTCTTTCATAAACTCATATCAACTGTGTAATAATAGTATATATATTTAGAGTTTCCCCGGCAACTACGTCTAGCATTAAGCCCGTTGATCACTCTTAGAAATAGTCTAAACTAGATCCCCATAGGATTACCAGACACAGTCTTCCCTCCTCTTGGGGTTAAACAATATGGAGACATGAAAGCATAGTTTTAAAAACCGGACCGGACCGGCCGGTCGGACCGGTTGGACCGGGAACCGGCTAGGTAACCGGCCGGGTTCACTTACTCGATCGGCCATGTCTTCGAACCGGTGGAAACCGGTGCGAACCGGGAAAACCGGCGGTTTTCGCAAACTGGCGGTTCAACTGCTTATTTAAAAAAAAAAAATTTTGTTTTAAAATTTTTTATTTTTTTATTTATTTTTTAAAAAAATTTTTTTTTACTCAAATACATAGAAACTTTTCTCCAAGAATAATAGTGATCACTCATTTGATTTAAGTGATACACAAATTAAGTTTCGTAATATCCACAAAACTATTTTTACTATTTTGTATTTATATTGATTGAAAAACCATCATACAAATATTTGTATAGAAATTTAAGAACACAAATTAAAAAACTAAATATAATATAATTTTAGACTTAACTGATTTCCATTATATATATATATATAGACTTGGAAAATTTATTATTTAGAATAATGTTAATATTTGTATTGTTTTAATTATTAACATTAAAACTGATTTTCTATTAACAGTAAAACTATGAATTTAAATTAAACTCTGTTTAATTTAGACTCTGTTTAAAATTTACAATTAGACTCTGTTTAAAATTTGAATTTAAATTATGAACCTGTGAATTTATGATATGATATTTTCAAAAAATTTAAGTGCTAGTTATATTTTTTAGAGACTGAATCATCCGGTTCGACCGGTTTTACCGGTTTTATACCTATTATAATGACAGGTTTATTCAACCGAGTTATCCGGTTTAATCCGGTTTGGTCATGCGGTTCGACCAATGACCCAGTGGTTCGACCGATAAACCAGTGACCCAGTACCCTCACCGGTTTAATGACCGGTCCGATTTTTAAAACACTGCATGAAAGGCAGCATTCTCTGTGAACCCTTTCATAGACTGTCACTCATAGAAGTTGTCAAAGAAACTCTATTCCCCAGAGATGATCTCTTCTCCGTGAATTGCATCTCTTGAGTTTCTTCCAAATTCTCGGACTTTCCTGGCTTGATCTATTCTCGGTGAATGGCATGTCTTGAACTTCTCGGGGTTTGGGGACCCACAGGCTTCTTAAAAGTACTTGTCAAAGAAACTCTACTCCCCAGAGATGACCTTTTCTCAGTGAATGGCATCTCTTGAGTTTCTTCCAAATTCTCGAACTTTCCTGGCTTGATCTATTCCTTGTGAATAGCTTGCCTTGAATTTCTCGGGATTTGGGGACCCATCGGCTTCTTAAAAGCATCGGCCTCCTCTTGGGCATCGTACAAGGACCCACGGGCTTCCTAAAAGCAACCCCGCCTCCTCTTGGACTTAGTACAAGGACCCGCCGGCTTCTTAGAAGTATTCACAGCCTCCTCTTAGGCTTCGTATAATGGTTCTTCCTCCGGGAATGATAGCCTCCTCTTGGGCTTCGTACAAGGACCCGTCAGCTTCTTAAAAGTTTCCAGCCTCCTCTTGGGCTTCGTACAAATTGTCCCGACGACCTCCTAAAGGTATAGGAGCAGAACTTAAATCATCTGCATAGAACAATCCTTTCAAAGAGTCTACTACTGTTTCTCAAAGCATAGTACAAGAGATAAAAATCTAGACTTGGACAGTCTAATTTCCTTGAGTCTCAAAGACATTCTCAAGTGACCCCCTTCCCCAAAATAGGAAGGAAACCCGTAGACTCGGACAGTCTCAATACCCTTCGGATTTCCCACTTCCTTAAAGAACGGGAACAACCCGGATCCTTGAAACAAATCCTTGAGTACAGTGTTGCTCATATAAGAACTGATTTTCTCTTTCAAAATCAGTATACTGGACCTATCACTCAACTGAAATAGTCATCATAGCCTCCCTATTGGGCTTTGTACAATGATTCTCCCCAGCGGGGTCAAACAACGTTTAGCCTCTCTCTCGGGCTTTGTACGAGACACATAAGAGACTCCCTCGTTAAGTCAATCACCCTTTCGCCTCCATCTCGGGCTTCGTACGAGATACAAAAAACTCTCTTGATGAGTCAAATAGCCTCCATCTCGGGCTTTATACGAGATACCAAAAGATTCCCTCGTTGAGTCAAAACTTTTTAGCCTCTCTCTCGGGCTTTGTACGAGACACATAATAGCTTCCTCTTAGGCTTTATATAAGAAAACCACTGGTTGATCCGATCAACCTTTTAGCATCAAAGCTGTGCCTCGTTCACAGTACACAAACATCAACAACTCCTTCCCCTTCATCTAATCGCTGTAAGCGGCAAGCCTCTGGATCATCTACATCCATGCCACTGTCCCTCTTTTAGCATGAGAAATTCCTAAGGAAAGATGGCATTGCTCTAAACTGAGTTAAAGTCTTCTCCTTCAGGTTAAAAATCCCCTTTAAAGGAAATTATGGCATTGCCAGATTCACACATCCCGGTTAAAGTAATTCTCCTTTATAAACAGTCATAACAGACAGACCCCTCTTTAGAGATGACAAATTCTCTCTAAAGTCAACTACCTTTAGCTTCACATCTTGGGCTTTGAACAAGATACAAATAGACTCTTCAGCTTCATATCTTGGGCTTTGAACAAGATACAAATCACCTTTCGCTTCACGTCTTGGGCTTTGAACAAGACACCAAAAACACCCATTTCCTCCCATAGAATAGGAGGAACTACGAACGCTTTGATTTCCCTATTTCGGTAAACGGGAATACGTAGGCATAAGATTGAAAGAAAAATCTTAGCGAGCACACTAAACAAAAACCCAAAATCCCATACTCTCATGTATCTACCAAAAAGCATCAGTCCTAAAATTCTAATCCTTATTCCCCGCCAGAAAGTCCTAGAAAGAGATAAAACTGTATTGGCGAAAATACAAATAACCAGTACAAAGGCCCCCCACATTGATAGCATTCGTAACCTAACAGACCGCTGTTTAAACTCAGTATGCAAAGCAGGGTTAATTGGAGACATCTATTTCCCTTCCTTCATCAGCTCACAATAGGATAAAAAATGAATCGACCTGTAGTAAGCTCAACCGCAGAGAGCGACCAGCGCTTAAGAACCGCGTCCAAAATCGCTCGCTACAGGAAATAGCGACGCTGGAGATGACACGGAGGAATCTCGAAACTTGCAGGAGGAGGAGGAGGACTACCCTCTACATCGACAATGAGCGGCCCAGCAGTCCTCGCCCGCTTAGGTGTCCCTTGAGCCCTCGGGGACTGATCCTCAAAGGTCACAGGTGCAGTTAACGCTGCGTGAGTTTTCTCGAAACCCTCGAGCACTGCAGTAGAGGGAGCATTCTCGGGCACTATCATAGAAGAGGCAGGCTGGGAGGTACTTTGTTCAGCTGGATGAGATTGTTCTTCCCTCGCCCTTTTTTCCCTCAGCTTCGCGTATCTTTTTGCAGCTTTGACCATTTTCTCTGCAAAAAGAAAGAAAAATATTAGTAAAACAAGATACACAGACAAGAAACAAATCTAACTCGAGGGTCGTTACACCACCTAAAAGCTCGACAGCCTCCTCATCAGAGAAAGTCTCGAGCAAGACACGAGTATTAATCAGGCGACGGATCTTCGGCACCTGCTCATCACCACCTGTCGAGGTCTCTTCGCCCTCGGATACGCCGGAGATTTTGTTCAAACTCTCCACGTACTCGACAATCTTATCATAAGCCTCACGATCCTCGACGTTGAGCTTATTATGCCTCACTTTATATTTGTCAACCCACTCTTTATAGTGCTCTTCTGTCCAATAGAGGGGAAATTTTGGCACCAACACTTCTGTAGGCAGCCCATTCACTTCTTGATTCACCCGATCGTAAATCGAATTAATGGCCTCGGGAGAGACCGGTTTCACGAAATAATAACGCCACTTGAAATCTCGAACAGAGTCCAAGTAGGTATGAAATAGAGCTTTATTATGTTTGAACGACACCCAGCCGTGTCGACCATCAGTCGTAGAACGCCGCAGATGAAAAATCCAAAAAAAGAGGGACACCGTTGCCCTAATCTCCAAATACTTGCAGACGAGCTCAAAAGCCCGGAGAAATGCCAAAGAATTCGGATGGATTTGCGATGGTGCCAATTTTAACCATTTAAAGACCCCCTCTTGGAAGTCTGTGAAGGGGAGCCTCCAACCCGCCTCTTGAAACATAAACTCGTACACCGGGAAGCGCATTCCCATATACGGTGTACATATACGCTGGTCCTCGTTGGGACGGTACACTTTCCAAGATTGCTCGGAACCAAGCAACCTATGCTCAACAGTGCAAAATCCATTCTCGTCGGGGAATGTGAAGACAGACGACATAGTGAGGGCCTCATCACACACCCAGTCCTTAAACAGACGCTTTTGCCTATAAGCCATATGGGCCATCGGGATTTTAGCTTGGCTATCTTCCTCGAATTCACCTACGGCCACTTCAGCAGCCAATCTGTCCATCAACCTGAAAAGCAGAAGGGAACAGGTGAATTCGACGAGTCATACCAAACCAGCCAGTCGGAGATGAATAACAGATGTCCTCGGGAAACTCATCGCTTCCCCGGATAATCTTGCCTCTTTTCCCCGTGAAATCAACGAAAAAGAGTAATTATTGGGGACCCAAAACTTTATCAGGTCCCCGCGATGTCCATTACATTCCCCAGAAAGTTTCTACAAATCCCCGGAATATTCATCCAGCTCCTCGGTTTTATTCAACGGATACAGAAACAGAAAAAATCTCATAAACTCTTTCTCTTAAAACAACCAAAGATCCCTGCCGTACTCGCCAGGAATCTTTCCATTTCTCACGAGAACTTTCATCAGTTCATCAGAGAAACGATCTCAAGCAAACTAAACTAAAGAAAGATACCAGAGAAAACAGCAGTTTTGAAGAAAATACCTTGTAAATGGCGAAATATGGTTCAGGCACGGCGCATCGCGACGGTTAACGGCGAACTTGCGGTGGTTGACGGCGGCAAACGGAAGATGAGAAAACGGAAAAAGGAGAAGAAGCGATTCTTAGACGAAATAACGAAAAATTAGAAATGAAGGGAAGGGAGAGTATTTATAGAGAAATCACGGAACTCGAGAAGCTTGCGACACTCGAGCACTCTACCCTAGGCAGCCACCCTATGCAATGATGACTAGTGACACGTGGCGCACTGACACCGGTCAAAAAACCCACGTGCGTCCTTTCATCATCCCATCGTTTCGAAACGAAAACTTCTTGTCTCCCCCACACTTCAATCATATGCAAATCTCTGTTAACCACAAGCTGCCAGTGCCCGCCTCATGATAATCACGGGAATTTCGACCATGCTGATATCCTCCTCGGATCATCCTTTGGTATTTCCCCGACACAATTATTGACCCTCAAGTCATTACTCTGATACCTCAAAGCAACAACTTGGGAGGGGGGGCTCCTGTTCTGGACTGGACCGTGATTTCCTACAATCAGACAGGCCCAATCCATACAACTTGAAGAAGCCCAATAAAGTCCTAGAGAAGGACACTTGACTGCCATACGCGAACCCAAAAGCATTCGGGCACCCTAAGAGTCCGAGGACACTTGAGCATCCAAAGACAAAGGAAGACATCACACCCTGATGAGAACCCCCTCGACATAGTAGCCTCTCCCCGAGAGAATACTCCCAATCCCCGCTGACTCATAGGTCCTCGACATACCCGGATCGGCTCCATTAGGTCAAAGTCCAGACTGCAACCACCACATCTCCTCGACATCGTAGACTCTTCTCCGAGGAACCCATCAACGGTCTTGTTCATACAAATACGTTTCATGTAACCGTCTAATAATGGCATTAAAGGGATAGTTACACTAGGGCGTTGACCACGAGCTGGTCATTATTACTACACGTAAGCACTAGCAGTTACTTGGAACGGGTCACACGCGGGTCCCACCCGTTGCAAGTAACCATTGGCCACGCGCTGGGGGTCTCCTATAAATACCCTCTCACTTGAGAGGGCCAGGATAAGTTAACTTCTTACTCTCATTCTTACTCTCTGTATTTGTTGAGCACTCACTGACTTAAGCATCGGAGTGTCCTACAGGTACACCCCCCCACTGTCCTTCATCGTCACTGAAGTAGCAGTTATTCCAGACATCGTTGGCCACTTTCAAATAATCTGATCCAGGTACGATCACAATGTACGACCTCTATATAAACTGCAACAAATAAAATAATTAGAATACAAAGAAGATAGGATGAAAAAAAAACTAGCACGATTCGTTGCGGAGATTATTTATCGTCATCCATTAATTAATGGAGAGGATGGTATAATTTTCTACGTAATGGAGACGATCAAGAACGACGAAGACGTGAAATCAATGTTCAAGTGCCACATGATGATCGATCAATTGCCCATAATTGAGCTATACATTCGTCTGCTTGACAATGCCGAAACATTTTCGACTCAAGAGACGCACACGCACCAATATGGCATGAGCCAAATATCTGACATTGAACCAACACAAAACAACGAACCTTTCATACCAAATGAAGAGGTTGGGGAACCAAGTGACGATGATCTTTAGGAGGTAAGGATGCAAGATCTTTTTGGTAACAGCGACGAGGAGGAGGATGAGGATATGATTGTCGATCCTACACATGCAATTTGCGCCGAACCTATAAGCTTGTACAATCCACCTGCCCATATGCAGAATATCTGTATGGAAGATGTTGAACCAATCTCTGTGTTTGGATGTGTCATACCAAACCATATAGCAGACGAAATAGAGATTGGTATGGAGTTTGAAAATAAGGAAGCTTGCATTCTCGCACTGCAACACTAGCATATTAGACACAATGTTGACTATTGGGTTTACCAATCTGACAACACACGATATGCCATTAAATGTAAAAAACAAGACTGCAATTTCAAATGAAGAGCTTCCATAAGAAAAAGGAACTCCAAATGGAAGATTGGTAAGTTGTCTGGGCCTCACACATGCACTACCACGTCTATGGCACAAGACCATAGGAAGCTCAGCTCACAAATGATCAGCCACAGCATTAGAGAGCTTGTCAACCATGACGCTTCACTTAAGGTGAATGTGATCATTGCCCATATCCTTGAAAAATACAGGTACATAACATCTTACAGGAAAGCATGGATCGCAAAGTGTAAGGCCATAGAGTCACTGTACGATAATTGGGAAACATCTTACAACGACCTGCCACAGTGGATACTGGTAATGAAAACCTATCTTCCTGGAACCATTATCGAGTTGCAAACCCTACCTGCAATTTCTAATGATGGTACACAAATATCTGGCAAACGAATCTTCCATCGTCTGTTTTGGGCATTTCGACCGTGTATACGAGGCTTCCCCTACTGTAAGCCCATTTTGCAAATTGACGGAACATGGCTATATGGCAAATATAAAGGAACTCTTTTAATGGCAGTGGCACAGGATGGGAATGCAAACGTTTTCCCAGTAGCTTTCGCTTTGGTGGAAGGTGAAACAAAGGAAGCCTGAAGCTTTTTTCTAAAGAACTTGAGGTTACACGTGACACCACAACCTAATTTGTGTCTAATCTCAAATAGACATGAATCAATAAAGAGTGCATATAGCAATCCCGAAAATGGATGGCAAGATCCACCTTCTACACATGTCTACTGTATTAGACACGTTGCTCAAAACTTCATGTGTGAGATTAAGGATAAAGCACTGCGCAAACAATTTGTTAATATGGGTAACAAATTACATTTCAGTTAGCTTAACTATGTTTTCGCTCTTTTACTATTTTCTTCATAACATTTCTATTACAGGTTACACATTGATGGAGGCTACATTTAACTACTATCACGGGGAAATCCGGGCAACAAACATTGAGGCCTCGCGTTAGATAGACAACATACCTAGGGAGAAGTGGGCAAGAGCATATGACGAAGGGCGTTGTTGGGGGCATATGACATCTAACTTGGCAGAAGCTATGAACTCTGTCCTAAAGGCAACTCGAAACCTTCCAATCACTGCATTGGTCAAATCTACTTACTATCGCATGGGTTCACTCTTTGGTAAAAGAGGCCACAAGTGGACCAAAATGCTGGCTACTGGAAAAGTTTTCTCAGATGATTGCAACAAGGGAATTGCTGATGAGGTAGCCAAGGCTAACACATATAATGTCATTCAATTTGATCATGAAAGATTTTGTTTCATGGTGCAGGAAAAAAAATCACAACGATGGTCGTCCGACAGGTACTTTCGGCGTTGACCTAAAGAATCGGTGGTGTGACTGTTGGAAATTTCATGTGTTTCGCTTACCTTGCTCCCACGTTATCGCAACATGTTTTAGTATACATCAAGACTACTCCATTCACATCCCAGAAGTTTTCACAGTTCTCAACGTATTCAAAGTCTACCAGGAGAGCTTTTTGGGATTACCCCACGAAGAAAAATGGCCAAAATATGAAGGATTTACACTTTGCCACGACGATTCCATGAGAAGAAATAAGAAGGGACGTCCAACCAGTAGTAGGATTAGAACCGAAATGAACGACGTTGAAAAGGAAAAGAGAAGGTGTGGGATTTGCAGAGAAATAGGACATATGCATCGAAAATGTCCTAATGTTGCCGGCCCGTCAAACCGACCGGCTAGATAATATTATTTGTTATCCAAGTATCTAAATAAGTAAAGTATGTAGCTTGAACTTGCTTTCTCTGTAATCCAGCACAAATTTATATTTCAAGACAACGTTTTCAAACAATTACGACACTAAGACTTGTTCATAAAACAACAACACAATGAACATTTAAATGATTCAACTAATCAACAACAACATTAGAAGATTACAAACTCAACGACCTAACATACAAGTTAATCCACAACAACAATCAACACAAGTGGATCTTCGACTCCTCTGTTAACTTCTCCACTATGTGCTGAAAACATACATTATACATCTTCATCATTTTCTATACGGTCCATGTAATACAAGTACGTACCCTCTGGGCTTGCATCAGTCAGCGTTATATACGGACAACGATACTCCATTTTTCTCACCTTCATACGACGGCCACCCAACTGTCGAAATCCTGTGTTAATTGCTGCAACCACGGTTCTGAAGTTCCACAATGGATCTAGGTAAACACTGATTTTTTTCTTGCCCATAAAACACAAGAGCTTTGACCGAAATTTTTGAATACCCAAATACCTGCCTGGAATGATTAGTGTTGATACACGACGACGTTTATTTATAGAAAAATTTTACATTTCTGCTCGCCAACTCATTCGACGAGTATCACTCATTTTTATAACATTTAAAAAAAAATTCTGAAAAAAATAATATTTTATTATTATTATATTATTATTTAATTAATTTATATTTTTGTAATTAATTAAATGAGTTTATTAAAACATATAAATATATTAAAAAAATAAAAAACAAAAAAAAAATCCCTTCACATGCTCGCCATCTCAAGTGGTGGCCACCTATTGAGTAAAATTTTCTTCATGTGCTCGTGGAACCAAATGGCGAGCACCCTAAAGATATAGGGTATTCTGGAAAAAAATTTTGAGAGTGGGGTATTATGGTATTTATATTTTCAAAAGGGGGTACAACAGTAAAAAAGTATTTTTTTTAACGTTCTTTTTAAAAACCATTCAATTTTTTATTCAATGCATTGTCTTTTCCTTTCCCTTTATGAGAAGCGTGTTCATAGAAGTGAGGGGACATATAGGCAGCGATTTATGGATTTGGTCTTTTTTTATTAAATGGCTGATTTCTTTTCCTATTTCCTAGCTATCCACGTGGCCAACATTAGATGAGAGGGGCGGCCATGTGTTTCATCTTTATTTCATCAGCCCTCTCATATTAGGGTTTAGTGTGTACTTTGGCCATTTAGAGGCCCAACCTGTGTTGATCCCTTCAACAAACATGATGTCCCACTAATACACCCTCTAAGCTTAGCTTTTCTACCTTTTATCTAATTGTTTGCTTTTCTATTAATTTTTAATGAACATGTTTAATTAGTATTATTCATGCAACACTACATAAGTGGGTGAAGATTTGGAGCAAAGAGATACCATATAAGGTATCTTGTTTAATATGGAGACTGTTACAAAATAGGCTCGCGTGTAAGGAAAATTTATTCAAAAGGGGGGTTCTATATTTGGACCAGATCCAGTGCAGTGGTGGGTGCGGGGCAGTGGAGTCGGTGTCGCATATATTTTTCGTATGTCCTCTATTTTCAGGTGTTTGGATTGAAATCTTCAAGTGGCTAAGAGTGAAGACAACCTTTCACAATGAAGGATGGCAGCACATGATCCAATTTGAGAATCTGTTGGGAGGTGGTGTCAAAAGAAGTAAGAAACTATTCACAATTTGGAGTGCAGACGTGTGGAGAATTTGGAAAAATAGGAATGATAATCTTTTCCGAAACAAAGGTGTCGACATAGATAGAATAATAGAAGAAGTGAAGATCGCATCCTGGAACTGGATCAGATTGAAATCTAAAACGATCGAAGATAATCTGGTTGCGTGGTGTATGAATCCTTCGGCAAGTCTAGGCATAAAGATCTGACAGGTAAATGCCACATGTCATCTATCAGGATTTTGGTACAGGATTTGGATATCTCGATAGTACAGATTGCAAGCAGTCCTTTTGGCCTAGGCGTTGTTGTTAGCATATAGCAGAATAATAGAGTGGCCCAGTTTAGTGGTGGTGTTAAGGGCCTGGCAAGTCAGAATTGCTGGGAGATTCATAATGTTCCTTGAGCAGATGGGGATTTTGGTTTCTAGAGATTTCCTTGTGGTTTTTTTAGAGCATTTGGGAAGCACTGTAATTCTTCTCTACTATCCACAATTCAATGGTATACCATATATCAGCAAGGAATAGAGAATTGCTGTAGAAGGAGTACTACAGTCCATAATATGAAGAAGGTTCTGCGCCATATTGGTGTTATGCAAGTCCTTAGACCGCCATTTTCCTGCTCCAGCGCTCGAGGTTGGGTAGCAAGATTTGCTGTCTGGAGGCTTAATCAGATGGCCCAAGGCTCGTAGTTAATTCTGGATGAGGGGCATGTGTTGGCTTGGCAGTCAAAATTTGTTGGGAATATTGAAGGAACTCAGTGGATCCAGGTTTGCTTGTGGCAAATGTTGTGCTAGGCTGGGATTCTCAATTTTCTTTGTCTGGAATCATCTGATTGACCTTGTCGGGTGACTCGTAATTTCAGCTCCGGTTGATTCAAGGGGGAGCTGGTATTTTTCCTCCTTTTGCGGCGTGAAGGCAGTCAAGGCTGAAACGTCTTGAGCTGCAATATTTTACTTTGATCTGCTGATGGTCGTGAGTCGTGTGGGTTGGAGCCTGGATCATATTTGTGACAAAGATGTTTGATCTGGATGTTGAGGAAGCAGATACAAGGATCTTGGGGCCTATGGAGGATAGTGTAGGTTTTGAGAAAATGAGTCATTTTGCTTGGTATGGTGTTTCAGATTTTAGGGGTTGGTAGTTCTGATATGGTGTTTCTTTTTGTGAGTGAGTTTCAATTTTTCTTTCTGTTTGGTCTGGTGATTCTGAACTTATGTTTGTATCATTCAAATGGCATTACTTGTGCCATGTTTTTAATATATTCATTTTTCCTTTCCCAAAAAAAAAATTAATCTTGCTTAATGGCCTTAACCAAATAAGTATATTAAGATTCTAACATTAATAATTAAAATGCTTATTTGATTTATTAGTTATTTAATCTTAGGAGTTAATCGATAATTAACAATATAATCCAAGTCGTTTCCCTAATAGAAACATAACACTAAAATATTTGCATAATTAAATAATGGAGGTAGTGGGTTCTTGGAGTCTAGCACTCCTTGGGTCCTTGAACGGTCGCTCCCGAGGCGCACGCTTTGGGTTGTGATCGTTTCGATCTTTCATTCTTAATCCTCTAATCCTATTAAAACACTTAATTCATTTAAAATACCTAACACACCTAATCAAAATCTTTTTCCTAATTAAATTACGAAAGAACTGAGTTCTTGGAGTCTCGCACTCCTTGGATTCTTGAGTGACCTCTCTTAGGGGGCACGCCTTGGGTTGTGAGTTGCTAGACCTTTATTTCCTAAAACACTCGCTCAAATTATTTGGACAAAGACCTTCATTGTCCAACAAACACGATTTTGTAATTAATCGAATGAAAAATGTGTCATTGGGATCTAGCATCCGAATAATGCCCCGATTAATTGGTTGCGAGGCCAGCGTCTCGTTTATCGAATAATTGTCATTCTCCCTAAAACACTTAACAAATCAAACCTCATATTCACGCATCCATACGAATAAACTCTTCGCATACCCTAGCCCAATTCGAATACGTAGCCAAACACTTTCTCGATCAAACTTCAAAAGAAGGATATTCTTGGAATCTAGCATTCCTTGGATCTTCGAATGAATGGCTCTCGAGGCACGCCCCTTGGGTTATTATTCATTCAATCTTTTTGACTTTTAAACTAAATAATTTTCAAACCGATCCTCGATTCTTCGTCGAGCCACTTCTCAAAAATTCCTTGTAAGTCGAGCGCCTTTTGCCTCGGCATCAAACGCACACTTGCACATTTCGTGGTTTCGATACTAGGAGCACCATTAGGGACTAGTATCGATCCTCATCTCTTTTCGCAACCAATCCGATTCAATCTTTTTCCAAACCGTTTTCTTAATCAACTTACGAAAGAAGAAGGTTCTTGGAGTCTCGCATTCCTTAGATCTTCGAATGAATGTCTCTTGGGGCACACATCTTGGGTTGTTGTTCATTCACCCTTTCGTCTTAAAACACTTAATTTTTATCAAACATTTTTGCAATCAACTCGCAAAAGAACTGAGTTCTTGGAATCTCGCATTCCTTAGATTCTTGAGTGAGTGCTCTCGAGGCACGCCCTTGGGTTGTTTGTCATTCGATCTTTCGTCTCTTAAAATTTAACCCCTTCCTTTCGTGGTCGTATCCACGAACTACGAACACTCTGATTCTTCATTCATTCGAATGTAAGATACGTAGGCATAATATTGCGATGATCTTGGCGAGCACACTTCCATCTTTTTCCGTCATTCTGCGTCTACCTTCCCTCCATCTACCATTTTCCCCACTTTCCAAAACTCTTCCCCGTAGTCGAACTACGATTGCTCTGATTTCTCATTCTCGTTCGAATGAGCATACGTAGGCACCAATCCTTGGCGAGCACCCTATCCTAAAACCACCCATTTCCCCTTAGCATCGAATCCTTTTCTTGTATCTTTTCGCCTTATCTCGTTTAGAAGAAAACAAACAAGCTTAGCTAACGTTCATCACAATTCGAACTAAGAGGTTCCCGTTGAGTACAACGGACGTGAGGGGGTGCACGTACGTACCTTCCTCTCACGTAACCAACTCTCGAACCCAGAATGTGGTTGCGACGACCATGTTCTTATCTCTTTAAAGGTTTTCTCGATATTTTCCTTTCCCTCTTTTGGGATAAATAAAGTTCGGTGGCGACTCTGTCGAACCACAATTTTCTTCCGCGCCTTTTGCTCGAGGGTCTTATTTTCGATTGATTTTTTGAGGTGCGCCACCATGGAGGGTCATTTGTTCCAGAACCACGACATGGTATACTAGTCGAGGCTATTGGAATAGATGAGCATGGTGGGCACGTTCGTGGTGTTGGAGAAGGCGTCGACATTAGATTATTCTTTGGTCCAACAAAAAAAAGCGCTGACAATGCCGAATTACAAGAGCATAGAGAAAAGCTTGCTCTTGTTGAGAAAGATTTAGAAGAGTAGAGGAAGATGTTTGAAGCCGAGCAGGAAAGTCAGAAGAAAGACATAGAAAAGTTAGAAGAATTATATGCGGTAAGTGTTTTAGCTGAAATGCTAGTGTTTTATATGAAATATGTGATATATTATGTTTAATATGAAAAGTTAGAAAAGATAGAAACGTGTTTATTATGTATTGATATATTGTCGCAGAGAATAAGTGGATCCTTACCAAAATGCACGGATGAAAATGATACTAATAATGTTGATGATCAAGTTCTCCAAACACATTGTGTACGTAATGCTAGCACCAAAGGAAACAATTGTTCAGCCGCCCACGCTAAAGAGGTTAACGAGTTATTGAATCCTTCCACAAATGAAATCTCCATGTTATACATTTTGGTTGCGGAACGTAATGATTCATATCCTCTTTCTCTAGAGCATTGTCCATCAGTAGAGCTCTATTATGTTTATCCTAGTGACATTCGAGATTTTCTCTATGGTGGTACTTGGCTGGATGTAGGGATATTGCAACTTTGGTGCACATAAATATATACTTGAATATGCATGTCATTAGAGTACATTATAATTTTTGTATTTCCTTTACTTATTTTTTGAATTTTGTTTAACCATTTAGGTACATTCATCGTGTATGTATAGAGTTAAATAAGTTCAATATTTATGGCATTTTGGATTCGTATAGTATTCGATGGACAAACAATAAGCCAAAAGATATTGAGACATACATTTCGGGACGGTTAGGTCAAGGGGGAAAAGAATGTTACTTTGCACCATTTCTCAATGCGTAAGTAATTTTGAAATTGTGGTTTATCTTTTATAGTTAGTTTTATTTTAGAGAATAATATATATATATATATATATATATATATATATATATATATATATGTGTGTGTGTGTGTGCGTGCGTGTGTATATATATATATATATATATATATATATATATATATATATATATATGCTCGTGTTTATTCAGTGAACATTGGCAATTGAACATCATATCGCTTAAGACGAATATGATAATGACATTATGTTCATTACATCAACCACTCAATCTTAAAATGAAGCAAATTATTAATAAGTAAGTTTATGTTTATATGAAATTTTCATTTATACATATTTTCTTTGACTTTGTAATTGGTTTAACCCGTAAAATATTTTCAAATGTACATTGTTGTGCAGCGACACAATATGTTAAACATTGTCTTCGCCGACATTGTTGATAAATGGGATCAGGTATATATTACATATGTAATGAATTGTTTATAATGCACTTATGGGTCCTCAATAATGAGCTTAATCTGGTATATTTTATGCAGACTTTTAACGACGGAACACCATTCCCATGCGAAGACTTTGTAGAGATTCGTAAACGTTGGGCGTATATGTTCAATGTGATTAATGAATCTTAAACATGAGATTCATCTGTAATATATATATATATATATATATATATATATATATATATATATGTATGATGTACATTTGAGTTTGAGTATTGTAAATAACATTTTTTATTTGATGAAATAAATAAGTATTTAAGTTTGAGTGTTGGTAATATACATCTTCAATTGTTGTTTCTGTTATGTTACAGTTTGATGTACATTTGAGTTTAAGTGTTGTAAATAACATTTTTGATTTCATGGAATAAATAAGTATTTGAGATTGAGTGTTTTAATATGCATCTTAAATTGATGTTTTTGTTCTGTTACAGTTTAAACAATACAGGTTAAAAAATGAAAAAATTTCAAAATGCAGAAATTTATTTTTTAAAAATGCATATAATTTAACGACGGTTTTTTATTATGACCGTGGTTGTATAATGGATAATATATAATATAACCACGGTTTTTATAGAATACTGTGGTTATATACTTAAAAATGCGCTGGGATTTGAACCTGGGACATTTTATATATGACAACGGTTTGGTTAATAATTGTGATAATATATCGCATGCATTCAGATTTTCCACAACGGTCATAAGACCGTGATTGTAAGTAGCGCATATACAAACACACCCTACATAACAACGGTAGGTCACGCGTGATGTTATCCCTTTTCTAACCATTGTTGTATATGTTTTCCGTAGTAGTGGACCCTCCATGCAATGTTTGTTGATCCAATACACATTTTACGCATGATCGTGTGTTATGGACTGGGACACCAAGGTTCCGAGTAACATATATGGAGAAAAGGTGCCTTGTCCGAAAGAGGGGCACTTGAACCAATAAAAGGGTGACTTGGTAAGGACGATGGGCTAAGCGTATGCCTATCGCCTCGCCCCAAATCCTCTTCCATTTCTACCACTACATACTCCCTCAAGAATGAGGGCTCGTATAGTCTGAAGTATTTTAACCTCTGACTCATCTTGGAACCTTCCTTAAAAGCCTAATCGAAGCTTTATTCTTGCCATTAGTTCACCAGGTTTCAAGTGATCCTTCTAGACAAGGTACAGCTTAATCCCTAAGATGAAATTTATTTAAGTCCCTCAAGTGAGACTTAGTTTAGTCCCTTAAGCAAGACTTAGTTGATTCTTTATGATGAGGCTTTAGTTGAGTCTCCCTGATGAGACTTAGTTGAGTTCCTTATGTGAGATTTATTTGAGTCTTCCTTGGGGTTTGAAAAGATCCTCCTAACACAATTGCTCATAGATGGCTAGGATTTTCTCTATGGAAATCCATCAGTTCGATTACTCCGTAGGGCGGCAAGGGTCTTCCAGTGGAAGTCCAATAATATAATTACCCTGTAGGGCAGCAAAGATCTTCCTATGGAAGTCCAATAATGTAATTACGCCGTAGGGCGACAAGGATATTCTGGTGGAAGTCCAACAATGTATTTTGTAGTCAAACAATAATAACTTTTTTTTACAATTATCAAAATCTTTTACAAGAGTTTCTATAACTAGGTGACTCGATCCCTACCAATCAACTATAATAATATCTCAGATTGATTGAGTTCCATGATTTAGGAATGAGCCGTCCATCTAATTCTTCGAGTTCATAGGCACCATTAGGCAACTTATGATATATATGATATGACCCCTACTAGTTAGGTTGTAGCTTTCCCTGTTAGGCGAGCACTACGACTTGTCATATCACTAAATTGTCTTCCTGCATTTCTATTCAAACTACCTTGGAGTTATATCTTCTAGTTTCTCTTTGTTTAGCAGAGAACTCTTGGATATAGGTGAAATATCTTGTTTCGTCAATTAGGTCAGAAACACATCTTAACACTGCTTTGTTTTCTTCCTTATTAAATTGGGAGCATCGTCATGATAGCATGTCGATTTTGACTGACAGCATGGTGTTCTCCCCGTACACTAGTGTATATACGTTTTCCCTTATGGTGGAGTAATGGGTGGTATGATATAACCATTGGACTTTGTATGGGTGATCGACCCATAATAATTTGGCGTCATCTAACTTCTTCTTAATCCCATTCAATATCACTTTATTTACCGATTCTTCTTGTCCGCTAGCCTATGGGTGGACAAGTGACAGGAACTTGGTTTGTACTCCCATGATCTTGAAAAAATTAATCATGGTAGTACTGAAAAATTTAGTTCCATTATTCGAGACGATAATTCTTGGTAAACCAAACATGCACATAATCTTCTGTAAATAAAAGTGACAAACTCTTTATGTCGTGATCTTGGACACAACCTTTACCTTTATGCACTTTGTGAAGTAATATACCCTAACGACCATGAACTTTAGTTAGCCAGGAGCTATAGGAAACGGTCCCAGAATACCATTGATAACATGTCCAAGGCATTGTCACAAAGTAGAGGAGTTCAGCTGACGCATGGTGTAGATTAACATATATATATGACATTTTTCACATTTCTTGATGAAATCCATGTTTTCTCTCATTAATGAAGGCTATAAGTAACACGTTATTAATAGCTTGTGGGCCAAGGCTCATCCACCAATATGGCTGCCACATGCCACTTGATGAACTTCAGCTAAAACCATAGTGATTTTATTTTCCCACAGACACCTTAACATAGAAGTGGCTCTTTCCATTTTGTAGAGTTCCCTGATATAAAAAACATACTTTGTTGCACGCTTACGAATTTTCTTTTCTTCTAACTCGTCTTGTGGTAATTCGCTTGATTGTAGGTAGTGGATTATGATGTGTTTCTAGATACTGCTCACTGTTTATAATATTAAATAGGTGATTTAATATTAATTCTAACATTACGATAACCTACATGGTCACATGCATAGAGTACTTATAGTGGAATGGATGATTAAATTAAACATGATTTAATTTAATTATGTATTAATAGTATTTAAATTTTTTAATACATTAATATTGTGGACCGATTTTCGTGACCCCACCAATCCTGAGATGGTGAAATCCTCATGCACTGTGCTTGTGCCACTTTCAAATTTTTAATATTTATCCTATGATGCTTAAAAGGAAGGGGAAAGAGTCTAAACTAACCCTGCGTGCAAATGTTTTCCCTACAAATGCAAAGAGATATGGAATCGGGGGTTGATTATACTAAAGGAAGCTATTAACATCCTAAGTATCTATATTACTCTATAGAAACCTTTTGTACATATTTACTATTAGTTATCTTATCTACTTAAGTTGTTTACTGTTGATTGGGAAAGTTTTAACCTATGGATGAGAATGAGAATGTGAGATGTTTTTGGGAGTTTTTGTTTTATGATAGGTACGGGGACCTAAGGGGTTTTATTTAAAGGTGTGCTCACTAAGATCTTACGACCTTATGCCTACGTATTCCCAAAAAGAGGCTTTAGGAAATCAGAGTGTTCGTATTTCCACCTAACTATGGGTGGAATTTGTATCTTGTTCAAAACCCTAGATGATGAAGCTAAAAGGGTATTTATGTATCTTGTTCAAAGCCCAAGATGTGAAGCTAAAAGTTTTGTTGGTTTGAAAGAAAAGACGAATTGTCATTTTTAAGGGAGATATCCCACCTATTCATCACAAACATTTGAGAATAATATCATAAGGGAAGAAGCTTTGAACTTGGATGTTAAATAATCTTAAGCAATGCCACATCTTCCTTTATAAGTCTTTGCATGCTAAGAGAAAAACCTTAACTTGGATATAGTATCAACAAGTGTGGCACTTACATCACTTAGATGAAAGAAAAGTTTTGGACCATGATAAAAGAAGGACTCCAACTTAGATTTTGAATCAACAAGTGTGCCACTTACATCACTTATATGAAGAAAAAGTTTTTAATGTTTGATTTTGAATTGTGGTGCATAGAAGAGATATCTTCCTATATAGATGACTCAATGTTTCATCTCTGAGTATCTTGTTCAAAGCCCAAGATGTTGTAGCTAAAATATTTGTATCTCGTTCAAGGCCCAAGATGTGAAGCTAAAAAGTTTATTTGTATCTCTTTCAAAGCCCAAGACGTGAAGCTAAAAAGTTTATTATAGCCTGAGAGAAGGCTGACTTAATTGAGGGGAGTTTTGAATTGATGGTATCTTGTATGAAGCCCAAGATGGAGGCTATGGTGAAGTTGACTTCATCGAAGGGGAACTAGTGTTTGAACTAAATTGTAGTTGAGGGAACCCTAATGTTTGAACTAAGTCTAAACTAAGGATGAGGTGTTATAAATGTCAAGAGAAACTTAATATGAATAAGTATATGACAAGTATTTAACAAGTATAGACATGAATTGAAAGTGGAGGGTTTTACACTCTAATAGAGGCCCATGTCTAAGCATGGTTTAATTGAAAAGGTGGTGGGTCTTACACTCTAATAGAGGCCCAAAGAGTTTGAAATTTGAATTAAAAAAGGTGGTGGGTCTTACACTCTAATAAAGGCACAAAGAGTTTTAGATTTGAATGCCACTAGGGCTGTGTTTGATGAAAGTTGAAGATTGAGATTTGAAAGATTGAAAGATTTGAGAAATTGAAGAAAGTTTTGATAGGAGGGGAGGGACTTACACTCTAATAGAGGCCCATGAGTTATTTAAGAAGTTTTAAAAAAGTTTTTAATCAAGATGAAACCCTAATGAAAGATTTAATCAGCGGTATTTTCAAAAAGGAAATGATTTAAATATGGTATAAATGATGTGTAAGTCAAGATAAACATGTTGTGATCTTGTAACAATGTTTTAAACAAAGTGTATTTATCCATATGAGAATCAAAAAATGAATTAAGTTTGAAACAATTAGAAAGAAAATCAAATTTTCAAGGTTTTAAAAATAAAAAAACACTTCTTTTCAACTTAATAAAAAGTGATTAAATAAATACTTTTTTTTGATTTTTTTTATAGATTAAAATAATAGAGTGTATGAGTGATATGTGTGAAAAAGATTGGATAAAAAAGAATTAATTTGATAAGAGAAATAAATGTTTGAATTTTGGAATAAAAATGTGAAAAATATGAAAAGTGGTAAAAAAAGTGTTGTGGGTGGGATTTGAACCCACGCCACCAAGGATCAAACCATCAAAACATACACTTGCCAACTGAGCCAACGTGTGTTGGTGATAATTAAACAAAACCATTCAAAAAAATATTAAGAATACGTGCCAAATTCAAAAATGCGCGCCATGAACTTCATCTTCTCCCTCGAGCTCCATTTTTGCAGAAAGGGCTCTATCCCACTCAATACACAATGGTTTTGAAAGATGTAAACATAAAAATTATTCGTTTTTAAACAAGGAATCAAATGGTGCTATTTAATTTCATTTATTTTTAGTATGGAGTGAATTATTAAGCACGAACCAGATGAACCCTAGTTTTGCAAAAACTATAATAAAATCCTATACATGTAATATAAATAACAATTAATTAAGGGTAAATGATCTATGAACTACCAGAAAAACATTGGTAACTTGAAATAAAATATATGATGCATGAATCATAGAGTTTGAAAAGTTCAGGCTTACCTTGCAAGAGGAAATCAAATCCTTAGTTGAAGGTGTTACAGATGTGAAATGATGATCCTAACAGCTTCCCTGGACCTCAAGGATTGTGTTGAGATGCTTAGAACATGTTGAAACCTCATGGATTGCTTGGATCGAGTCCAACTGCAACTTGATCAAGGTGAGATGTGATCTTGATGAATTTGATGTTACATAAAATGTTTAAGTGTTTGGATCACTTATACATGATGTATATTGAAATTCTGGCACAGATATCAGATGTCCTACACAGATGTTGAGACACTGATATCCAACACAATGAACAAGATAATAATAATAATAACAGTGCAGAAAGTAAAGAACACAATGATCTGTTTACCCAGTTCGAATCAATAATCCTACTCTGGGGGCTACCAAGCCAGGGACGAAACCAATATACGATAGTATTAATTCACAGATCATACAATAACCAAACCCTGTTATAATCTGCTCACTTAATCACTACCCTTCCTATGACTTCTACCTAAGACTCACCTAGGTATGAGGCCCTCCTCAAATCCCTCTACAATCACAACCCGTGATTGGTTCCTTTCAACACAAGTAACAAAAACGAAAGTCACACTTTCAAAACACACAATTCTCAATACTTCAAAGCTTATGAGAATTGACACACAAGAAACTCAATGCTTAAAAGCTTATGAGTAACTGACAGAACTTACAACACAAAAAACCAGTCCTTATACTGTTATCAGAATGATACCAGTTAGGCTCACAATTAACACTCGAAAACCCTAACAAAAACACACGTAAGTTCCACACCTAAACTAGGTTTACACCAGTCAATATATAGCATTAAATCTGGACTGGATTGGGCTTTAAAAACGCAGCAAAGAGACTGCTCACAAATCTGCAAAATAAACTCCAACAAAATAGGTCTTCAATCTAAAGTTTCCTAATATGTCTCCATAATTAGAAAGCGCTGAAAATCTGAAAACCAACACAAAAACATAACCCAAAAATACTTTGGATGCCACATAGGATAACCAAATATTCACAGAATATTCAGTAACAATTAACAGCAACAGAATCTTCTTTTAAATTGAAATCAGACGCGATGTCCTATGAGCCAGTATGGGACATCTTCATTCGACATGTTGAATGCAGAAAAATAGAACATCTTGTTTCAACATCTTGCTACTAGATTAGTTTTAGCAAAATAAATGCCTACCACAAAATCAACGAAATAACAATCTCCCCCTTTGGCTTATTTTGGCTAAAACTACACACAAACAAATCTTGCAAAGAACACACAAGCAAAAAATCCATATCAGAGACAGCAGCGAAATACCAACACACAACACAGTATAGCAGCAAAAAAAAACTCCCCCTCAACTGCAGCAACACAACATAACATTCCATATTCTCCCCCTCAGCTGCAGCAACACACACATTCCACACTACTCCCCTTTTTTAGCCAGAAATATGACAAAGGCAAGTAGAATAGTTATTAATATTTAAGAAATGGTCAAGTCATAGACCAGAATAAACAGCATCAGAGAGTAGATGCACACCACATCACATAACCAAGTGTCATGCACAAACTTCAGCATCTTCCCCTTCATAACCTCATGCACACACTGCACTACCAGAACCTCCTTTAATCTTTTCAATCTGGCAGCCAGAAGGAACATTAATTGCTATAGTTCTTCATGAATGCAAACCCCAAGTCTGCTCCTCAGGTTTTCAAACTGAACTGCATCCAGAGCCTTGGTAAATATGTCAGCAAGCTGATTCTCGGTGCTCACATGCTCAAGAGTTATGACTTTGTCCTCCACAAGTTCTCTGATGAAGTGATGCCTGATATCAATGTGCTTAGTCCTGCTATGTTGAATAGGATTTTTAGAAATATTAATAGCACTCAGGTTGTCACAAAATAATGTCATGACATCTTGTGTGACATTATACTCAGATAGCATTTGCTTCATCCACACCAGTTGAGCACAACTACTTCCAGCTGCTATGTACTCAGCTTCAGCAGTAGAAAGAGAAACAGAATTTTGCTTCTTACTAAACCATGAAATAAGATTATTTCCCAAAAAGAAACATCCTCCAGAGGTACTCTTCCTATCATCAGCACTTCCAGCCCAATCAGCATCACAGTATCCTACTAAAATGGAACTTGAGTCATGGGAGTACAACAACCCATAATCACATGTACCACTCACATACTTAAGAATTCTCTTAACTTGATTGATGTGACTGACCTTGGGTTCTGCTTGGTATCTTGCACATACGCCAACAACAAAGGTTATGTCTGGCCTACTTGCTGTAAGATACAGCAGACTTCCAATCATGCTTCTGTATAAACTTTGTTCAACATTCACACCCTTTTCATCTTTGGATAACTTCAAGTGAGTAGGAGCAGGAGTTCTCTTATGCTTTGCATTATCCAATCCAAACTTCTTCACAATATTCCTCGCATATTTGCTCTGACAAATAAAAATGGAGTCTTCCATCTGCTTGACTTGTAATCCAAGGAAGTAAGTCAATTCACCTACCAAGCTCATCTCAAATTCAGTCTGCATTTGGTTGACAAAATGTTGGACCATTTCATCCGACATCCCACCAAACACAATATCATCTACATAAATCTGAGTAATCATTAGTTTCCCATCCTTCCCCTTGACAAAAAATGTTTTATCAATACCACCCTTCCTGTATCCATGGTTGACTAAGAACTCAGTCAGCCTTTCATACCAAGCTCGTGGAGCTTGTTTCAACCCATACAACGCCTTCTTTAGCTTAAAAACATGTTCAGGAAAATTTGGATCCACAAACCCTTTAGGCTGCTCAACATAAACTTCCTCATTAAGATAGCCATTCAAAAAGGCACTCTTGACATCCATTTGAAACATTCTGAATTTCAACAAACATGCTACTCCTAGCAGCAATCTGATGGATTCCAATCGAGCCACATGAGCAAATGTTGCATCGAAGTCTACTCCTTCAATCTGTGTGTATCCTTGAGCAACTAGTCTGGCTTTGTTTCTGGTAACAACTCCTTGTTCATCAGACTTATTCTTATAAACCCATTTTGTTACAATCACATTTGTTCCTGCTGGTCGTGGTACCAGTTCCCAGACTTCATTCCTCTTGAATTGACAAAGCTCATCCTGCATAGCACTTATCCATAACTCGTCTGTCAATGCTTCTTTGACATTCTTTGGTTCAAGCTTTGAAACAAAGCATGCATTTGACACAGCCTCCCTAGTTCTGGTTCTTACACCTTCATTCAGATTTCCAATAATCAATTCCTTAGGGTGATCCTTTTGAATCCTTATAGAGGGTTCCCTATTAGCATCCTCTACCTCTTCATTCTCAGGTCTAGTGTCGGTTTCTTGAGCATTATCTTCTACGGACTCAATGTCTTGTGAGATTTCATTGTTCATGGGAAGGCATGCTCCAACATCATCTGGGACATCTTCGTATTTCCCAGAGTCATCAACCACCATATTTATGGATTCCATCATCACCTTAGTTCTGGAATTAAATACCCTATATGCTTTACTATTTGTAGAGTATCCCAAAAATATCCCTTCCTCACTCTTAGGATCCATCTTTCGCCTCTGCTCACGATCCGCCGAGATATAGCACTTACTCCCAAACACATGGAAATACTTCACATTTGGCTTTCTACCTTTCCATAGCTCATAAAGAGTAACAAAAGTACTTGATCTGATAGTCACCCTATTGTGTATATAGCAAGCGGTATTCATGGTTTCAGCCCAAAAATGATATGGAAGCTTTTTGGCATGAATCATGACCCTTGCACACTCTTGTATAGTCCTATTCTTGCGTTCCACCACACCATTCCGCTGAGGAGTGATCGGTGATGAGAATTCATGAGTGATTCCTTCAGATAAACAAAACTCTTCAAACCTGCTATTTTCGAATTCTTTCCCATGGTCACTTCTGATTCGAACAACACCACAATCCTTTTCCCGTTGAATCCTTTGACACAACTCTTTGAAGGCTGCAAATACTTCAGACTTTTCTCTGATAAAGCTTATCTAGGTGAATCTAGAGTAATCATCAACAACAACATAGGCATATTTCTTCCCAACAAGACTTCCAACCTGCATGGGTCCCATTAAGTCCATGTGAAGCAGTTCTAGAACTCTAGAGGTTGTGGTAAGATGTTGAAGCCTTTTGTGTGACACCCTTGTTTGCTTCCCAACTTGACATTCACCACATATTTTATCCTCATCAATCTTCAGCTTGGGAATACCTCTAACAGCTTCATTTGACATGACTTTCTTCATCCCTTTCAAATGTAAGTGACCTAATTTCTGATGCCACATTTTGGTTTCATCTTCCTTTGACATCAAACAGGTAGACAAACTTTCTGATTCTTGAGGATTCCATAGATAACAGTTATCCTTAGACCTGGTTCCCTTCATAACAACTTTATCTTTCTCATTGGTTACTAGACATTCAGATTTTGTGAAATTTACTTTGAGTCCTAGATCACACAGTTGGCTTATACTGATCAAATTCGCGGTCAACCCTTTGACAAATAGAACACGATCCAGATTTGGTTGTCCTGTGTAGTCCAGCTTTCCAACACCTTTTATTTCACCTTTTGATCCATCCCCAAACGTGACATAATTGGTGGAGTGAGGCTTGATATCTGACAAGAATTTCTTCACACCAGTCATGTGTCTTGAACAACCACTGTCAAAGTACCAATCTTCCCTTGCAGATGCTCTGAGAGAGGTATGTGCTATGAGGTCGGCCATCATATTTCTAGGAGTCCATCTTCTCTTTACTTTAGCCTAACTCTGTCCTTTATTTTGTTGATGAGCAGTTTTGGGATAGCCGTGCAACTTGTAGCAAAAGGAATTTAGGTGACCAATCTTTCCACAGTAATGACATCTCCATGGTTTATACTTTGAACTACATACTTTTTCCTGATGCTTCATCTGATGTTGAAACATGTGATTTGGCATCCCCTCTTCTTGCTTTATTTTCTGAGGAACAAACTTTAATGCAGGCTTCTTGTAGTTCTCTGCTTGATTGTTAAAACCAAGACCTTGCACATTTCCAGCATCTTTCCCAGTCTGAAGAATCTCATGCAGCTGCGTGGTACCATTGTTCAGCATTCTTATAGATTTGGTCATATTGTCAAGTTTTGACTTTTGCCATACAACCTCCTCTTTAAGATCAGCAATGATTGATAGATGTTCTTCCTTCTCAGCTTCTAGTTGAGCTATCAGAACCTTCTGTTCTAATATTATCTGGCACCTCTCTTCATTCTTGATACACAACTCTGAGAACCCGGTCAAGACTTCTTGCTTAGTGAGTTCTCCAATATAAGATTCTTTGTCAGAATCAGACTCACAACTCGTTTCTCCATCAGCCTTACATATCCCGGTCAAGGCTGTCACCAATTTTGCTAATTCTTCTTCAAGATCACTCTCAGACTCTCCTTCTGACCAAGACACAGATAAGCCCTTCTTTTTCCTTTTGAGATACGCGGGACACTCAGTCTTTATATGCCCAAATCCCTCACATTCAAAACACTGAACTCTCTTCCCTTGATTGGAGTCTTCTTCAGTTCTGGACCTTCTGCCTCCATCCTGGTTTTTACTGATGTCGAGTGACTTGTTTTGAACATTTGCTCTTGAATTCCAGTCAATCCTTTTCAATACTTTGTTAAATTGTTTTCCAAGCAATACCAGATCTTTAGACACCCCTTCATCTCTGACCAGGTCACCTTCATCGTCTGAGTCACCAGCATTTGACATAAAAGTTATGCTCTTCTTTTTTTCAGACTTTTCACTGATCCCTAATTCAAATGTTTGAAGAGATCCCACAAGTTCATCCACTTTCATCTTATCTATATCCTGAGCTTCTTCTATAGCAGTCACTTTCATGTCAAATCTCTTAGGTAGAGATCTGAGGATTTTTCTGACCAGTTTGCTGTCAGACATCTTTTCACCTAGGGCACTTGAAGCATTAGCTATCTCAATAATGTTCATGTGAAAATCATGAATGCTCTAATCCTCCTTCATCTTCAAACTCTCAAACTTGGTAGTGAGAAGCTGAAGTTTTGACATCTTCACCTTTGAAGTCCCTTCATGAGCAACCTTCAAGACCTCCCACGCCTCTTTTGCAATGGTGCAATGTTCAATCAACCTGAAGATATTCTTATTAACACCATTAAACAATGCATTCATGGTTTTGGAATTTCCCACGGACCCTTTGTAGTCTGCATCATCCCAGTCTTCCTCTTCCTTCACTACATCAGTAGGAGTACCTTTTCCATCTTTAACCTTTGGGGGTTCCCATCCTTTGATAACAGCTTTCCAAGCTTGATCATCCATGGATTTGATGAATGCTATCATCCTCGGTTTCCAATAGTCATAGTTGGAACCATCAAGTAGAGGTGGTTTGTTCAAAAATCCTCCATCCTTGTCCATTGTACCAGAAAGTACCTTCCCTGAATCTCACCCAGAATTAAACAAGGGTGCAAGCTCTTGATGCCAATTGAAATTCTGGCACAGATATCAGATGTCCTACACAGATGTTGAGACATTGATATCCAACACAATGAACAAGATAACAATAATAATAACAGTGCAGAAAGTAAAGAACACAGTGATATGTTTACCCAGTTCGGATCAACAATCCTACTCTGGGGGCTACCAAGCCAGGGACGAAACCAATATACGATAGTATCAATTCAAAGATCATACAATAACCAAACACTGTTATAATCTGCTCACTTAATCACTACCCTTCCTATGACTTCTACCTAAGACTCACCTAGGTATGAGGCCCTCCTCAAATCCCTCTACAATCAAAACTCGTGATTGGTTCCTTTCAACACAAGTAACAAAAACGAAAGTCACACTTTCAAAATACACAATTCTCAATACTTCAAAGCTTATGAGAATTGACACACAAGAAACTCAATGCTTAAAAGCTTATGAGTAACTGACAGAACTTACAACACAAAAAACCAGTCCTTATACTGTTATCAGAATGATACCAGTTAGGCTCACAATTAACACTCGAAAAACCTAACAAAAACACACGTAAGTTCCACACCTAAACTAGGTTTACAGCAATCAATATATAGCATTAAATCTGGACTGGATTGGGCTTCAAAACCGCAGCAAAGAGACTGCTCACAAATCTGCAAAATAAACTCCAACAAAATAGGTCTTCAATCTAAAGTTTCCTAATATGTCTCCATAATTAGAAAGTGCTGAAAATCCGAAAACCAACACAAAAACATAACCCAAAAATACTTTGGATGCCACATAGGATAACCAAATATTCATAGAATATTCAGTAACAATTAACAGCAACAGAATCTTCTTTTAAATTGAAATCAGACGCGATGTCCTATGAGCCAGTATGGGACATCTTCATTCGACATGTTGAATGCAGAAAAATAGAACATCTTGTTTCAACATCTTGCTGCTAGATTAGTTTTAGCAAAATAAATGCCAACCACAAAATCAACGAAATAACATATATGAAGTGTTTGAATCAAAAGTTTGAGTGGATAAGCTCTGGTTTTGAAAACTTGATTCTCACTCTTTGAAATTTTGAAACTTTGAAGTGGAAGAAGAAGAATGAGAAAACAAGTGTTGTAATTGTTTTGGTGTACTCTGAATGATCAAATGTGGCCTTTATTTATAGGGGAACAAATTTGTTTTGGAGGAAAAGTGATGGTTGAAAGATGAGCTCAATGTTCAATGGTTTTGGCAATGCATCATTACTTCTATCTCAAGGTATCTTATCTCTTCCACTAACCTAGCTCTCCTTTTGACCAATTCCACATTCTGCAGATGTTTTTATTGTTGTTTAAGAGTGCATCTTGACTGGTGGGAGTGACTTCTTTGACAATGCATTATTCCACATAAATGCCTTTTGAATTCAAGGCTTAAGTGATAATGTTTCATCATTTCAAAGGGATTCCTCTTGACTTAGTGGCTCTATCTTGTAGGTTTTGTATGATTCATTCAGATTCTTGTTGAATTATCATTGTATGATCATCACACTTGGACTCAAAAAATTGTGCATCACAAGTAATGTCAAATCTACCTTACCAAAACAGTTGTATCAAGGCATGTTGTGAACTTTATATCTCCTTACTCAAGTGGAATTAGATTGTGCTCTTGGACATTTTGGAAAGCTGAGATGTTGTACTTCAACTTTGATGTTCATGGTTGGCCTTGGTTCATCTTGGATCATGGTGAAAAATGCCTCCCAATTTTGGTGTTTTGGCTGAAAAACACTTAGGCAGATTTTTACTAAGTGTTGGAATTTTACAACTTTGAACCTTGATTTTCATCACTTCATAACTTAAAATCCAAGAATTTTTTGGAGATGACCATGTATGACACTCTTGCTATATGAAATGAGATCTTCCATTTGAGTTTTGGAGTGAAGAAAATGGTTGCTTGGATAAAAAATTATGGCCTTGCAAAGTTGGGTACTTTAACATGAAATTTTAGGACTTAGTGAAAATTTGAAATTCTCCAATTTTGCTTCTTTTGCAAGTAACCTTGATTTCTTGATTAATCTTTGATCAAATGCCACTATGTGTCATATTTCTTTGATTAATAGCTCATGACACTTGATGTTGACAAAAAAGTCAAACTTTGGCTTGGTGCATCTGATGAAATTTGATCAGAGAAACCCTAATTTCCAATTCTTAATGAACCAATCCTATGAGGCAATTTTAAACTTATAAATAGACTTCAAAGGTACACTTGAGCTTCTTGAATCATATCTTGAGGTATTGGCTCATGCCCAGATGAAAAATTCACTTTGGAGGCCCTGATCAACCAAAACCCTAATTGGTGCATCATATTAACTTGGGGCTTGATTGATTTGAAATGATGTAGACTTATGCTTAATTCTTGATGAAGGAGATATCTTGATCTTTATGAATGAATGAGTGACTGGGTAAGTTAAAGATCATGCCCATTCTTGATTGATCCTTTGCCTGAGTCTCTTTTGAGGCTCAAAACCCTAATTTGTAATCAAATGAAACAAACAAGAATCTTTGTATCTCCAAATGGGTTAGTGATGCATAAAAGTATACACACATATGATTCTAATAAAATGCAAATGATGTGGGATCTTAGGATAAAAAATTAGGGTATAACAGATGCCCCTATTTAAGGTTCTCCTATCTAGAGAGGTGAAAATTGATATCTTAGTTTCGACTAGATAAGAGAGACTTAAATACAACTAAAAATTCACAAATTTTGGATCCTAAGATGCCATAAATGATGTGATGATTGTGAATACAAGACATGAGACTTGTGAGGATGACACCATAGAAGACTAATAATAATTCGAATCGTTGGGGATTAAAGAATTATTCACTGGGGAAAGAAATTAGGACTAAGGATGCAGCCTGCTGGGAAACAAAGAAGTATCTTCACTGATTAGGGAGATGACAACTCCATCGGGGGGACACGACTATGATTCTGATAATTTGAATGGTAACAGGCTCCTACTGTCGGAACATGCTTACTCATCTTCTTTAACTAAATAATCCTACTTAGAAAGGGTAAAACTTCCCCGCGTTTCTGGTCATGAGCCATGAAACTGGTCTTCGTTTCTAAAATAAACTTCCCCTCGATCCTGTTTTTAGCCATGGAACTGGTCTTCGTTTCTGAAATAAACTTCCCCTTGATCCCGGTTTTTAGCCATGGAACTGGTCTTCCTTTCTTCTTATCAAGTCTTTCTTTTGAAAATGTTGCGATAACAAGCTCTGGAAAGGTGATCACTTGCTCGATCAATAACTTCACCGAGAATCTTTCGAGGAGATGCAGACTAATTATCTTGCAGGACAGATTTCTCAAATAAAGAGACACAATTTATGATGGTTCTCACCAAACTTCTCACCGAGATTCAATGGGGAGATAGCCATTTGATGAAAATATACTTCACCATATTTCTCTTCGAGACTTCTTCGGAGAGACGCCATAAGATGAGTGACAATCTGATGTCAGACTTGCTGGGGAATACCATTGTCTGAAATGTAGAGGTTTGCAAACTTCTCTGCTGAGATGCCATTTACTGGAAAGATTTCATCATACTTCCCTTCAAGACTTCTTCAGAGAGATGCCATGTGAGGTAGGACAATTTTGAGGTGCTGATGACTTTATTGAAAGATGGACAAACTTCTTGGGAAGAGATTGCCATTTGTCGATCGACCGGGAATTTCTGGGACAAAAACAAGCTTCTTAAGAGACTGCCACTTGTTTGTCAGATGTAGATTCCAAAAAAGGATAAACTTATCTTCAACGGGGATCGACAAACTGCTCGGAAGGAGGCTGCCATTTGTTGATTAGTAGAGACTTCCTGGGGATGTGATATCCTTTTTTTCAAGAGGTTTTGCTAAGAGGCTTTCACTGGGGGATTTATTTTTATCTTGGAAAGCAAAGTGCGCCTCCGCTAGGAAGAGTGGGGTTTAATAGGTCCAAAAATAAATTCCTTCTCATTCTTTAGAGGTTCAAGTTATCAAAATGGTCAAGGATCGAATTCAATCTAGGAATAAACTGGAGATAGACTTTTTAAACAAGACACTTCCCAATGAGTAATGAACTCAAACTGAGAATTTATCCTATCCAAGTGTGGAGAGGAGGAATGAAGCAAAACTTCCACGAGGATCAAACTCATTGGGGACTTGGAAAGGATATACACTTTCTGCTTAAAGTTGACAACTCTATTGGAGAGAGGGAACTTACCACTTGGGGAAAACACGACCAAAGTGAGTGAATCATGAATTCAACTATGCATGATGTATAAATGAATGTTATGTTTATGCTGACAAAACAGACACGAGATAAGAACTGGTGATGAAAATAAACAAAACTGGATACTCGGCCAATCTTGCATAGATGGAAGCAACATTGGAGATTTTGAAGGCATCACTCTATTGGGGAAAGAGACCAAATCTTATCTTGATTCCAACATTTATCAGAGGAAAACGGAAGTTCACTCCTTACTGGGGGCGATGGGTCGAGCAGCTCAATTTGAAGTAATGATCCGCCACTTGGAGATATTTGTGAGATTGGTCACAAAAGCACTTGATTCTGTATTTCGAGGATTGATCGTTCTCAGAGTAGCTGTTGATATTCCTTCTTATATTCATAAATCAAAGGAAGTTGTCGTCTTTATTTTGAAAGCAAAAGTAAATACATTTTTTTTCAAGAATAAACATCAATAAATAAAAAATGTTATTTTGCAAGGCAGAATAAAATAATAATTGTAATCAAATGGGCAAAAGGCTCAAATTTTCGTTGATATAATAGTAATCAGCTAAAAACGTGATTCCATGGAGCATTACAAAGTTAGGAAATGGTAATTTAAAGGGAAAGGGCTACATTGAAATATAATGACCATTATCCTTTTAACAACTTTGAATTTCGAGTATTCTTGAGCTTCTGTTGAAGGTGACTTGATTGAGGACTCTTTGACAGATGACGTTGCTTTAGATGATCCAATCTTGTTGGATGCAGTTACTTGCCATAAATCCCTAACTTTTGCCTAGATTGCATTTTCAGGTTTTCAATCTACCGGGATAGTTATTTTCTGTTTATGTCTCTAATTTTTGCCTGGACCGCCCTTTCGGGTTTTCAGTCCACCGAGACGCTCTTTTTTGCCTATGCTGCCCTTTCGGGTTTTCAACTTAGCGAGTTGTTCTTTTGTTTCATTTTAGGCAAAGTATTTCTTGACTGCATCAACATTTGTAGGACGAGTGAACTCTTCACCATCCATAGTTGTAAGTATTAAGGCACCACCCGAGAAGGCTTTCTTAACAACATATGGGTCATCATAATTTGGAGTTCATTTGCCCCTGGAGTCGGTGAGGAAAGATTAGATATTTTTGAGCACGAGGTCGCCTTCCCCGAATACACGAGGTCGAATCTTTTTTCCAAAAGCTTTCTTCATCCTTTGTCGATATAACTAACCATGGCATAAAACCGTCATCCTTTTTTCTTCGATTAGATCCAGTTCATCGTATCTGCTTTTACACCATTTAGCTTCTGTTAGCTTGACTTCCATGAACACTCTTATTGACGGGATTTCAACTTCTACGCGGAGCATAGCTTCCATGCCATATACCAAAGAGAAAGGGTTTGCCCCTGTTGAAGTGCGGATGGATGTGCGATATCCATGAAGGGCAAACGGGAGCATCTCGTGCCAATCCTTGTAAGTCACGACCATCTTCTGAATGATTTTCTTGATATTTTTGTTAGCTGCTTCAACCGCTCCATTCATCTTAGGCCGGTAGGGAGACGAGTTATGGTGTTCAATTTTGAATTCAGTACATAATTCCTTCTTTATTTTGTTGTTCAAGTTCGATCCATTATCAGTAATGATCTGGCTTGGGACACCGTAACGGCAGATGAGATTTTTCTTGATAAATATGACCACCACTTGTTTGGTTACATTGGCGTATGATGCTGCTTTGACCCACTTGGTGAAATAATCAATAGCCACCAGGATGAAGTGATGTCCATTTGAAGCCTTAAGTTCGATCATGTCGATCATATCAATCCCCCATATAGAAAAGGGTCATGGAGAGGATAGAACTTTGAGAAGAGTCGGAGGCACATGAATCTTGTTGGCATAAATTTGACATTTGTGACATTTCCTCATGTATTTGTAACAATCGGATTCCATTGTCAGCCAATAGTATCCTGCTCTTAAAATCTTTCTTGACATTGCATGTCCATTAACATGAGTGCCAAAGGAGCCTTCATGCATTTCCTTCATCAGCAAGTTTGCTTCGTGTCTATCCATGCATCTGAGCAAAACCATGTCGAAGTTTCTTTTGTATAACACATCATTGTTCAGGAAGAAGTTGCCAACCAGTCTTCTGAGAGCCTTCCTATCTTTCCTTGATGCCCTAAATAGGTATTCTTGTCTTTGAAGGAAGCACTTGATGTCGTGATACCATGGTTTATCATCGATGACTGCTTCTATTGCGAATGTTTAAGCGGGCCTATCAAGGCGTGTCACATTAATCTTGGGTACGTCGTTGCATTGATTCACAATAATCATGGAGGATAAGGTAGCAAGTGTATCAACCATATTTTTCTCTTCACGAGGAATGCGATGAAATTCAACTTTGTGGAAGAAAGGTAACAACCTTCTTGCGTAGTCTTTGTAAGGAATGAAACCAGGTTGACGTGTGTCCCATTCTCCTTTGATCTGATTTATAACCAAAGCAGAGTCTCCATACACATCCAGATTCTTTATACTTAAGCCAATGGCTTCTTCGAGACCCATGATTCTAGCTTCATACTCGGCCTCGTTGTTTGTACATTTGAATGCCAATCTGGCTGTGAAAGGAATGTGGGTACCATGAGGTGTAACAATGATTGCCCCAATTCCATTTCCATAAGCGTTAACAACTTCCTTGAATATTAGACCCCAACGGGATCCTAGCTCTGGTCCTTCATCTGGTAACGGTTCATCGCAATCTTTCATCTTTAGATACATCACATCTTTATCGGGGAAGTCAAATCTGAGAGAATCATGATCATCAATTAGTTGGTGGGCCAAATGATCAGCTAGAATACTTCCTTTGATAGCTTTATGAGCGTGGTACTCGTTGTCGTATTCTGATAGTAACATCTGCCAACGGGCAATTCTTCCGGTTAAAGCAGGTTTCTCAAAGACATACTTGATCGAATCCATTTCAGAGATTAACCAAGTGGTATAAAAAATCATATACTGGCGAAGACGTTTAGCAGCCCAAGCTAAAGCACAACATGTTTTCTCAAGCATAGAGTACCGAGTCTCACAGTCCGTGAATTTCTTACTCAGGTAATAAATTCATGTTTCATCTTGTTGGCCCATCACACAACTCATGGAATCTTCTAAGACAGTCAAGTATATAATCAGGGGTCTTCCTTCCACTGGAGGAGACATAATATGCGGTTTAAGCAGATATTCCTTGATACTTTTAAAAGTTTTTTGGCAATCATCCGTCCATACACAACCTTGATCCTTTCGGAGGAGTTTGAAAATTGGTGCACGTGTCGAAGTCATGAGGAATATGAACCTTGAAATGTAATTCAAACGTCCCAAGAATCCTCTTACTTGTTTCTCAATTCTGGGCGAAGGCATTTCTTGAATGGCCTTGACTTTGTCGGGATCAACTTCAATTCCTTTTTGGCTAACAATAAAACCTAAGAGTTTTCCTGAACGAACACTAAATGTGCATTTGTTGGGATTCAAGCGGAGTTTGTATTTACTCAGACGCTGGAATAACTTTGATAAGTGTTCCACCTGTTCTTCAGTTCTGGATTTAGCAATCATGTCATCGACATATACTTCAATTTCTTTGTGTATCATGTAATGAAACAGAGTTGTCATGGCCCTTTGATAAGTTGCACCTGCATTCTTTAGATCGAGCGACATCACCTTGTAGCAAAAGGTTCCCTAGAGTGTAATAAATGTAGTTTTCTCCATATCTTTTGGTGCCACTTTGATTTGATTATAGCCTGAGAATCCATCCATGAAGGAAAAGACTTTGAACTTTGCAGTGCTATCAATCAACATATCAATGTGTGGTAAGGGAAAGTCATCCTTCAGACTGGCTTTGTTTAGATCCCTATAATCTACACACATTCTGACTTTTCCATCCTTCTTGGGAACGAGTACTATGTTGGGTAGCCATTGAAGGTATTATGACGTGGCAAGGAAGCCTGCATCAATCTGCTTTTGAACTTCTTCCTTAATTTTGATGGCCATATCTGGGTGAGTTCTTCTCAACTTTTGTTTGACTGGCGGAAACTCTGGCTTTAACGACAAATGATGCTCCACAATGTCGATATCCAACTCTGGCATATCTTGGTAGGACCAATCAAACACATTTGTAAATTCTTTGAGAAGCTTTATCATACTTTCTCTGACAGTTGTATTGAGTAGTGCTCCAATTTTAACTTCTTTCCTTTCTTCTTCTGAACCCAAATTGACCGTTTCTAACGACTCTTTGTGGGGTTGAATGGACTCTTCATCATGTCTGAGTAGTCGGGGGATCTCATCTGGAATTTCTTCGTCTTCTTCTTCTTCAGCTTTGAATACCGAGAACTCAAAGTTTGGAGAAGACATTGGGTCATATCTTTCAACGGGGTTTTTTATGATTAATCTTGCACAATGTAATTGATAATATTTTTTTAGAAAACATATTAAAATGCAAGAGTGTGTGCAGGTTCTTTTCTTGAAAACGTTTGTTATTCATTTTTGTTTGTTTTAGGATTACCATTTTCCGAAAAAGAAAAAATTAAAAATAGCAATAAATTCGGGAATTCATAATGACATCTTTATTTATGATTTATCTATTCTTGAAACACAGGCCTTATAAAACAAAACTATCTGCTTTGGGCGAAGTGAAGAGGAGAAATATACAGACAAGGGAGGCCCTATAAAACATCTCTTCACCTGGGCAAGGTGAGAGGTCAAAATAAAGATGAGGCATTTACTTTGAGATGTGAACAACAGTCGGGACATCAACATCTATCCAATTGTGGTGAACTCCTCTATGTATCACAAAGTCTTGTACATTCCTCCTGGGATTGTCTTCAACAATGGTGCTAACTTCTGGCGGAGTCGGGTCAGTAGAGTCTTCTTCTCATGCAGAGTTATTAGAAGAGAGGTCTTCTGCCGTTTTTCCATACGTATCTTCATGTTCAGGAGAATCTCCCCATCTAGTTGGTTGGATGTCTTCATACAAAATGTGAGAACTTTCAGGGGCAGTATACTTTATTAGAAAATCAAACTTGTCGCTTGGCTGTCCCAAGGTATCCCGGTTCTCTGAAGAAACTGATGAATCATCTTCTTTAATGGCGTTGATTTCTGGTAGTGCAAAGTTGATAAACTCTTGTTCAATAATTCTTGAAACTTTATCAAGATGATGTTTGACATATCCAGGATTTTTCTGATAGGGCCTCCATGCTTCCGGAGGAACAGATGAATCTTTTTCAGGGCTATTCAGAAGATATGCATTTTCTAGTTGGCTTTAATACTCTGGATCTTCCATGTCAGGCTCTCAAATAGGTAAATCGTCCATGGGATCATCCGAGCTGTAGTCAAAGTTATTTTTCATCACAATATCAGTTTCTAATGAATTTGGAGGAGCAAGGCATCCTTCAGTATCGTGATCTCTGTAGACCATCCTGTTGTCTGACTTTGGTATATATCGGAAGTTTTGATGTGGATTGCAAAAGGGTATGTATGTCTCTTCTTGCAATCTATAACCACCATTATTGAAGTATGATTTCCATTCTTCATTTAAATTAGAAGAAGTATCCTTAAAGTCATCTCCTTCGATGATGTCCACTTCTTGAGAAATTGGGTGGAGGACCTTTGCTGCGGAAGAAATCTTGAATATGACGAATGGCTTTGTCCTTCTTCGTAGTCTTGGTGAATGCTTGAGAGAAACCTTGGTCTTCTATTGCTTTTCTATTGGCAGGAATCATAACTTGTCCCCATCCTTTAGTAGTTCCACTTTCCATTACTCGGAGAGCATCCTTGTAAGAGGAAATATATGCTCCTTTTTCATGACTGTCCTCGTTACTCATAGAAAGTACCTGGAATTGAATTCTGATGATCTCTTATGATTCCAAGTAGGAAAATGATGACAAATTGCTTACAATCAAAGCTCGTTCACGACATACTGTAACCAATTTGTTATTCTTTACAAACTTCAGCTTTTGGTGAAGTGTTGAGGTGACTGCTCCTGCTTCATGGATCCAAGGACGTCCTAACAAACAACTATATGCTGCTGGGATATCCATTACCTGAAAGGTGATTTGAAAAGTGTGAGGACCAATGGTTATGGGAAGGTCAACTTCGCCAATAACTGTCTTTTTGGATCTGTCAAAAGCTTTGACTACGATCTCGCTGCCTCTCATGGGGATGCCTTGAAAGAATAATCGTACAAGAGTTGATTTTGGCATGACATTCAGGGATGAACCAGTGTTTACTAGTACGCTAGCTAGAGTATCGTCCATGCAGTTGATTGTGATATTGAGTGCCATGTTATGATTTTTACCCTCCTCTGGGAGCTCTTCATCACTGAAGCCTAAGTTATTATAAGCAGTGATGTTAGCAATAATCCTATCAAATTGACCCACCGTTACGTCTTGTTCCATGAAGGCTTGTTCCAAAACCTTCTGCAAAGCTTCCCTGTGAGCTTCTGAACTCATTAGAAGAGATAATATAGATATCCGGGAAGGAGTATGCAATAACTGATCCACAATGTTGTATTCACTTTTTTGAATTAGTTTTAAAATCTCATCATTGTTTTTTTACTGTGAGAGCAAGAATTGTCTCTACAAGTCAATCTATGTTTTGATGATAACAATAAGTATTTATGAAAGAACCATTTTATGGTCTAACGTGTGTTGTGTGAAGATCATAAGAACTAAATACATCAGAACCAACATACACCAGCCAGATGTACTATGATTGAATATATGTATATGCGAAGTTACTATGTGTGACCAAAGTTGCAAGAAGCAAGAACGCTTGTTTATCTAGTCATAATCAGCCAGATCCAAGGATGCCAAGATTGCTGTTGCAATGCTCTTGTGGATGCTCTCTGAGAGTGATCAAGATTCTGAAGATGGTGTAGCTTCAGAAGAAGTACACTCAGAAAGAACCAAAGTTCTGAAGACTCCTATGACTTGAAGTTCTGATGGTTAAAGGCGCTGAAGACCAAGTGCAGAAAGATTCTGAAGACTAACGAGTTGTGAAGATCAAGGTTTCAAACAAGAAGTTCTGAAGACTCTGAAGACAAGTTCTGAAGATTCGGAAGACCTGAAGCAGAAAAGGATAACGCTCTTAAAGACCAAGTGCTGAAGTTCTGAAGACTGATTCCTAATGGACTTCTTCAATTAACGGAAGACTTGAAGCATCAGATATTCTGCTACAAAGACTCCACTCATGCTTCATCAAATTAACATCAGAAGCCACAGAAGTTTCGAAGTCTAAATATTACTGTTGTGAGTTAATTATACACATTGCCCAAGAAAAGATCTCCTCTGCAAAAAGAGGATGTGTCAGTACAACTCATTATTTCACAACGTCTCTTTTCCAAACAGCCAACAATATTCTCTAACGGCTATATTTCTACTGGCTATTTAATGGAAAGAGTTTTTGCTTTTGATGTGTCGATCACTTGTAGAATTATGAACTGAATGTTCATTTACAAAATTGACCAAGTCATTATGTGAAGATAGCAACAACGATGAGTTCTCGTTGTAACACTTAGAATATTCAAAGCTGTCATCAATTCACTCATGGAAATTGTTGTTGAAAATCTAAAGAACAAATTGATCCAACAACAACAATCAAACATAAGCTGTTGATGAAGAAGACAACAATTGAAGATCAGTTAAGTCATCAACCTACCTTCTCGTCAAAGTCACAATGAAGATCTGAAGCTAGGAGTTACTGCTCAAAGCTTTCTCAACCAGAAGACGAAGAAGAAGAAGATCTACAAGATATCAATAATCATAATATCTAAATACATCTTTGTAGTTTCTTAGGAAAGCAAGGAGCTGATTGCTCAAAACTTGCTTGAACACATGGGTGTGTTCTTTGTACTTAAACCTAGGAGAAACTTGCTTATTAAGAAGCACAATTTGTAATCTCCAGTTTCCCAATTCAACTAGATGAATTGAGACTCCTCAAGTGAACGTTATATCCTGATGGATCCCTGAACGGTTCAGTTGTGAGTTGAGGCCCTTGAGTAGATCACGTGGTGATTAGATACTTGAGATGACAATGGGTGAGGGTCATTGTGGAAAATCCTGAAATATGGCCAGTAGCGTTATATTCATTGAGTTGAATCCCTGAACGTCTAGCTGTGAAATCCCAGCAGTGGGTCTGCTAGGCCAATGAATGTTATATCCAGTTGGATCCCTGAACGGTTCATTGTGTTGTTAGTTACAGTGCGGCTGTGCAAGCGGTGAGTCATCGGCTGTTGCCCGTGCAAGTGTAATCATGATTTGGTTATAGTGGATTAAGTCCTTGTGTTCAAGGCGAAATCACCTGAGGAGGGTGGACTGGATTAGCCCGCGTGGTGAACCAGGATATATCGTGTGTCCTTTACTCTCTTGCTTAGTATCTCTATTTATGTTTCAGCATTGAATATCAGAACCTCATATTAAGCAAAGTTAGAACCTTGCAGCCTATCTCTGATAAGCTTCCGCACTGCAAGTTCTGAGTATCGTATCTTATGATCAGAACCTATACGGTTCTCATACTCTATAGTTAATAGATCAGAATCTCTCAACGAACATTAAAGGTTCTTAAGCATTAAATTAACAAGATGCGAAAAGTTACAAAAAGAGTAAATACACAATTCAAACCCCCCTTTCTTGTGTCTTTCTCGCACCTTCAATTGGTATCAGAGCTCCGGTTCTGTTAATGATTCACATCAAACACCTAACAGTGTCAGAAAAAGATCCAGACATGGTGCGTAAAAGTACTCTCGGTGATATTGAAATCCACTTACAATTTCTGTAACAGTTTAGCTGTTAACTGTGTACAAAATTGTAATCAATCTGATTACTCCGTGAGAAAGTCACTGATTCAAGTTGAAGCCTCACTAAAGTTGAAGAATCAATTGATAAGATAAATTTGTCAGATCAATGGAAGTATCTGTTGAATGCTCATTCTGGAAAATACGTGTGGATAAAACCACGTATATGATTAAGAGATGAATCATCAGAAAGCAAGAAATCTTGTTTGCTGAAGATTAATTCATTATGAGTTTTTGAGATGTTTTCAAGAAACGGATTAGATCCACCCTTGACTTTCTCGTTTAAAAACTCATTTTGGATCTCTTCATGTAAAGAAGGAAGATTGTTGTTCTAAGACTTTGAATTTCAGAAATAAATCTGTTAACCTCAGAATCTGAAAAATTCAAATTATTAGAAATGATTCAATGTCAGAATCTGGAATGATCAAAAGATTCAATGGAGAACTAAATCCCAAAGATTCAGTAATTACTTGATTCGAACGAACTCTTAAGATCTTAACTGGTTCGGTGATCAAGCTCCAACAACCTGAAATCATCATAATAAAAATTAAATGTTGATAATCTAATTTTCTACAGATCAAGTGTTCTCAGAACCACTTGTGCTATGAAATTGGATGCTATCATTTCAGGTATCTAAGTTCTCCAACTGATGTCATAAAAGATGACGTTGATTAGTCAACTCATGGATATGTGAACAACCCCAAGTAAGTTGATCATTATTGTGAGAACAAGAGGTTCATAAAAATCATGACTAATGATATACACATGGTGCATGATGATGTTTTGATTCTGAACAAGTTCTGAAACAACCTTGAGGAACAAGTCAGACGTTAATATGACAATTCCTTCCTGAACAACCTCTCAAAGGTTCTTACTGAACTAGTGAAATCAATCATTTTTCAAAGAGAAGAAACTCTCACAAACACAAACTGAATTCGAGCTATGAAAGTAGAACTCAACCAATTCTCAAAAGTTTGTTGTTTAAGATTCGGATCCATATCTCAAGAACTGTATCAGAACTAAACAGGTTCTATGGATCAAAGAAATAAGAAGTGAGAAACATTCAAAACAGATGTAATATGTTATTTATGAATGGGGTCATCAAATGAAATTTACTGTTCACTCAATATTACTCCCACGCACATGATTATCAAAAAGGATTGCATGGAATTGACTTAGTTCAATTAAAATGGTCACTCTGATCATACTAAGTCCCAATCTTGGTTACTGTAACCTAGAGAACTAAATGACAAGAAGAGAGAGAGAGAAAGCTATGATCCAACTAGGATCACCTTCCAAGAAAATATTCTCCTCAAAAGTCAGAAGACAAGCTTATCTTGAAGAACCCAAGAAACATCTGCAGCTTACTTGGAAATAGGCAGAATCAGAAAGATGCTCAAAGCTTCAAGAGTCCGAGAGGAATGATTTCACGAAAAGTCTTAGCTAAAAGATTTTCTTCAAAGAGGTTAAGCATCCCTAAGGAGTATCTTGAAGAATCTCAGAACCTTCAACTCTCTCTCAGAAGCAAGCCAGGTCTGAAAGAAGTTGATCAAAAGCTCAGAAGAATACACTCATGTAAAAATACGAAGAATTCAAAACTCATCAGAGTAAAGACCGAAGTCAAGACAAGAGGTACTCAGTTAAGACTGAAAGATCTAAGGTACACTTTTAATCTGTTAAACTCATAAGATGCCTTAATTAGAATTCTTTCAAATTTATCATAGCACGTTTTACTAGGTAATTATTTAGGAATCCTTACATGTTTCTTTAGGGAAATATTCAACCAATAGAAAATCTGTTAAGCATAGATGAAAGAAATTGTTAAATACAACAAAACCCTTTAACAAAAACTACACGCAAAAGAATACAATAATAATTGCGAATCTATTGGAACCACGACATATCTCTGACAACTTAATAAGATCTTACTAAAATCTTTTGAACTGTCCTATATCTTCCCTAGACTAGGCATAATTCAATCTACACACTTACCCTATAAAGTCACGTCTTCCTTTCATGCTCCTACACTCAAAACCCACACCTTTTTTTTTATTTTTTTAACAATTCTTAAGAAAACCTTTTTGTCCTCCCGTGTATCTGTTTGCCTATGTCCTCTAGTAAGAGAGTCCTCCATCAGCGTCTAGTCATATCCTAGTGACCATAGGTGTGCTTCAGTCAACACCTCTCTAGAACCAAATCTCTCTCTCTCCCTAACAAGAGTATCTGTTCATCCTAGCTAACCCTATTACTCAATAATACAAGTCTTATTCTCTCTCTCTCTATATATATATATATATATATTATCCGCAGTTTCTAACTTACTAAAACTCACACCTCTCTAAACTCCTGACTTAATCTCCTCAAAAGACTTTCTCACCATTCTCATGGCAAACCAATCATTGACTCCAAGAACCTTCTTTGGCGATGACAACTCTCTTGAAATAATTAGTGAAAAACAACCTAAGCTAATGGATGTTGATCATAATTTCCATCTAGGCATTCATTCGCAAAATTGGAATGGGTACATTCATATGCTTAGAGGTCCCATTTACCCAAACATCATAAAAACTTTTTGGATCAATGTTGCTGTCAGCCATGATGGTATGACCATTTCTTCAGACATCTATGGCATTCCTCTCTCCTTCAATGCTTCAAAAATCACTAAAGCCATTGAATGCCCACTAGAAGGCATCACTCACAGTCATGCATCCATTCGATGCACCCCTGATGCAAAATTACACTACTTGTTTGATAAAGGTTCTACCTTCGAACCTACTAATCCTGAGAAACTCCTGCCCCACGCCAGAGGCTGGTTTAAATTCATTCTGACAAACGTCAAACCTCTAAGCACATACAAAAACCTTTTGTATCATGATGACAAGCTCATAATCACGTGTCTTCTTAACCAAATTCAGTTAAATTTGCCACAAATCATATTTGACCATCTCAAGGACACCATTCTCGTGTCAAGAACTACCCTTGAAACTACGATCCCTTACGGAAGAATCCTAACTGAAGTGTTTTTCAAAACAGGAATTGTGCAGACAATTATCAGAACCAAATGCGGTCCTGATATTGCTCTTATTGAAAATTCTTGCGAAACATTTGACAGTGACTGGTTCTCAAATTAGTTGACAGATCAGGATACTAGATGGTTAAATGTATGCCTACATCATTTATGAATATATATATATATATATATATATATATATATATATATATATATCTTTGTTATCTTTTGTCTCACATTATTTATATCTGGTACCCACTAATAAAAATTCTTAATGAACCATTAAAATATTGCATAAATGACGTGTCGCGTTTTACAGCTCAAGAAATCTTCAGTAATAAAGTCTTTAACTTCCCAATAAATGAGTAACTGCTCCGTTTTCTTTTCCCACACGTTCACGCCTTTTAGCATACCCTAATTAATCATGGCCACCTAGGAAATAGTAAACCCAAATCTTGGCGTACCAATTCAGTCATTACACTCCTCACTCTCACTTCGCCTATAAATAATAGGATTCTACTTCGTTCTCGCTCATCCTCATCCAAACCAATCTTAATTTAGAATCTTCTGTGTGTTAACAAATGACCTATCCAACATTTAGAGGAAACGAAGAAACCCTAGAAGTTATTCCAGAGAAAAGACCAAACCTAGCTAGACTTCAAAATAACGGTCTGGAAATTGTAAGAAGCATGCAAATACAATCTTGGAGTGGTTATTATTCACTGCTAAACGACCCTATCTTTCCAGTTCTTGTGAAAGAATTATGGAAATATGCCAGAATCAGTAATGATGGAAACACTATCTGGTCTGCAGTATATAGCTTTCCAATCACCATCTCCATTCCCTCATTAGAAAAGTTTATAAATTGTGTCGCCTCTGGGGTCACTGTTGAAGACTTTCAATCTGACCTGAGCTTAGTAAAGAAATGCAAGGTTTTATTCGATGATTCGGTTCCTTATGAACCAAACAACCCTGAGAAACTACTTCCTTCACCCAGAACATGGTTCAGATTCTCTCTAACCAATCTTCGACCTCGTGCAACTGCAAGGAGCACACTGTCCCAAGATGACAGAGTATTTGTTTTCCTACTAACACACCAATTTAAAATCAATCTTCCCAAAACTATTTTCAATCACCTGAAACATTCTATCAGAGTTTCAAGAACTCAGTTGAACTCTTACGTCCCATACGGGAGAATAATATCTGAAATTATGCTAAAAGAATTTTTTTGGGGATTAGTAAGGAGACACGGACCATAACCGTCAGTAACTGAGATAAGATGTGGTAGGGTAGACAACGTAGAATATTTTGATGACTAAAATCCGATGTAGTGCAATGCTATGTTTTGTTGTTTTTTTTCTGATGTCTCTTTCTCACTTAGTAAATGAAACTTTGATGTCTTCTATTGTGTTGCTTTACATCTATTAATCTTTGAATATTCAGTTAATTCCATCTATCATCCTTCAATAGAATACATACTGAGTATAGATGTGTTTCCCTAAAATGAGTCTAAATGCTTCTAAATGTTTAAATGACTCTGTGACTCTGTAACTGAATACAAGTTATTACATGCTTAAATGCTCATATGCCCTAACACTTTTTGATGATGTCAAAAAGGGGGAGAAATAATGATTTTGATTGAAAGAAGAAGGAAATCTGAAATAATGTAGAACTCAAACAAGAACTCAAACAAGTACACCCTTATAAAATGCGTTACTACTAAAGTTTGTTGCTTGATATTATCCGAGGAACTCTAAACAAGTTCACTAGGCATTCTAAAAATAGGTTAAGAAGAAGAACTACAATCATGGAATAATGAATCAGATTAAGTAAGAAAACTCTGAAAGTAATCAAGGCAAAATCTACATTTCAAGATGCTCTCTCAGAATCAAATTAAGTAAGAAAACTCTGAAAGTAATCAATGCAAAATCTACATTTCAAGATGCTCTCTCAGAAGATTTGTGCAAATCAGAAGTCAAGGACTGTCTGAAGATCCGGATTAAAGATCCAAACAAGAAACCTTTCTGATGTTTATCGGGAACCATCTGAAGTAAAGACGATTTGGTATCAGACTAAATCAGCAATTGGATTGTGTACATAAAGATTAGTATCAGACTCTCAATCAAGCTGCGGACTACTGTCAAATACCTTCATTGATATCAATATCAGTGTAGCGAGCGATTTTGGACGCGGTTCTTAAGCGCTGGTCGCTCTCTGCGGTTTGAGCTTTAAACTACAGGTCGATTCATTTTTTATCCTATTGTGAGCTGAATAAGGAAGGGAAATAAATGTCTCCTATTAACCCTGCTTTGCATACTGAGTTTAAACAGCGGTCTGTTAGGTTACAGATGCTATTAATGTGGGGGGCCTTTGTACTGGTTATTCGTATTTCGCCAATACAGGTTTCTTTCTTTCTAGGGCTTAATGTTTCTGGTGGGGAATAAGGATTAGGATGTTAGGACTGATGCTTTTGAATTACTGCTTTTTGATTGATGGAGATATGGGATTTGGGTTTTTTGTTGATTGCGCTCGCTAAGATCTTTTCTTTCGATCTTATGCCTACGTATTCCCGTTTACCGAAACAGGGAAATCAGAGCGTTCGTAGTTCCTCCTATTCTATGGGAGGAAATGGTGTTTTGGGTGTCTTGTTTAAAGCCCAAGACGTGAAGCGAAAGGTAGTTTGTATCTTGTTCAAAGCCCAAGATGTGAAGCTGAAAGGTCTATTTGTGTCTTGTTCAAAGCCCAAGACGTGAAGCTGAAAGACCTCGACTTTAGAGAGAATTTGTCATCTCTAAAGAGGGGAGAAGGAGAATTACTTTAACTGGGATACGCGGATCCGAGCAATGCCATAATTTCCGAAGAAAGGGTTTTAACCTGAAGGAGAAGACTTTAACTCAGTGTAGAGCAATGCCATCTTTCCTTAGGAATTTCTCATGCTAAAAGAAGGACAGTGGCATGGATGTAGATGATCCAGAGGCTTGTCGCTTACAGCGATTAGATGGAGGGAAGAAGTTGTTGATGTTTGTGTACTGTGAACGAGGCACAGTTTTGATGCTAAAAGGTTAATTGGATTAACCAGTGGTTTTCTTATACAAAGCCTAAGAGGAGGCTAATTTCCGCTCGGAAAATCATTATACAAAGCCTTAGAGGAGGCTATTTTGTGTCTCGTACAAAGCCCGAGAGAGAGGCTAAAAGTTTTTGACCCAGTGGGGCATATCGTTATACAAAGCCTAAGAGGAGGCTAGCAAAGAGTTGACTCAGTTGGAGAATCTTTTATCCTTAGTAAGAGAGTGTTTTTGTATCTCGTACAAAGCCCGAGAGAGAGGCGAAAAGGTTACTTTGGTATCTCGTACGAAGCCCGAGATGGAGGCTAAAAGGTTTTGACCCGACGATGGAGTCTTTTGGTATCTCGTATAAAGCCCGAGATGGAGGCTATTTGACTCAACAAGGGAGTTTTTTGTATCTCGTATGAAGCCCGAGATGGAGGCGATTGTAACTGTTTCAGTTGAGTGACAGATCCAATATACTGATTTAAAAGAGAAAATCAGTTCTTATATGAGTAACACTGTACTCAGGGATTTGATTTAAGGATCAGGGATATTTCCTTCTCTTTGAGGAAATGGGAAATCCAAAGGGTATTGAGACTATCCGAGTCTGCGGGTTTCCTTCCTATTTAACGAATGGTGCTTGAGAATGTCTTTGAGACTCAAGGAAGTTAGACTGTCCGTGTCTAGAGTTTTATCTTTTGTACTATGCTTCGAGAAACAGTAGTAGACTCTATGAAAGGACTGTTCTATGAAGATGACTAAGTTTTGTTCCTATACCTCTAGGAGGTCGTCGGGACAATTTGTACGAAGCCCAAGAGGAGGCTAGAAACTTTTAAGAAGCTGACGGGTCCTTGTACGAAACCCAAGAGGAGGCTATCATTCCCGAAGGAAGAGATCATTATACGAAGCCTAAGAGGAGGCTGTGAATACTTCTATGAAGCCGTAGTGTCCTTGAATAATGCCCAAGAGGAGGCCGATGCTTTTAAGAAGCCCGTGGGTCTATCATCTCCTTTCCATTAGGAGAGATAACTCTTTTAAAGATAAAACCACTGGTAAACGTGCGAGGTTTACTATCCAGCGACTTTTAACTTTTAAAGAGGGTTCCTTAGTTAAGGTCCAAGATTATGACCGTAGTGGGTACCCAAACCCCGAGACATTCAAGGCAAGCTATCCACAAGGAATAGATCAAGTCAGGAAAGTTCGAGAATTGGGAAGAAACTCAAAGATGCCATTCACGGAGAATACATTCATCTTGGGGAGTAGAGCTTCTTGACGATTCCTAAGGAGGACAGCCGAAGAGAAGACTGTATCTGGTGCTCCTATTGGGGATCTAGGCGCCTATTTCTACGAATAAGTGAAGCGGTTTTACCTAGTGCTAGACGTAGTTGTCGGGAAAACTCGAAATATCTATACTATTATTACACAGTAGATATGAGTTTATGAAAGGAGACTTACAGTGAGCAGCCCCACAATACAGTTTATAATATGAAAGCAGTAAATGAAAGCGATAACCACTTACTCTGTTGTAGTGCTTCCATGCTGTTTGGTTAGTTGTTCAACAAAGAAAGATTGAAAACAACAGTATATTCAAAATCAAAGGAGAAAGTGCTTTGAAAAAGAAAGATCTGGCGCTTACAGCTCAAGGAGAGGCCCAGGGTTTTATCAGTGAGCGCACTGTTTGACTTTGTACAGCGGGACTTATACAAGTGACTGGGGCCCAAAATGGTTTTCTGTACAAAGGGATGGGTCTTACACTCTCTCAAGAGGCCCAAAAAGTTTAAAGAAAAAAGAGTGGGGCTTATAACACGAGGGTTGGCCCAAATGATTTTTCGTTTTAAACGGGCGACGATCGCGCCGCTTACTTGTACAGAGGGACTTATATAATGAGTGAGGCCCAAAAGGTTTTTGTACAAGGGGGGATGGGTCTTACACTCTCTCAAGAGGCCCAAAGAGTTTTGAAGAAAAATAAATGGGTCTTACTACTCGAGGGTAGGCCCAGATGATTTTTGAAAAGGCGACGATCGCGCCGTTTGTTTTTTTTGACGGTATCGGGACTTATACAATAAGTGAGGCCCAAAGATGATTTGGTCAAAAAAGGATTGGGTCTTACACTCTAATAGAGGCCCAAAATGTTTTGAAAATGATTTATGAGGGTTTAATTAATCCAAAACCCTAATTTGTTTTCAAAATGTATTTAATTGAATAAAAATTCAATTAAAATGATCAAAAATTGTTTAACACATGGGAAACAAATTGTGATCTTGGATTAATGCTTCAAAAATTAAGTATTGACCTACAAAATAATTAGAAAGCATTAAAAGTTGCAAAATCAATGTAGAAAAAATATTTAAAATGCCAAAAACAATCAAAATATTAATTCTTTGCAAAAATATCAATTATATGAAATAAATAATATTTTTGGGATTTTTTGATAAAATAAAATATTTTAACATTTTTGTGAATTATTAAAAAAAGAATCAACTCAAAATCATTAACACTCAGAGAGAAATTAATTTTTGAATCAATTAAACAAAATCACAAAATTCAAACATTCAAATTTATGAAAATGGCGCCAAGAACAACACCAAGAACACGCGCGTTTTTCAGTTTGCCAAGATTTGCATTTTCCATCCAATCTCACTGAATACGTAATTATAACATGCAATCCACATATCATTATGCTCGCCTCAACCTCACGATCATGTCTATGTACTTTAATTTCATTTAAATTAAACATACAACAAGAAATCACGAAGAGACCTCAAGAACCCTAATTTCTGCATGAAGGCTAGGATTTTTGATACACGATTCAAACAATGCAATTAATTGAGGGAAAACATTCCATGCATGATTATGAACATATGGCCAAATTATTGTGCGAGGAAATATGCATAGATTGAGAGATGACCAAGTATGTGCTTACCTCCATGTCGTGACAGCAAGAGCAGATGTGATTTTGAGTTGGAGGTGTTACAGACAAGTTGTGATGATCTGAACAGCTTCCCTACACCCTATGGATTGTGTTTGGATGGTTGGACTTGATTGAAATTGGCTGGATCATTTTGTGGTACCTCAGCTGCACCTTGTTTGAAAATTTGAGCAACCAGCTGGTGATTTTGTGAAATTGATGTTTCAGAAGTAATCTAAGTGTTTGATCAGCTCATATGTGATGTATGTGAGGTGTGTGAGTGATTGGTTTGTGCAGAATTGCTCTCAAACTCAAAACCCGATAGCTACCTTGCTAAGAAAGGCATTTTTGCCAAGAGAAAGAGATTTTGAGGAAAGCATCTGTTAGATGGCTTTGGTGTACTTAAACTGACCACAATTGAGCTCTATTTATAGTAGAGCAAGTTTGTTTTGCAAGGAATAGTGCACGGCAGCTGGTAAGTAGGTTTGGCCAATGTTGTCCAATGAGAATTCAAGTCTCCTCTAGCCATTGACTAGAGGTTAGGGCACAGAGCTTTGGTCCCCTTGGTCTTGGATAAGTCTTGACTGATTTCAGATGAGAATGGCTCAGTCCATGCCACCTTGATGGTTTCATTGAATGCCTCATTCCAAATTTGAAGTCTTGTCCCTATTTTGGCCATTCTAGGTTCAACATGCTATTCTTTGTTCCTTGGACCTTGGAGGCTTGGCTCAGTGATTGTCCCCTTTGGATTCAATCCTCTGAGGTGTCCAAGTGGATTGGAGCAATTGCAATTGGCTGATTTTGGCAAATCGAGCCAAAATGCAAATTCTGCCTTGCTTTGACAGATTTCAGCAAGGCAACTTGCCAATGTTGTATCTCATGATGTAGGTTGAATTTGGCAATGTTCTTGGCCATTTTGGAAAGCTCTTACATGATACAACAACTTTTTGAACAAGTTTTGTTTTGATCTCTTTTGATTCCAAGTGAAAAATCCCCCTACATTTGGCAAAAAGTGAGGCAAATTCTGACTTAGTGAAAATTTCACTAAGTGTTGGAAAAAGTGACATTTTCAGTTTTCAGCCACTTTGATCACTCCATAACTCAAAATCCTTAATGAATTGGAATGACTTGTAGTTGAAGTTTTTGTAGGTGATAATGAGGGCTACAAATCCATCTTTGGATGAGAAAAAATGGCCTTGTGGTTTAGGAGTTATGGTCCTCCAAAGTTGGTACCTTTGCCACTTTATTTTTAACTTAGAAAAATTTCTAAGTTTTATGGTTACCCCTTTTACAAGTTATCTCACTTTTCTTGATTTTTATTGATGAATGATGATTCAAATCATACATTAACATCATTTTAGGGTTAAAAATCCATTTTGGTGAAAAATCTCAAAAAGTCAAAGTTGACTTTTGTGCACAGTTGACTTTTTATCAGATGAATTCCAAACTGTGCAATTCTTCAGGAAATCATGTCCTTGACCTAAATCAAACTTGATGGACATGTTCCATGGGTGCCATAGGGTATATTCAATCATGTATTAGGGTTTGGGAGCATGTCTTGGTCAAAAGTCAAAGTTACAGTTGACTTTTCCCTTAAAACCCTAATTGTGGTGCAGATGAAAATGAGACTTGTTGCTCAAGCTTCTTGGATCAATCCATTGTTCCAAATGGATCAATATGGTGTATTAGAGACCCTCAAATCATCTCTTGAGGTCTTGGCTCATGGTTTGTCCCAAAAGTCAACTTAGGGGTGAATTAGGTCAAGAAACCCTAATTCCTGATTTTTGATGAATGCATCCCCTGAGGCAAAATTGACTTGATGCATGGGTTCATGAGGTTCCATGAAGTATATTAGGTCATGTTTTGGATCATTGCCTTGTGCCCAGATGAAAATTTTCCATCTGGAGGCCCTGGTCGACCAAAACCCTAATTTGGTGGCACTGTCGATCTTGAGACTTGATCCACCTAGAAGGGAGCAGCCTTGTGCTTAATCCTTGAAGTGGGAGTCCTTTTTGATCCATTGTGGATGTTTAAGAGATTAGACAAGTTGAAGATCATGTCATTTCTTGATTGATCCTTTGTCTAAGCACTCAGAGAGGGCTTGAAACCCTAATTTTGATTGTATTGGATGCTCACCCATCTTTGGGGAGGCTAATGAAGCATGATGGTTCATCCATATTGTGATGATGATTTTCACAATGATGGGAAATCTAAGTGGTCAAAATTTGGGGTATTACAATCAGCACTCAAATGAATTATCTCTTAAGCGTATGAGAAGAAATTCTTCACTTGGTATCAGTTTCAAAATATTATAGTGTAAGAGTCAGCACATCAACCTTACATTCGACTAAATCAAGATGTACCAGATTCAGAATCAAGCGTTGATTGATCACAAGCTTTAACCTTCATTTGGTATCTGATCAAAAATCAAGCTTTGAAAATTTAACTGAGTTGTGACAATAACAAGGTCTGAAATAAACCTGTGTTCAAAGTCAAACTCTGAAAAGTCATGATCAACATTGGTGATTGAATTTAGAAACTCTGAATTTCGATTATGAAAGATCCCAATATCTGACTTATGGAAATTAGGGGGAGATTACCCAGAAGACTAAAATGCAAAATCCAAAAACCACATATAGCCTGAAACTCAGGGGGAGCATCTCAAAAGACAGTTTCTGATATACAGCAAAGCTATGTTTATCATTCGAAGAACTACTCTAATTCTGCGCTCAATTGAATCTACTGAAAAGTAGAAATGCTTCAGAAGACTCTGAAGATAACAAGCTCTGATATGATAACAAAGGAAACTGAGTTCTGAAGATCTGAAGATGGAAGTTCTGATGAACTAATCCAGATGCTAAAGAATCTTCATTTTCCTAAGAACAAGATAGAAGAGTAACTCTTTTCTATTTCTGATCTGACAACTCAAGTTGCTACTCTGTATATCTTTGGATTATATAAAATCCTAGATGATCTCAGATAGAGCTTTGAGGATAACTCATTCAGGGGGAGCTGTTGTTCCCCTCGATCCTGGTTTCCTACCAAGGAACTGGTCTCAGTTTCTTTTGAAATAAACTTCCCCTCGATCCTGGGTTCCTACCAAGGAACTGGTCTTAGTTTCTGATTTGAACTTCCCCTCGATCTTGGTTTCTTACCAAGGAACTGGTCTTAGTTTCTGATTTAAACTTCCCTCGATCCTGGTTTCTTACCAAGGAACTGGTCTTAGTTTCTTTTGTCAATAAACTTTACTGACAAGGGACGCTATTCGTAGCGGCTTTCCTCAAACTTCTCGCCGAATTTTCCTGGGGAGATGCCATTTGAGTGGAAAAAGTTTTGATGTCAGACTTGCTGGGGAACCCAGTCGTCTGAGTTGTAGAGTTGTACAAACTTCTCTGTTGGAGACGCCATTTGTTTCTACTGGGGAAAGCGAGTCTCTTGAGAGACTGTTTTCGTTTGGGATCTTTCATCATACTTTTCTCGGGATCTTCCCGTAGAAACGCCATATGATGGGGTCCAATTTTGTGAGGCCGATGACCTTTTCATCAGCGGTCCTTTCGGAGCGAAACTGGCATGCTGCCGAATCTCTGATCACGAGGCTTTCTCTGTGGATTTTCCTTAATCCGAGAAAGTAAGGATATCATCTTCAATGGCGAAGAGTGATGTTTATTGAGAGTTTTCTCTGGCTTTTTAGAGGTTCAAGTTACCAAAGTGGCCAAGTGCCGACTCTGATCTAAAGATACATTGTGGCGAGATTGTGCAGACGCAACACTTCCTGACGAGGAAAGAACTGACAAACTCGATTGAGAAAACTGTTTATCACTAGGGGACAAGACCGACTCAAGTGATAGTGATGCAATATGAAATGCGAACGCAAATAAAATGCATGAAGTATGTATGTATATGCTGACAAAACAGACGCGACATACAGACTAATGGATGAACACAATTGGATACTCGGCCATCGCGGGGCGAAGAAGTACCGTTGATTCAAAATAGCAATTCCACCTTGCTTAGGAGAGATAGTCCCGTTGGGAGCTATGTTGATCGGGCTTAGGAGATGAGAACTCGGCCGAGGATGTCAGACGAAACAAGGTCTCTGACACAGTTGATCCCTTCATTCAGGCATACTGGCTTAGAAGGAGTACTTTGATTCTGCACTTTGAAGTTTGCTTACTTCGGGAGAAGCGATCGATGTTCTTCTGATGTTCAACAGTCAAAAGAAATTGCCATCTTTATTTTAAAAGCAGAAAAAGTTTTAACAAGTAAATTCATTTTTGTTTTATTTCAAGAATCGCTGATTAAGTTTAAACAACGTCGTTCTGTAAAGCTAAAACAAGCAAGAATTACAAACAAAAGCACAAGGGCTCAAATTTTATTGATAAGATGGAGATCAGCCAAACGCGTGATTCCAAAGAGTATATACAAAGTTAGAAAACGGTAATTTACAGGGAAAAGGGCTACGTTGAAACATAACGACCACTATCCTTCTACCAACTTTGAATTCGGGACATCCTGAGCTTCTGTCGAAGATGACCTTGACTGGAGTTTTCCTCTGATAGATGATGCTGTAACTGCTGCTGAGGGACTTGCCTCTGTTGAACATAGTTACTTGCCATTATCCCTAACTTTTGCCTGGATTGTACTATGAGATTTCCAATCCATCGGGATGATTCTTTTTTTTTCATGTCTCTAACTTTTGCCTGGACCGCCCTTTCGGGTTTTCAATCCACCGAGACGTTTGTTTTTTTTTAGTTTAGGCGAAGTATTTCTTGACTACATCAACATTCGTGGGGTAGGAAAATTCCTCTCCGTCCATGGTTGCAAGTCTCAAGGCGCCGCCTGAGAAAGATTTTGTGACCACATAGGGGCCATCATAATTCGGGGTTCATTTGCCCCGGGACTCAGTGAGAAATGATTGTATCTTCTTGAGCATGAGATCTCCTTTCCTGAAGACACGAGGTCAGACCTTTTTGTCGAACACCCTCTTCATTCTCTGTTGATACAACTGACCGTGGCATAGTGCCGTGATTCGCTTCTCTTCGATCAGGTTCAGTTCGTCGTGTCGACTTTGACACCATTCAGCTTCGGTGAGCTGAGCTTCCATCAATACCCGGATTGATGGGATCTCTACTTCTATAGGGAGCACTGCTTCCATGCCATATACTAGAGAGAAAGGGGTTACCCCTGTTGAAGTGCGGACAGATGTTCGATAACCGTGAAGAACAAAGGGTAGCATTTCATGCCAATCTTTATAGGTTACAACCATCTTTTGAACGATCTTCTTGATGTTCTTGTTAGCCGCTTCTACCGCTCCGTTCATCTTGGGTCGGTAGGGAGATGAGTTATGGTGTTAAATTTTGAACTCTGCGCACAACTCTTTCATCATCTTATTGTTCAAGTTAGATCCATTATCAGTAATGATCTCGCTTGGAACACCATAACGGCAGATGATATTGTTTTTGATAAATCGGACCACCACTTGTCGGGTTACATTGGCGAATGACGCTGCTTCGACCCACTTGGTGAAATAATCAATGGCTACCAGGATGAACTGATGTCCGTTTGAAGCCTTGGGTTCAATCATACCAATCATGTCGATTCCCCATATGGAAAAAGGCCACGGGGAAGAAAGAACTTTGAGATGTGATAGCGGTACATGAATTTTGTCAGAGTATATCTGACACTTGTGACACCTCCTCATGTACTTGTAGCAGTCGGATTCCATGGTCAACCAATAATACCCGGCCCTGAGAATTTTTCTCGCCATTGTGTGTCCGTTGGCATGAGTGCTAAAGGATCCTTCATGAATTTCTTTCATGAGCACGTCTGCTTCTGGTCTGTCGACGCATCGGAGCAAGACCATGTCAAAATTTCTCTTATAAAGAGTGTCACCGCCCAGGAAGAAGTTTCCAGCCAATCTTCTGAGGGTTTTCCTGTCTTTTCTGAGTGCCCCAGATGGGTACTCTTGTTTCTGAAGGAAGCATTTGATGTCGTGATACCAAGGTCTGTCGTCTATGACTGCTTCAATCGTGAAGATGTAAGCGGGCCGTTCCAGGCGCATTATGTCGATCTTAGGTAGGTTATTCCATTGACCTACACTAATCATGGAAGAGAGAGTGGCTAATGCATCAGTCATGTGATTCTCATCACGAGGGATGTGATGAAAGTCGACTCTGTTGAAGAAGGGTAACAACCTCCTTGCATAATCTTTGTAAGGAATCAATCCTGATTGGTATGTGTTCCAATCTCCTTTTATCTGGTTAATAACCAGGGCTGAATCGCCGTATACGTCCAAGTTTTTGATCCTTAAATCAATCGCTTCTTCGAGACCCATAATACATGCTTCGTATTCGACCTCGTTGTTCGTACATTTGAACGTAAGTCTGGCAGTGAAAGGAATGTGGGAACCCTGGGGGGTAACAATGATCGCCCCAATTCCGTTTCCATAATGATTGACTGCTCCGTCAAAGATAAGTCCCCACTGGGAACCTGGTTCTGGCCCTTCACTGGGTAGCGGTTCATCGCAATCTTTCATTTTTAGATACATGACATCTTCGTCTGGGAAGTCAAACCCGATTGATTCTTGATCGTCAATCGGTTGATGAGCCAAATGATCGGCTAAAATACTTCCTTTAACGGCTTTCTGAGCATGGTACTCTATGTCATATTCTGATAGTAACATCTGCCAACGGGCAATCCTTCCCGTGAGAGCAGGTTTTTCGAAAACGTACTTGATTGGATCCATTTCGGAGACCAACCAAGTAGTATGATGAATCATGTACTGGCGAAGACGTTTGGCTGCCCAAGCCAAAGCACAACAAGTTTTCTCAAGCATTGTGTACCGAGTCTCGCAGTCGGTGAATTTCTTGCTTAGATAGTAAATGGCAGACTCTTTCCGTTTAGTTTCATCTTGTTGGCCAAGTACACATCCCATTGAGTCCTCTAGGACTGTGAGGTAAATGATCAGTGGTTTTCCTTCCACTGGAGGTGATAGAATCGGAGGATTCAACAGATATTCCTTGATACTGTCGAAGGCGGTTTGGCAATCTTCTGACCAAACGCAATCCTGGTTCTTTTTGAGTAATTTGAAAATCGGTGCACACGTCGCGGTCATAAGGAATATGAATCTGGAGATGTAGTTTAAACGTCCCAGGAATCCTCTGACTTGTTTTTCAGTTTTCGGAGAAGGCATTTCTTGAATAGCCTTGACCTTGTCAGGATCAACTTCAATTCCTTCCTGCTGACAATGAACCCTAGTAGTTTCCCTGAACGGACACCGAAGGTGAACTTGTTAGGATTCAAGCGGAGCTTGAATTTTCTTAGACGTTCGAACAATTTTGACAGATGTTCAACGTGCTCATCCTCCGTTCTTGATTTTGCAATCAAATCATCGACATATACCTCGATTTCCTTATGTATCATGTCATGAAACAGAGTAGTCATGGCCCTTTGATAGGTTGCCCCGGCATTCTTCAAACCGAACGGCATTACCTTGTAACAAAAGGTACCCCATGGGGTAATGAACGAAGTTTTCTCCATGTCTTTCGGCGCCATTTTGATCTGGTTATAGCCCGAGAATCCATCCATGAAGGAAAAAACTTTGAACTTTGCTGTGCTGTCAACCAGCATGTCAATGTGTGGTAAAGGAAAGTCGTCCTTTGGACTTGCCTTGTTTAGATCTCTGTAATCAACACATATTCTGACCTTTCCGTCCTATTTGGGAACGGGTACTATGTTGGCTAACCATTGAGGATATTCAGATGTAGCGAGGAAACCCGCGTCGATCTGTTTCTGTACCTCCTCCTTGATTTTAATGGCCATGTCCGGGTGAGTCCGTCTCAACCTTTGCTTTACTGACAGACATTCCGATCTTAGCGGTAAGTGATGTTCCACGATGCTGGTATCCAACCCTGGCATATCCTGATAGGACCAAGCGAACACATCGGGGAATTCTTTGAGAAGCTTTATCAAACCCTCTCTGGCAGTTGGACTGAGCAATGCTCCGATCCTGATTTATTTTTTCTCTTTTTCTGAACCCAAGTTTACCATTTCCAACGGTTCTTTGTGAGGTTCAATGGACCTTTCCTCTTGTCTGAGTAGTCGGGAGATCTCTTCTGGAATTTCGTCGTCATTTTCTTCTTCAGCCTCGAATACCGGGAACTCAAAGTTGGGAGAAGGCATTGGATCGTATGTTTCAACGGGGTATAAAACAAGCAATCTGCATGACGTGATGATTCGTGTTTAGAAGAGATAGATAAAATGCAAGTGTGTGCAGTGTTTTGATTTTACTGCTTGTTTTTATTATTGAATGTTTTTTTAGGATTACCATTTTCTGAAAAAGCAAAAAGAGAAAACAACAATAATGCGGAAATTACAGAACGACGTTATTTTATTAATGAACAAGTCGAATCTTGAAACTACAGCCCTATAAAACAAAACTCTATCGCTTCGGGCAAAGCGAAGAGGGAAATTTACAGAAAGCGAGCCCTATCAAAACATCTGTTTCACCTGGGCAGGGTGAAAGGTTAAAGATGGCAATTACTTTGACTGGTGAACGACCTTCGGAACCTCGACAACAACCCATTGGCGGTGAACTCCTCGGTGAATCACAAAGTCTGGCACCTTCCTTGATTTGTCTTCAGAAATGACGCTGATTTCTGGTGGAGCAGGATCATTGGAATCTGTCTCCCAGGCAGAATTGTCATAGGAGGATTCCCCTATTGCATTTTGCATAGCATTTGTGCTCTCAGTTGTATCTCCCCATCCCGTTGACTGGATATCTTCGAGCCTGATACGAGAGCTTTCGGGAGCGGTGTACTTGACCATGTAGTCGTATTTTCCACTCGGTTGTCCCAAAGTGTCCCAAACTTCTTTGGAACTGGAGAAGTCATCCCTCTCGATGACGTTGACCTCAGGAAAAGCATAGTTGATGAATTCTAGTCCTGCAAATGTTGCGAATTCATCTTCATGTTGAGTAGTTTCCGAATGACCTGAATGTTGATCCCATGACATGGTGGGGACACAGGTATTCTGTTCAATGACGCTCAGCTGAGTTTCATTACTCGGCTGACTTTCTTGCCCCAAGTTTCTTGGGTAAGGCTGCCACATTGGCAGACCATCCATCGGGCCATAGTAATTGCGGTTAAAGTTGTCTTTCATCAGAGTGTCCTCCTCTAATGAATTTGGCGGAGCACGACATCCTTCCGGATCACAATCCCCGTAGATTATTTTGACATCTGACCTTGGTATAAATCTCGGACTTTCTGTAGGAAAGCAAAAAGGCATAGGCACCTCTTCCTGAGACATATAGCCGTCCTTGTTAAGGTAGGACTTCCATTCTTCATCTGTGTCAGAGGGATCTTCCTCATTGATAGCATAAACTGTCTGAGACACTGGGTGAAGAAAACCTCCACTGTGGAAGAAGTTTTGAAGGGGATGAAGACTTTCATCGTTGGCGGCTGTCCGGGTACAGGTCGCAGAAAAACCAAGACCCTTCTTTGTTTTATTGTCAATAGGAATGACAAGCCGTCCCCATCCTGTCGTATCGGTACTTTCGACCGCTTTGATAGCATCTTTGTATGAAGAAATTGAAGTTCCTTCTTTGGACTGATTGTCCTTGCTCACCGATAGTGCTTGGAACTGAGTTCCAATAACCTCCTCGGGTTCCACACAAGTAGATGATGATAGGTTACTCACAAGCAAGGCTTGTTCCCCACAAACCGTGACAAGTTGATCGTTCTTGACGAACTTTAGCTTTTGGTGGAGGGTCGAAGTGACCGCTCCAGCCTGATGTATCCAAGGTCTTCCTAATAAACAACTGTAAGTTGTCCGAATGTCCATGACCTGGAAAGTGACTTGGAAAGTGTGAGGACCAATAGTTATGGGAAGATCAACTTCGCCGATAACTATTTTTCTGGATCCGTCGAATGCTTTGACGACGACCTCGCTGACTCTCATCGGAGGGCCCTTAAATGATAATTGCATCAAAGTGTACTTCGGCATAACATTCAGGGCTGACCCTGTGTCTACCAGTACGTTGGCTAAAGCATTGCCCTGGCAGTTAACTGTGATATTGAGCGCCATGTTATGACGGCGAACCTCTTAAGGTAATTCTTCATCACTAAATCCCAAATTATTGCAGGAAGTGATGTTAGAGACAATGCTATCGAATTGTCTGATTGTTACATCCTGTTCCACAAAGGCTTGCTCCAAGACTTTCTGTAGAGCCTCTCTGTGTGCTTCTGAACTGAGTAACAGTGATAATACTGAGATCTTTGAAGGAGTCTGTAACAGTTGATCAACAATGTTATATTCACTCTTTTGGGGGAGCTTTAGCATCTCATCTTTGTCTTTTGAAAAGTCGGGATTACCAGATTGACTGACTGGTGGATCAGGAATTTCCGCCTGAAGTTCCTTTTCTTTGTTGGATTCTCCAACCCCTCGGTTGAAGATTCGACCGCTCCATGTTACACGACTGATGTCTGCAATATTCACGACGGAGGGTAATGGAATTTCTTTTCCATTCTCGATTATTGTTGCACCGTATTTGTAAGGGATCGCCTTAGCTGATTCATACGGTAATGGTCCCGGTAGACAGATGACTATGGGAACCTTCTGATTTTTCTGACCATCATAAGTAATCTCGATCCGTTCCTGGTTGGGAACTTTAGATTCGTCAAGTAGAGGGATGATGGCAAAAACATCCCTGGTCCTGTGATGACCAGAGATCGTGACAACATCCTCAACTTGATCGGCAAGGTAGTTCGGCGACCAAATGATGGGTCCTGAACCGGGATATGGACGAATTTCTCCATGATCGACCTGACCCTGAAGAGCTGCTCTCACAAGGTAACACCCTTGGTTACTTTCTGAACAGACGCTACAACTGTCATAGTTGTGTGGTGGCACCTGGCCACGCCCACTTTGAATGCAATGTAACCTCACTAGGTTACCTTCCATTGATCGGACATCCTGACTTTGACGGCGAGTAGGATTCCTGTTATTGATACTAATCTGCTGAGTATCTTCATCCATATAGATTGGCATCCACCAGTGATTTAACAAGTGCTGAAGTGCCTCCTGGACAAGGGTACAACCTCGATCGTTTTCGCAACCTGCTTTACAGTTTTAATAGTCAAGTGATATTAAGAATCCAAGTCGGACCTGCTCAACATGTAACTCTACCAAGTTGGTATTCATCACGCGAATGTCAAAGATCTGAACCATGTTGATTTGATAGGAGTTCCTATCATGGTAGTCTTGGATCCATCCAAGATCCATCTGACGCTGGAGGGCCTCTTGTATGAAAGAGCATCCCTGTTTATTTACCGAGCAAATCAGACAGGAACTGTAATCGTGCCGCGGAAGATTATGATACTGGCTTTGCCTTGAGTGCATCGCCACCAAGTTGACATTCATCGCACGGATGTCGTGGTTTTGAATGACGTTAGAATTCGTAGAGACCATGTTAACTCCACGAACTCGGTGCTCCTGGATCCATCCGAGATCCATTTGTTCCTGTAGAGCTGCTTGCACTACAGAACATCCTTGGTTATCTTTAGAGCAGATATCACACTGGTGATAGTTATGAGGTGGCACATGGCCATATCCACTCTGTCTACAATGCATCTTGACCAGATTGGTCCCCAATAAGAGTACATCGTGAATTTGATAGACATTGTTAGTCTCTTTCTCAATCAGATTGACTGCAGCTTTCTCATGTTGAGGCAGCGGGTTCGTGAGAACATTGGGATTCGTATCTTTGAAAGATAAGAGCCTGCTCCTAACAAGCTTTTGCACGTCGGACTTGAAATTAAGACAAGTCTCAATGTTATGCCCTGAACCTCCTTGATGATAAGGGCATGTTTCATCCACCTTAAACCAGAAAGGCGGATTTTCCAGAACTGAAAGGGGAGATTTAGTCTGAATGTGCCCCTTTGCCAGCAGTAATGGAAACAGTTCTGCGTACGTTACGGGTATAGGATCAAATCCTGGTGGCCGTGTTGTACGGTTGTTGTTATATGGAGGACGAGCCTGCTGAAGAGGCTGTTGTGTCCTTTGTTGGTCAGGTTGGCTCTGCGCAATCTGAGGTTGATACATAGGAATAGGCGCGGGGCCGATAGCAGGAGTAACAGCTGCTACTGGCTGATAACGTCGCCTTTGCTTTCCGAGAGAGATATTCCTAATATCTTGCTCTTTTTTCTTAGGGAGAGCACTACCGTATTTTTTAGTACCGCTCGTTGATCCAGTGTCTTTTACCAAACGTCCTTCTCGGACGGCTTCCTCAAGACGTACACCCATGCCGACCATTTCGGTGAAATCACTGGGCGCACTGGCAATCATTCGGTCATAGTAAAATGAGCTTAAGGTCTTTAAGAAGATTTTTGTCATCTCTTTTTCCTCAAGAGGTGGACAAATTTGAGCGGCAATTTCACGCCACCTTTGAGCATACTCCTTAAAGGTTTCCTTTTCCTTTTGCGACATTGATCTGAGTTGATCTCTGTCGGGTGCCATGTCCAAATTGTACTTGTATTGTTGGACGAAGGCAGTACCAAGATCTCTGAATGTACTGATCGTAGTACGGTTTAAACCCATGTACCATTTGAGTGCGGCACCGGTTAAACTATCCTGGAAGTAGTGAATAAGCAGGTCCTGATTCTCCGTCTGAGCTGACATCCGCCGAGCGTACATCACCAGATAGCTCTGAGGGCAAGAGTTACCCTTGTATTTTTCAAAGTCGGGCACTTGGAACTTGTGCGGGACTTTCACATGTGGGACCAAGCAGAGGTCTGCGGCGTCCTTTCCAAATAGATCCTGACCGCGAATGGCTTGCAGCTCTTTCTGTATTTCCAAGAACTGCTCCTGGAATTCATCCATTCTGTCAAACATAGTTTCCTTCTTACCAGAAGGTGTCTGTGGAATCTGTCCTTCCGGGACGGTGTGCACCACAAGGGGTGGTACCGTGACTACGGCAGTAAGTCTTGGCGCCTCCCGAAGTTTGTAACCTTCAGGAGTCTTGAGTATGCCCCTGGCATCTTCGCTTTCCCGAAGTTTGTAACCTTCAGGCCCAGCGGCTTCTGTTGCGATTCCCTGATCTTCAGTGATCGGCGGAACATATACTTCCGGGATATAGTTAACAGGCATGCCCCAAGGACGATCTTTCGGCATCTGATACCTAGGATCATACTTTTCTATGATGGGCGTTGAGGTGATCTCTGAGATCACAGTTCTTTGTAGCTGAGCTTCTGCCATGGCTTGCATGTCGTTACGAAGCTTTCTCATATCCTCTCTCAGAGTGTCGATCTCTTCTTTCAACTCTCTGTTTTCTTCCTCAAGATCATCCATCTTTTTCTGACTATTGGCCCGAGTATTGTACGAATGAGACAGTTTGACTCTAGAATCGAGACACAAATGTGAGATTCGTAGGGAAGAAGAATACGCGATGTGAGAATGATGAATGCAATGATTATATTAATTGTTTTTAGGTTTAATTAAAATAAACTTCGACAATTAGATTGCAAATATCAAACAGCGGGGAAACCCCTTTTTATTGAATTCCAAAGGATTACAGAAATGGAAATACAGTAGATTACAAAGTGCAGAAACAGAAACCTAAACTAATGGGTCCCGAGTCCTCTCTGAGGAGAAACCGGGTGCTGATTCTGGTATCTTCCTTTTCTTTGACCGGGGCGCTTGGGCCGTTGTCGGGTTGTCATTCCTTTGCCAAGTGAAAGGAGTGAGAAAATTCCTTTAGTCGTCTTGATTCTCTACAGCATGCTGCTCCAAAATTTCAATCAAAGCATCTTTCTCTTTTAGTAATTGCTGTATTTGGATACACTCTACGTCGAGGGTGCGGTACTTGTTCTTCCAAGACCTTCTTTCCTTTTGAACTTTGTTGAGAGTAACCTGAAGCCTTTCAGTTTCCGTCATGAAGTACATGACAATTTCCCTCGGCGGAAGAATTCCATAACGAGGATAAGGCATCTTTAGCTTGAGAGCTCTAGTTTGTACCCAATGGAGATAAGGCTCCACCGAGACACAGTCCGGTTTTCCCAGAGACTCTCGTCCTTTCTTACGAACTTGTTTCCAAGCTTGCACTATTTCTGTCTTTAGTGCTCTGTCATTTTCTCCTTCTTTGAAGAAAAGACCTTCCAGATGAACACCCAGTGGGATGTGTCTCATCGGGTATCCAAATTGACGAAGAACTAATATCGGATGATAGTTGATTCCTCCTTTAGTTCCTATGAGGGGTACGCTGGGGAAGTTTCCACAACGGTCAATGATTCTGATTCCCTCATAAATCCTATTACACCAATCTATATCGGAATTGGTGAGAGACATGATCTTCTGCGACCAACGTAAGACATTCTTGCAATCCCAAAAAGCAGCAGACTTGGGCAAGTGAGAGATAAACCATTTGTAAAGCAGAGGTACACAGCATGTGATCTCCCCTCCGCTGTACAAATTTCCTAAGTGTACAGAATGATACGCATCTGCGAGCAAAGTCGGCACAGGGTTTCCAATGAGAAAAACCTTAATAGCGTTGATACCGACGAAGTTATTGATGTTGGGAAACAAAAATAATCCGTAGGTGAGCAAGACAAAGATGCTTTCAAAAGCAGTCATGTTCCCTATACTAGCAAAGTACAGAGCTTTCTTGGTCAGGAACTGGGCTGGCAAACCTTGGATGCCACCCTTAGTAGTCATGTGAGTCTTGACCTCAGACTCGTCCAAATGAATTGCTCTTGCAATAGTCTGATTCTTTGGAATTTCTTCCAGTCCAGAAAATGGAGCTCGATCTGTGATATGTAAATCAACCAGATGAGACTACTCCTCCAGCGTTGGTGCTAGCTGGTAATCCGGAAATGTGAAACAGTGATAAACCGGATCGTAGAACTGAATGAGCGCATCCATGATTCCCTTAATCACATGGACTCTTAACAGTGGTAGCAAACCACCGTGCTTGGCTCTAAAAGCCTCTGGGTTAACGATCATCCTCGCTAACTTTCTCAAATCCCCTAACTTTGGAACCTTGAAGGTATACTAGCGAGTTCTCCTTCTACCGAAATCCATTAGCGTAATCTTTTTCTCTGATATATACAATCACAGTCTCAGTTTAATTTGAAAAACAGAGAGACTAGAAGAGAAGTTTTTTGAATGTTTTAATGTTTTATTAAATGAATGCATGAATGCAGCACACAAAAACATAGAAAAAAAATGGGGTCAGAGGGTCGTTGTCATGAAGTCAAGGCTCTACCCATCCCCAAAGGTTTATACTAGGGTGATTTTTGTACCTGTACTCATTATCATCAGCTCCTCCCAAGCAGGCAGACAACAAGCGGATCGCCAACGAGTTGTGTGCAATCTTAGAGTAAGTGCTATTCACCGAGAATAGATCACCAGCCTCAAATGAGGGTAGTATCGCGTAACAGCTATTTCCGATAGCTTCCGCACTACGAAAAAGGTTGGCTTTTTTTAAGTGTATACTCAAACTCACCACATGCGGCATCACACGCATTCCCAGTAGCAGAAAAATAAACACATATTCAATTAGGAAAAGCAGTATATATATTTTTGTCCTAATCATCCTAGACTTATAAAGCTACGATTCTTAAGTTCCTGACAGAAATGGGTTCCCCGGCGGAAGCCCCAATCTGTGGTTCCCTGCCTAAGAGATGGACCAGCATAGGTCAATCTTTCTCTTCAGTAGAGTTCCCATTTTCCGTAGAAAACGGGGATGATGCCCTAAGGCAGAAAAGGAGACTCCCCAGCAGAGTCACCATTTGTGTAAATTTTCACACAAGAGAAGCAGAAAGAAAGGAACGGGCCCCACGGTGGGTGCCACTTTTCTGTAGCGAGCGATTTTGGACGCGGTTCTTAAGCGCTGGTCGCTCTCTGCGGTTTGAGCTTTAAACTACAGGTCGATTCATTTTTTATCCTATTGTGAGCTGAATAAGGAAGGGAAATAGATGTCTCCAATTAACCCTGCTTTGCATACTGAGTTTAAACAGCGGTCTGTTAGGTTACGGATGCTATCAATGTGGGGGGCCTTTGTACTGGTTATTCGTATTTCGCCAATACAAGTTTCTTTCTTTCTAGGGCTTAATGTTTCTGGTGGGGAATAAGGATTAGGATGTTAGGACTGATGCTTTTGAATTACTGCTTTTTGATTGATGGAGATATAGGATTTGGGTTTTTTGTTGATTGCGCTCGCTAAGATCTTTTCTTTCGATCTTATGCCTACGTATTCCCGTTTACCGAAATAGGGAATTCAGAGCGTTCGTAGTTCCTCCTATTCTATGGGAGGAAATGGTGTTTTGGGTGTCTTGTTTAAAGCCCAAGACGTGAAGCGAAAGGTAGTTTGTATCTTGTTCAAAGCCTAAGATGTGAAGCTGAAAGGTCTATTTGTGTCTTGTTCAAAGCCCAAGACGTGAAGCTGAAAGACCTCGACTTTAGAGAGAATTTGTCATCTCTAAAGAGGGGAGAAGGAGAATTACTTTAACTGGGATACGCGGATCCGAGCAATGCCATAATTTCCGAAGAAAGGGTTTTAACCTGAAGGAGAAGACTTTAACTCAGTGTAGAGCAATGCCATCTTTCCTTAGGAATTTCTCATGCTAAAAGAAGGACAGTGGCATGGATGTAGATGATCCAGAGGCTTGCCGCTTACAGCGATTAGATGGAGGGAAGGAGTTGTTGATGTTTGTGTACTGTGAACGAGGCACAATTTTGATGCTAAAAGGTTAATTGGATTAACCAGTGGTTTTCTTATACAAAGCCTAAGAGGAGGCTAATTTCCGCTAGGAAGATTATTATACAAAGCCTAAGAGGAGGCTATTTTGTGTCTCGTACAAAGCCCGAGAGAGAGGCTAAAAGTTTTTGACCCAGTGGGGCATATCGTTATACAAAGCCTAAGAGGAGGCTACAAAGAGTTGACTCAGTTGGAGAATCTTTTATCCTCAGTAAGAGAGTGTTTTTGTATCTCGTACAAAGCCCAAGAGAGAGGCGAAAAGGTTACTTTGGTATCTCGTACGAAGCCCGAGATGGAGGCTAAAAGGTTTTGACACGACGATGGAGTCTTTTGGTATCTCGTATAAAGCCCGAGATGGAGGCTATTTGACTCAACAAGGGAGTTTTTTGTATCTCGTATGAAGCCCGAGATGGAGGCGATTGTAACTGTTTCAGTTGAGTGACAGATCCAATATACTGATTTAAAAGAGAAAATCAGTTCTTATATGAGTAACACTGTACTCAGGGATTTGATTTGAGGATCAGGGATATTTCCTTCTCTTTGAGGAAATGGGAAATCCAAAGGGTATTGAGACTATCCGAGTCTGCGGGTTTCCTTCCTATTTAACGAAGGGTGCTTGAGAATGTCTTTGAGACTCAAGGAAGTTAGACTGTCCGTGTCTAGAGTTTTATCTTTTGTACCATGCTTCGAGAAACAGTAGTAGACTCTACGAAAGGACTGTTCTATGAAGATGACTAAGTTCTGTTCCTATACCTCTAGGAGGTCGTCGGGACAATTTGTACGAAGCCCAAGAGGAGGCTAGAAACTTTTAAGAAGCCGACGGGTCCTTGTACGAAGCCCAAGAGGAGGCTATCATTCTCGAAGGAAGAGATCATTATACGAAGCCTAAGAGGAGGTTGTGAATACTTCTAAGAAGCCGTAGTGTCCTTGAATAATGCCCAAGAGGAGGCCGATGCTTTTAAGAAGCCCGTGGGTCTATCATCTCCTTTCCATTAGGATAAATAACTCTTTTAAAGATAAAACCACTGGTAAACGTGCGAGGTTTACTATCCAGCGTGATATGGCCAAATTATTGTGCGAGGAAATATGCATAGATTGAGAGATGACCAAGTATGTGCTTACCTCCATGTCGTGACAGCAAGAGCAGATGTGATTTTGAGTTGGAGGTGTTACAGACAAGTTGTGATGATCTGAACAGCTTCCCTACACCCTATGGATTGTGTTTGGATGGTTGGACTTGATTGAAATTGGCTGGATCATTTTGTGGTACCTCAGCTGCACCTTGTTTGAAAATTTGAGCAACCAGCTGGTGATTTTGTGAAATTGATGTTTCAGAAGTAATCTAAGTGTTTGATCAGCTCATATGTGATGTATGTGAGGTGTGTGAGTGATTGGTTTGTGCAGAATTGCTCTCAAACTCAACCCGATAGCTACCTTGCTAAGAAAGACATTTTTGCCAAGAGAAAGAGATTTTGAGGAAAGCATCTGTTAGATGGCTTTGGTGTACTTAAACTGACCACAATTGAGCTCTATTTATAGTAGAGCAAGTTTGTTTTGCAAGGAATAGTGCACGGCAGCTGGTAAGTAGGTTTGGCCAATGTTGTCCAATGAGAATTCAAGTCTCCTCTAGCCATTGACTAGAGGTTAGGGCACAAAGCTTTGGTCCCCTTGGTCTTGGATAAGTCTTGACTGATTTCAGATGAGAATGGCTCAGTCCATGCCACCTTGATGGTTTCATTGAATGCCTCATTCCAAATTTGAAGTCTTGTCCCTATTTTGGCCATTCTAGGTTCAACATGCTATTCTTTGTTCCTTGGACCTTGGAGGCTTGGCTCAGTGATTGTCCCCTTTGGATTCAATCCTCTGAGGTGTCCAAGTGGATTGGAGCAATTGCAATTGGCTGATTTTGGCAAATCGAGCCAAAATGCAAATTCTGCCTTGCTTTGACAGATTTCAGCAAGGCAACTTGCCAATGTTGTATCTCATGATGTAGGTTGAATTTGGCAATGTTCTTGGCCATTTTGGAAAGCTCTTACATGATACAACAACTGTTTGAACAAGTTTGGTTTTGATCTCTTTTGATTCCAAGTGAAAAATCCCCCTACATTTGGCAAAAAGTGAGGCAAATTCTGACTTAGTGAAAATTTCACTAAGTGTTTGAAAAAGTGACATTTTCAGTTTTCAGCCACTTTGATCACTCCATAACTCAAAATCCTTAATGAATTGGAATGACTTGTAGTTGAAGTTTTTGTAGGTGATAATGAGGGCTACAAATCCATCTTTGGATGAGAAAAAATGGCCTTGTGGTTTAGGAGTTATGGACCTCCAAAGTTGGTACCTTTGCCACTTTATTTTTAACTTAGAAAAATTTCTAAGTTTTATGGTTACCCCTTTTACAAGTTATCTCACTTTTCTTGATTTTTCTTGATGAATGATGATTCAAATCATACATTAACATCATTTTAGGGTTAAAAATCCATTTTGGTGAAAAATCTCAAAAAGTCAAAGTTGACTTTTGTGCACAGTTGACTTTTTATCAGATGAATTCCAAACTGTGCAATTCTTCAGGAAATCATGTCCTTGACCTAAATCAAACTTGATGGACATGTTCCATGGGTGTCATAGGGTATATTCAATCATGTATTAGGGTTTGGGAGCATGTCTTGGTCAAAAGTCAAAGTTATAGTTGACTTTTCCCTTAAAACCCTAATTGTGGTGCAGATGAAAATGAGACTTGTTGCTCAAGCTTCTTGGATCAATCCATTGTTCCAAATGGATGAATATGGTGTATTAGAGACCCTTAAATCATCTCTTGAGGTCTTGGCTCATGGTTTGTCCCAAAAGTCAACTTAGGGGTGAATTAGGTAAAGAAACCCTAATTCCTGATTTTTGATGAATGCATCCCCTGAGGCAAAATTGACTTGATGCATGGGTTCATGAGGTTTCATGAAGTATATTAGGTCATGTTTTGGATCATTGCCTTGTGCCCAGATGAAAATTTTCCATCTGGAGGCCCTGGTCGACCAAAACCCTAATTTGGTGACACTGTCGATCTTGAGACTTGATCCACCTAGAAGGGAGCAGCCTTGTGCTTAATCCTTGAAGTGGGAGTCCTTTTTGATCCATTGTGGATGTTTAAGAGATTAGACAAGTTGAAGATCATGTCATTTCTTGATTGATCCTTTGTCTAAGCACTCAGAGAGGGCTTGAAACCCTAATTTTGATTGTATTGGATGCTCACCCATCTTTGGGGAGGCTAATGAAGCATGATGGTTCATCCATATTGTGATGATGATTTTCACAATGATGGGAAATCTAAGTGGTCAAAATTTGGGGTATTACAATCAGCACTCAAATGAATTATCTCTTAAGCGTATGAGAAGAAATTCTTCACTTGGTATCAGTTTCAAAATATTATAGTGTAAGAGTCAGCACATCAACCTTACATCCGACTAAATCAAGATGTACTAGATTCAGAATCAAGCGTTGATTGATCACAAGCTTTAACCTTTATTTGGTATCTGATCAAAAATCAAGCTTTGAAAATTTAACTGAGTTGTGACAATAACAAGGTCTGAAATAAATCTGTGTTCAAAGTCAAACTCTGAAAAGTCATGATCAACATTGGTGATTGAATTTAGAAACTCTGAATTTCGATTATGAAAGATCCCAATATCTGACTTATGGAAATTAGGGGGAGATTACCCAGAAGACTAAAATGCAAAATCCAAAAACCACATATAGCCTGAAACTCAGGGGGAGCATCTCAAAAGGCAGTTTCTGATATACAGCAAAGCTATGTTTATCATTCAAAGAACTACTCTAATTCTACGCTTAATTGAATCTACTGAAAAGTAGAAATGCTTCAGAAGACTCTGAAGATAACAAGCTCTGATATGATAACAAAGGAAACTGAGTTCTGAAGATCTGAAGATGGAAGTTCTGATGAACTAATCCAGATGCTAAAGAATCTTCATTTTCCTAAGAACAAGATAGAAGAGTAACTCTTTTCTATTTCTGATCTGACAACTCAAGTTGCTACTCTGTATATCTTTGGATTATATAAAATCCTAGATGATCTCAGATAGAGCTTTGAGGATAACTCATTCAGGGGGAGCTGTTGTTCCACACTCTGAATTTGTTTGCTTTGGTGATTACCTTGTATAAAATGTTCAATCAAAATACTTGGTTTTGTCATCATCAAAAAGGGGGAGATTATGAGAGTAAGAATTGTCTCTATAAGTCAATCTATGTTTTGATGATAACAATAAGTATTTATGAAAGAACCATTTTATGGTCTAACGTGTGTTGTGTGCAGATCATAAGAACTAAATACATCAGAACCAACATACACCAGCCAGATGTACTATGATTGAATATATGTATATGCGAAGTTACTATGTGTGACCAAAGTTGCAAGAAGCAAGAACGCTTATTTATCTAGTCATAATCAGCCAGATCCAAGGATGCCAAGATTGCTATTGCAATGCTCTTGTGGATTCTCTCTGAGAGTGATCAAGATTCTGAAGATGGCGTAGCTTCTGAAGAAGTACACTAAAAAAGAACAAAGTTCTGAAGACTCCTATGACTTGAAGTTCTGATGGCTAAAGGCGCTGAAGACCAAGTGCAGAAAGATTCTGAAGACTAACGAGTTCTGAAGATCAAGGTTTCAAACAAGAAGTTCTAAAGACTCTGAAGACAAGTTCTGAAGATTCGGAAGACCTGAAGCAGAAAAGGATAACACTCTTAAAGACCAAGTACTAAAGTTCTGAAGACTGATTCCTAATGGACTTCTTCAATTAAAGGAAGACTTGAAGCATCAGATATCCTGCTACAAAGACTCCACTCATGCTTCATCAAATTAACATCATAAGCCACTGAAGTTTCGAAGTCTAAATATTACCGTTGTGAGTTAAATATACACACTGCCCAAGAAAAGATCTCCTCTGCAAAAAGAGGATGTGTCAGTACAACTCATTATTTCACAACGTCTCTTTTCCAAACAACCAACAATATTCTCTAACGGCTATATTTCTATTGGCTATTTAATGGAAAGAGTTTTTGCTTCTGATGTGTCGATCACTTGTAGAATTATGAACTGAATGTTCATCTACAAAATTGATCAAGTCATTATGTGAAGATAACAACAACGATGAGTTCTCGTTGTAACACTTAGAATATTCAAAGCTGTCATCAATTCACTCATGGCAATTGTTGTTGAAACTCCAAAGAACAAATTGATCCAACAACAACAATCAAACAGAAGCTGTTGATGAAGAAGACAATAATGGAAGATCAGTCAAGTCATCAACCTACCTTCTTGTCAAAGTCACAATGAAGATCTGAAGCAAGGAGTTGCTGCTCAAAGCTTGCTCAACCAGAAGACGAAGAAGAAGAAGATCTACAAGATGTCAAAAATCATAATATCTAAATACATCTTTGTAGTTTCTTAGGAAAGCAAGGAGCTGATTGCTCAAAACTTGCTTGAACACATGCGTGTGTTCTTTGTACTTAAACCTAGGAGAAACTTGCTTATTAAGAAGCATAATTTGTAATCTCCAGTTTACCAATTCAACTAGATGAATTGAGACTCCTCAAGTGAACGTTATATCCTGATGGATCCCTGAACGATTCAGCTGTGAGTTGAGGCCCTTGAGTAGATCACATGGTGATTAGATACTTGAGATGACAATGGGTGAGGGTCATTGTGGAAAATCCTGAAATATGGTCAGTAGCGTTATATTCATTGAGTTGAATCCCTGAACGGCTAGCTGTGAAATCCCAGCAGTGGGTCTGCTCGGTCAATGAACGTTATATCCTGTTGGATCCCTGAATGGTTCATTGTGTTGTTAGTCATAGTGCGGCTGTGCAAGTGGTGAGTCACCGGCTGTTGCCCGTGCAAGTGTAATCATGATTTGGTTATAGTGGATTAAGTCCTTGTGTTTAAGGCAAAATCACCTGAGGAGGGTGGACTGGATTAGCCCGCGTGGTGAACCAGGATATATCGTGTTTCCTTTACTCTCTTGCTTAGTATCTCTATTTATGTTTCAACATTGAATATCAGAACCTCATATTAAGCAAAGTCAGAACCTTGCATACTATCTCTGATAAGCTTCCGCACTGCAAGTTTTGAGTATCATATCTTATGATCAGAACCTATACGGTTCTCATACTCTTTAGTTAATAGATCAGAATCTCTCAACGAACATTAAAGGTTCTTAAGCATCAAATTAACAAGATGCGAAAAGTTACAAAAAGAGTAAATACACAATTCAAACCCCCCTTTCTTGTGTCTTTCTCGCACCTTCATTTACAGGCTCTGTGCCGCTTGATTGACCTATCTACTTATCGGGGACATCAATTTGTGGTTCCTTCTCCCCAACAATTTCTTTAAATCCTTTGTTGAATACCCGACCACTTCGGGTGACCCGGCTTATATCAGCGATGTTGACAATGGATGGAAGTGGAACTTCCTTTCCATCTTCTATCATGGTGGCATCGTACTTATAAGGAATGACTTTCTCTGATTCGTATGGTACTGGACCTAGCTAGTAAATGACCAAAGGAGTCATGTTGGTCTTACTACTGTCATAGGTGACCTTTATTGGTTCCAGCTTGGGGATATCAGGAATCTTTCTACCATCTAAAGGGATTTCCACGCGCTTTGGTTCACTAAGTAGAGGAATTATGGTGTAAACATCTTCATCAGTTCCATAATCAATGGGCTCTCCTTCCTGGAATGTTGTGATGGTTCTTTGATCTAATAGTCTTTGAATCTCATTCTGGATGAGGAGGCAACCGTGTCAGCTTTTGCGGTGCTTTTTTCAAGTTGAGTGATCATGTTGATTCAGACCAACGCAGTCAGGTTCATGCAAGCTTTTGACTAATGATTCTTTGTCATAAATTGCGTGCAGTCTTGGGCAACCTTGCACCATATTGATTAACTGATAATCCTCCATTCTGCATGCTATAATCTCTCCTCGGTCTATCTGAGTCTGGAGAGCTTCTCGTACGAAGTGGCATCCTTGGTCATTTTCTGAACATATCCCGCAACGTTCATAATTGTGGGGTGGTATAAGACCATGTCCACTCTGTATGCAGTGCATCTTTACCAAGTTTATTTCCAACAAGCGGATATCATAACTTTTATGTCTACTTGGGCTTCCATCAGTTATGTTGATTTGATGCGTATTTATGTTACGATAGACTGGAAGCCACCAATGGTCCAACAGATGTTGAAGAGCTCTTTGTATGACTAGACAACCTTGATTATCTTCATAGCAGACTTTGCAATCCTGATAGTTGTGTGATGTTAAAAATCCAAGTCTAACTTGTTTGGCTTGCAATTCTACCAAATTGGTGTTTATCATGCAAATGTTGAAAATTTGAACCCATCCTGGACATTCATCAATCATGTTGATTTGATAGTTGTCCCTTCCATGATAATCCTGAATCCACCCTAGATCCATTTGATGTTGGAGAGCTTCTTGAACAAAAGAACACCCCTGATTATCCTTTGAACAAATTGAGCAAATGATGTAATCGTGCAATGGTAGATGATGGTGTTGACTCTGTCTAGAGTGCATTGCCACCAAGTTTACATTCATTGAGCGGATGTTAAAATTTTGAAAAATGCATGGGCATCCATAAACCATGTTTACTCTACGGATTCTATGATCTTGGATCCAGCCTAGATCCATTTGCTCTTGAAGGGCTGCCTGTACAATGATGCACCCTTGGCTGTTCTTAGAACAAATGTTGCATTGATGATGGTTGTGAGGTGGCACATGGCCGTATCCACTTTGTCTGCAATGCATCTTAACCAGATTTGTTTCTAGTAAGCGCACCTCATGAATTTGGTAACTGTTGTCAAGACCTTCGTCAATTAAGTTTACAGAAGCTTTCTCATGCTGAGGTAGCAGATTCCTTTGAACATTCAGATTAGTGTCTGAGAAAAACAAAATTTCATTCTTGACAAGTCTTTGTACATCAGATTTAAAACTGAAACAATTCTCGATGTTATGCCCCGGTGCTCTTTGATGATAAACACATAATCGGCCAACCTTGAACCAATAAGGGGGATTCTCAAGAATGACAGGAGGAGTCCTGGTTTGAATGTGCCATTTGCTAGAAAAATCGGGAACAACTCTGCATATGGCATTGGTATAGGATCAAAACCTGGTGAACTTGAAATATGATTGTTGTTGTTGTATTATGGGTGAGCCTGCTGAAGAGGCTGCTGCTGCCTTTGCTGTTACTGTGGTTGTTGATTTTGATTTTGAGAAATATGTGGTTGATATGCCAGAACTGGCGCTGAGTTGATAATAGGAGATACCGTTGCTACCTGCCGAGGTTGGTATCTTTGTCATTGTTTACCTTGTGAGATAGTGCTAATATCTTGCTCTTTCTTTTTTTGGAAAGCACTCCCATACCTCTCGCTACTATTGGATGGTTCTGTATCTTTGACCAATCGCCCTTCTCAGACTGCTTTCTCAAGGCGTACTCCCATGTTCACCATCTCGGTGAAGTTACAAGGTGCACTTATGACCATTCGGTCATAATAGAACGAGCTCAAAGTTTTTAAGAAGATTTTTGTCATTTCTTTCTCCTCGAGAGAAGGACAAATCTGGGCGGCAATTTCACGCCATCTCTGAGCGTATTTCTTGAAGCTCTCTTTATCCCTTTGAGACATAGCTCTGAGTTGATCCCTGTCAGGCTCCATATCCAAATTGTACTTGAATTTCTAAACAAAAGCTGCTCAAAGGTCTCTAAAAGTACTGATCTTTGCACAGTTTAACCCCATGTACCATTTGAGTGCGGCACCTGCTAAATTGTCTTAAAAGTAGTGGATCAGTAACTGTTGATTTTCCGTCTGGGTAGACATCTTCTATCACCAAGTGACTTTGAGGGCAGGAGTTGCCTTTGTACTTTTCAAAGTCATGCACCTTGAATTTGTGTGGTATTTTAACATTTGGGACTAAGCAGAGGTCGGCAACATCTTTCCCAAACAAGTCCTGTCCGCGAATAGCCTGAAGTTCTTTTTGCATTTCCAAGAATTTCTCTTTGAAATCATCCACCCTTTCATATACTCATATACCCTTGCTTGGAGCAGCGTGAAAGATCTGTTCTTCTGGAGTAGTATGTATCACAGGTTGTGGTACAGACATTACTGCTGGGGCTCTTGGCGCTTCGGTGACCTGAAGTTTGTAACCTTCAGGCCTATAGACTCCAGTTGTAGCTCTTGGGTCTTCAGTGATCAGAGGTATATAATATTTAAGCATGAAATTGAGAGGCATGTCCCAGGGAAAACCTCTGGGCATGGTGTACTGAGGAAGACTGATGGGTACTTCAAAGATTGGTGCGGAGACAATTTTTGAGATCACAATCCTTTGAGACGGTTGATCCTAAGCCTTTTCCATTTTTTTATCATGATGTTGAGTTTTTCCAGACTTTCTTTTAGAGTAGTGACCTTCTCTCCCAGTTCTCTGTTTTCTTCCTCAAGATCGTCCATTTTCTTCTGACGATTGGTCCGGGTATTGTATGAATGAGACAATTTGACTCTAAAGTGCGACAAATATGTGTAAGTTTTTTATGAAAGATGTGAAATGCTAGAATGATGTACGATGTGCAAAGGATGAAATGCTCTTTTATTTTTTTAAAAGAACTTTCAATAATTATTTTGCAAATATCATTCAGTGGATAACATAAACACTAAAACACTTTTATTTGATAAACTGAAAAGATTACAAAAGTACAATATTTATAACGCAAAAAAGGAAACTAAGCCTATAAACATTAAAGAACCCTCTTTGATGAGGCTCCAAACCCTTGTTGCCGACTTTTCTTCTGCCTCTTGAATCGGGCTTTTTCAATTATTGGCGGGTTGACGATCTTTTGCCAAGTGAAAGGGGAGAGTAAATTTTCCCGTTCTTTTTGTCTTTCCACAACATGTTGCTCAAGTATCTCAACCAGAGCATCTTTTTCTTTTACCAGATTCTGGATCTTTGTGTTCTCTAGGCTGACAATTTGATATTTGTTCCTCCAAGAGTTCTTTTCACGTTGAGTTTTGTTAAAAGCGGCCTGAAGTTTCTCTGCGTCGTTCATGAAGTAGAGGATAGATTCCATTAGGAAAAACAATCCTTGACGAGGGTAAGGCATCCTCAACTGGATGGCTCTAGTTTGTACCCATTGGAGATAAGGCTCCACAGAGATGCAATTCAGTTTTCCCAGAGATTCTCTTCCTTTCCTGTGAATATGACGCCAGACATGCACAATTTCCTCTTTAAGTGCTCTGTCATTTTCTCCTTCCTTGAAGAAAAGACCTTCCATATGAATGTTGTATGGTATATCCTTCATAGGGTAACCAAGCTGATGATGAGCTAAAACTGGGTGGTAGTTGATCCCTCATTTAGTACCAATGAGGGGTACATTGGGGAAACATACGCAACTGTCAATGATCTTTGTTCCGTAATAGACCCGACTGTACCAATCTATGTCAAAATGAGTGAGAGAGATAATATTTTGCGACCATCGCATACCACTTTTGAGATCCCCAAAAGTAACAGATTTGGGCAAGTGAGAAATAAACCATCTGTAGAGTAATGGTACACAACATGTAATCATCCCTCCGTTGTACAAGTTCCTTAGATGCACTGAGTGGTAAGCATCTGCAAGCAAAGTTGGGACTGGATTTCCAATTAAGAATATCCTGATAGCGTTGACGTCGATGAAGTTATCAATGTTGGGAAAGAGGAATAATCCATAGATGAGTAGAACAAAGATAACCTCGAAAGCAACTATGTTTCCTATAATGGCAAAGTATTGGGCCCTTTCCATCAAAAACTTAATCGGTAGATCTTGAATTCCTCCCTTGGTGGTCATGTGAGCTTTGATATCTGACACTTCCAAGGAGGTAGCTCTTGCAATGGTCTCATATTTGGGAATCTCTTCCAAACCAGAGAATGGGTCTTGATCAGAAATGGGTAAATCAATCAACTGAGAGTACTCTTCCAATGTTGGTGTGAGCTGATAATTTGGAAATGTGAAGCAGTGGTACACCAGATCATAAAACTGAACCAATGTAGATAGGACTCCTTCCACCATTTTGACTTTTAAAAGAGACAAAACTCCTCCATACATAGCTCTGAAAGCTTCAGGATTAGCAATTAATCTTCCTAATCTTCTTAAGTCTTCCAGTCTTGGACTTCTGAAGGTGTACTTCTGAGTTTTTCTTCTACCAAAATCCATAGCACAATTTTAGATATTTGCAACAAACTGTTTTTTAGTTCTTTTGAAAAGTTTGAAAAATTTTGAAAATTTTTGATGAATGAATGAATGCATGTATGCACAAACACATATATTTACAAACATGGGTTTAAGGGTTTATCGTCACGAGCATGGAGCCATGGATCTACCCATCCCAAAGGTATGTACTAGGGGTTCATTTCGTACCTGTAGAATGGGTTCTAACAAGGTTCCCAAAATCACTGACCCTTCTTTAGGATATTACCAACAAACCGATTGACTCATGACAACTGTAATATCCTTAAGATGAATCTCATTTGAGTGTAGTATCGTGTATCAACTATTCCCGATAGTCACTGTTGGAGCGGTAAAGCGGCAAGCAAAAATATTTATTTTCGAAAGAATTCCCTCCGGGATTTATGTCGTGTCCACAGAGATCGGTTCGAGGGAAAGAATGTCGTTCAACAATCTCAATGTTAATGAGTTTAGGTTTAAAATGGTGAAAGTAAAAACAGAAAAGTAAACATTAAAACAAAAAGAATGCATTCTTCAGAGAGAAGAAACTTGTCCGGCATGCACATAATCGATTCCTTACAAACTTAAACTTACCGACCAGTTATACTCAACCAACAATACTCCTCAATATCACCTAGCATTGCTCACAACAATGTCCATCTATGACACACTGAGCTGAGAGAACAACCGTGTTACCATCGTCGACACTCTCGCACTCGACTCAAGATACAGAGGCATTAAGCTTCGACGCCTTTACAGATTGTTAGCTCTAAATCTATCTCTAGCATCCAGAAACTAACAGATAATCATCCCTAATCAAAGTTTGCGATGTTTATCTCTAACACAACTCAAACCCCAAGCATAAAGCAAAAATCAAGGACAATCACCGATAAAGATTTGTAAAACAGATTTTATATAACGCCATGGGCGACAAATATACATGAGTTCAGAGTAAATACATATACAACAACCCAACAAAGAAGAAAAACACAAAGAAGAAGAGAAATAAACCAAACATCTCGCGGTTTGTCAACGCCGATCGATGAGAAATCCACCTCGGATCATTCGTGTGCAAGCTTCAATGTTGTTTTCTAAGCTAATCTACTGAAAAATGAATTTGATGGAGTTGGGAGCAAAAATCACCAAAACCATAACTAAAAAATGAATGAAAATGACCCTCATATTCAGAGGATGCACCTCATATTTCATCTTGTTTTGAGAGGATGCACCTCATATTCAGAGGAATTTGAGTTTTGAGCATGGGTCGATTTCTCCTAGACTGTGGGTACCAAAATTAGGGTTTCACATAAAATCAGTTTATTTCTGATTTTTTGGGAAAAAATTGATTCCATGATATTCCACATGTCCCTAAGTGTCTAGGAATGGAAGATTGCCCATCAATTTCACTCAGAGGGGTTTCAATTGATCAGAGGATTTAAAATCAGGAGAATTGGGGATAAAGTCAACTGTGAGTGAAAAAGTCAACTCCTGACTTTTTGAGGTCAACATGATGATTTCCAAGTCAAATATGGTCAATGGATGAGAATTGGTCAAGGAATGTTCAAGGAATTGTAAAAAAATCAAGAAGTTGAAAACTTGCCATTTTTGGAAGAAACTAGGTTTTAAAAGTTACTATTTTGGGAAAGTTTTCAATCATTTTCAAAGCCAATTTTCATCGTGATCAAGCCAAGCCAATTTGCAGAAATGGACCAAGCCAAGCCATGTGGAATGAGTACCACCCATGCACACTTTACACCAATATGGAAACATGAGTTTTGTTGCATAAAATTGGTTGTGATCTCATGCTCACGTGCCAGCTCTCTCTACAATTATTTCATAAGGAAAACCACTCAGAATCACACTCCACACACCCCTCCTATTGCACAACCCGTACCTCACTCTCAAAACTACTTTTTTGGCAAAAATTCCAAAAAGACCATCCCTTGCATCATGGGCCTACAAAAACAACTCCATCCCACTCTATTTAAAGGATACAAACCCTAAATGAGAGGAGACGACTTGATTCTGCCTCAGAAAATCAGATAAGAACTCCATTTTTCTCAAGGAAATCCCATCTTCGAATCTCATTATCTAAAGGACTTCACTCCATTTTGGTGCTTGATTTATCATCCTTGAATCTTAAGGAAGAATTCTGGGCTTTTTTACTTTTCATTTACACGTCAAAACAAGGGCCAACGGAGCTACTCCGTTAGGTAGTTTTCTCCACCTTGAATCTCTCATGATAGACGTGTTTTGAGCTTGTTGATGGTGATTCTAAAGTCCTCTCATGGTAGAGGCATTGTTTGTGTGCTTGTTGTCTTGTTTTAATGAAGTTGCAGTTTAAGTGTGATTTTATGTGTGCTCGTTTTTAACGGTGTTAGAACTGTTATTAATGATTTGTGTTGCCATATTCTGAATCTCCATGAAAAACGTGCGAGAAATTGTCTTTTTTTGTGTGAGTTTTGGTGAAATTTACAGAGGTCTCCGGTGAGAGTGGTCGGAGAAGATGACCGGAGCTAGGGCTCCGGCATCTTATGTGTATGCTGGCGTGGCAAGGTCTTTGAATTGTTGACCGTCCAATGGAATTTTAGCCTTTGGCCACCTCATTTAATGAGAGCCAGCATGGCATTTGTGTTTGTTTGATACTGATGAAAATTGGAATGAGCTTAAGGCGTGTATGATATTCACACCTCCCCATTCTGAGGCCCGCGCGCACATGACTTATTTTCCCTTGATCCTGGTTTTACTCATACACCCTCCTTTAACTCCCTTTCTTCCTTTTATTTCATTTATTTTATTTTTTAATTTGATTTTATTTTTAATATTTATAAGCAAGATAAAAATCCAAAAAAATATTTTTCTGTTCAATTGAGGTCTTGACCTAATTTTCATAATTTTTATTTTATTTTTTAATTTCTTTTTTCTATTTTATTTTGATTTAATTTAAGAGTGTATTTCCAATGATGCCCTTCATCTAGGGTTAGGAGGTTTGTTGATCATTGATCAACTTTTGAGGCTAATTTTTTAGCCACATTTAGTCCTTGATATAAGGTTGATTTGATGCTGGTCAGGGCCTGGTTTGAGTTACTTTTTAGTGACTTTTCATTCAAGTTTTGTTGGCCCTCGATTCATGCTCGATTACTTGCCTACCTTGCCTTGTGGATCACTTTTGGACATGTTCTTGAACTTGTTTTATTCCAATATTTTGTACATGTTTAATTGGATGTTTGAGCTTAGCTTTGGATATTTTTGGGATTTTATTGAATCACTTTACTATTTTTGGTTGATGCTTTCATTTGATGATGTTTTAAGCATGATAATGCACACTTATTGACCTAATTTTGTGCCTTTGAATGACATGAACCTCTTTGATGCTTGGTGATCTTTCTTGGATTGATAAGACATGTTTAAGGTTCTGATTTTCCTTGGCACTTGGTGCATTGATCATCTTTTGTATTATCTTACTTGTATGGAAACATGTGAACCATTTTGGACTAAATCTTGTTGCATACATGCCTAGTTTTGACATATGCTTTGAGTATGATATTTGATGATCCTTCTTGATTGGTTTGAGTATGATAATGGTTCATGGATTTTGATCTTGCTACTGCCCACTTGGATTCACATCATGTTTTCATTTCACTTGATCATTGTTGATTGATTTCCATGATGCATTTCATTAGCATTTGATTGTTGCTACTTTGGTTTATGATGCACGCTAATGTGAAGCTTCCTTACATGTTTGAATTGGATGATCATGACGTGACTTGGTTCTGACCTTGATTCATTCTCACCTCACTTTGTTCACATAACCTTTGTGTGCTGATTAATGGTGTTCAATTGTGATTCTAATGCAAGTTTGTTTGCAACCTTTCTTGTTTGCTTCTAACTCCTTGTGTGAACTTCAATGTGTGATCTTTTGAAGTATGTTTGGTGTTATGAATTGGATGTGATATGCATGATGTACTTGCTGCCCTACCTTGTTTCTTATCTCATGTTCCATTTTCTTCTTCATCTCTTACTTCTTTTCTTCCCCTTTGGATCTCAAGACTTGCTTAAGTCTTGGATTCACTTTTGCATGTTCCCTTAGGACTCCCTAGTCCAACTTAATATTTTTATTGAGCTTGGATTAGGATAGACATTAGGTTTCAATCCATGCATGCTAACATTTGGTAGAATCTTCCCTTCTTACCTCAACCTTAGGGCCACTTTTTCATGACAACATTAGGATAGAATTCCCATTAGTGTTTTCTTTTCAACGTTGAGTCTTCTCTTCTCATCTCATAACAAGTTTAAAACATTTAATAAAGGCAACGCGTATTGTGTATGAGCCTTGAGTACATGGGAAATGAGGAATGAGGGGGTCTCCCTTCACTCTTCTAGGGTGTTTAGCATGCGTCCTGTTGGGGACGATATGCGACGCATTCGTTCCTATGTCCTAGACTTTGGTGCAATACAAGTTACAAGCTAACTTAATCCATTTCTGTCTAAAAAACACAAAAACAAATTCAAATCTTTTTCATCCTTTGGGATTGTTGGGTTTCAAATCATTTTCAGAAAAGAGCTCGTCACTCACGTAAAAAACACAAAGGCCTTGTAGGTCGAACTACGACTACTCTGATTTCCTCTTTCTCGTCCGATTGAGGATACATAGGCACAAGACGGCGATGTCTTGGCGAGCACATTTCCCTCTTTTTGACCCGTAGGTCGAACTACGACTGCTCTAATTTCCTCTCTCTCATCCGATTGAGGATATATAGGCACAAGACGATGATGTCTTGGCGAGCAACCTCCCCCCTTAGTGCATAGTCCGTCGAACTACGTCGACTCTGATTCTTCATTCGTCCACGAAGATACGTAGGCATAGGATTGCGGCGATCCTTGCGAGTCCGTCTTTGTTTTTACCTTTCCCGTTTTCATTTAGCAGTAGGCTTTAGATAACTCACCCTTTGATTAGACAACAAGCGTGGATCCCATCGAGTACGATGGACGCGTGGGGGTGCTAATACCTTCCCCTCGCGTAACCGACTCCCGAACCCAGAATATGGTTGCGATGACCATGTCTTTCCCTCTATTTAGGTTTTCTTCGATCGTTTCCTTTCCCTGCGTCGGGATAAATAACATTCGGTGGCGACTCTTCTGTTCTTGTTTCTCGCCGGTTGTTTTTTCGCAGTTGCTACAACCGTACACTATGGTTCTTGATACAATTACCACTAGACTTACTATCTACATAGTAATCCAACTGAAGATCTTCAGAGAACACAACACCACTGGCTTGATCAATAAGAACTCCAGACAAACAAAGAGAGAAATAAACTCTCATTCAACTCCCAAAAGAAGGCAACCTTCCATAAGCAACTTAGGGCTTCTACCACAAGCTCCAAGATATGAATAGAACAAGAACCTCATTTGATTTTCAACCAACTACCCTTCTGAACAAGAGTAATTAGTTCCAAGCACCCTGCTAAAATGCACGATAAAGATAAACCAAATGCCACTGGTTGATTAATCTCAGATTTCTTCAGAATTCCAAAAAATCTACTGATCCACCAATGAAACCTAATTTTCAAGTTACACAATCCACTTACTCCATAGCAAGCCATCTTAGATACACCAAGATTCAGACATATAACATCTACTCCTTCTTGCAGCTACCGCAAACAGCATGAGATAAATTTTTTTGAAGCCTTAATTCCATTTATTTCTGAGAAGATCAACTTATCTTACAATGATGCGCCACAACATCAACTAAGACCCTGAAGTTTTTGCTAGATGTCACAATATCTGATCAGACATCCAGCTGAAGAATTCAGCTCTTCCTTCTGCCACTTAGAAGAACTTCCTCCCTATAACAGAACAAGAGTTCCATGTTCTCATAGACTTGATCAATGATATCAAGTTAGAGTAGACAACCTCCATCCTGTTTTGTTGTACTGCAACAACTTCCTCATATTCAGACATCCCAAACCTGCCAACGCTTGATTCTTCAGAAGAGATTAGTCACACAAGATCTTTACAAAAGGAATCCCACCTTTCTTAAGTTGAGACTTTTGCAGAAAGTCAGAGATATCTGCCATTTATCCTTGACCTCCAAGATGGCAATATCACATGCTCCTACGCACCTAGATCAGAAATAAACTGACCCAAGCAGTGCCATCACCAGCACCATATTCTAGACAAGTCTCTTGCCAAGAAATTTTCTAGATAAAGATCAGATGCTTTTAGTCAAAACTAGAACACACCTGCTGTACTCCAATACTCCTAGGTCAGAAATAAACTGAACCAAGAGAATTGTCTTCATCTTCACTTCCAACAACACTATATTCTAGTCAAGCTTCTTGCCACGAAACTTCCTAGTCTGAATACATGCCTTGTAAGAAAGACTGATCCTACCACACACGTGTATGGTACCAAGATCATCAGCTACAACTCCTTTGAACCAGAGATTCACTCCTTGAATCAACAGGCTTCTGCATATACTCCAATGTCAAGATGTTTCAACATCTGATAAAACACCAGTTCCTTATCTTGACTGTACCCATTCTCCAAGAATAGATCCTTGAGCAGATGCAACATGAGATGTTGTACTTCCTGATGTACCAACTTATCACCAATGATCTTGGACTCCAACATACAAGGATAATCAATTAAATATTTGTAAATTCCATAAATCGGAATTGATCTTAAATCCTTGTCCTCAAAACCATACATCCTGTGGGATATATGATCTACCAGGTATCAACACAACAGTGTGAACACCTTTCCAGTCAAACAACGTGTTGAGACATCAAGTCTGCCACCCTTGACTCAACTTGCCTATGACTTTACTTTGCAAATAGAATCCTTGTAAATCATGAATGGTGAAAATAAATCACCTCCCATTATCTCTAAGTTGAATAACATCCATCAGCACCAGAGATCTTCAGAAATCCATCTTCAACATGAAAAAAAAATTATCCTTTTGAAAGAGCTCTTCAACTACGACCAGAGATGCCTTTATGAATGGACTTGAGGGAAAACTCAAGTATCTTTGGCAACTTTTTCGAAAATAACTTTTACCAAATTCACAAATCATGAATTTGATAAATATGATCTCAACTCACCTTCTCTTCAAACTGACTTCAAGATACAAGTTGGGACCAAACCTCCAAGTATCAAGTCAACATGACACAAATAAACCAACAACTCTCTCCATTCCATTGCTCCCAACTTTGGAACGACTAGAGCTTTCACAGATGCTGATATCTTTAAGAAAAGAAGCCAATAGTCATGATCTTCCACCATCTTTCTTCAGTCACAACTCCAGAATCCCATAAATACCAGAGTTCTTCCATCAGAAACATATGCAGCGGAACCACCAAGGAACATCTTCAACATGCCCTAATAAGATGTTAGAACATCTTATAAGACACCACACAAGAGAACTAGCCACTTCTCCCGCATTTGCTGTAGAAACTCCTCAGAAAACATGAACAACCACCAGTAGTTATTACCTTCGATCCAAAACATCCATCCCATCCATTAATACCCTTGAGTATGTCTGAGTGAATGATCTGATCTCCCAAACTCCTCCTTGTTTAAATCTCCAGAAAGTATCTCCCAAGATCTCATCCAGAAACAGACAGGATGCCTGCTCTGATACCAATTGAAATTCTGGCATAGCAGATAGTAGATGTCCTAACACATGTCAAGACATTGTTCTCTGCACAACTTTAAAACAAGAGAAGAACAAACAAATTGATATTCAGAATATCAATAACAGTAGCAAGATAGATGTTTCGACATCTGTTACAACATGTTAATCAAAACTGAACTGTAAATTACATAATGATAAACAACAAAAAATATGATAACCCAGTTCGGTGCAAATTACCTACATCTGGGGGCATACCAAGCCAGGAAGAAGAATCCATTATCAGTAGTAAATTTTTATGTAAATGACACGACCGCAAGTGCACGGATATATCGTAGTAATAAAAAGTTATCGATCCACAGGGACCAATGGTTAAGTATTGATTTTGTTTGATCTTTGTAAATCTAGAGTGACCGAAAAGTTGGAGAAACAGATCTGAAACAAGGGTTAGATAAATAATTAAAACAAACAGGATTTAGGATCATGATTCCCCACTCTAACATCTCCGTATGACTGGATTAATCGCACTACAAGGATTTTTACGAGAATTATAGAAAATAGATTTTGTAGATAACACCAACTTTCGCAGCGTGTTATCATGGTTTCGGTAAATAATCTGTCAGCTGTCGCATGTTCAATAGAATTTACCGAAACCTTTATGTTACCGCGCAGTCTATTAAGATGAAGCTTTTCTCAACCTCCTCCAAGTACTTTCGCATCATCGGATTCGATTGTCTAAAAATTCGTTTTTGGGTATCGGACAAAGTGCTTTCGCATCATTACCCATACCTAAGAACCTTTTACTTTCATAACAAAGTTTAAAATAAAAACTTGAACTTTTAAAATAAGAACATGTTAAATCCTTGTATTGCTTCTTATTTAATCATACGGATAGTCATGAGTGGGTCTCATGACCCTTAATCCCTAGAGAACTACTTACTCATGGTGAGGGTTGAAACAATAAAAATGATTGTAAAAATAACAGACATAATTGAAATAAAGTATAAAGATAATAATAATAAAAACCTAATGAAAATAAAATTGCTTCAATAATAAACTTTGTTCAGCTCCAATGGAGACTTGTACAGAAAATATGCGTAGAAAGTAAATTGCAGAAAATGTAGAAAAAATATGATAAAAGTGCCGTCCTAAAAACTCCCTTCTAATTGGAGTTAAATAGCCATAAAAACAAATCAAATCAAATAAAGTCAAATAAAGGGTCTTCAATGCCATTCCATAAGAGAATCAGCCAGATATCAAAGCCATGGTCTTCAAATCAGGAATCAAATCGAGACGAAAAAGGAAACAAAGAGTTGGTTTCTCGCACCTCTGTTACGGGCCGTAACACACTTTACAGGCACCCGTAAAAGAGCTCTGGTTTTTGTATGGGGAGCGCCCTCTTCTTGGAATCTTCAGGGCCTTATGTTACGGGCCATAACATGCATTACGAGCACCCGTGACAGGCTTCTGAATTTTCTATTGGGAGGCTCCGACTCTTGTGCTTTTCCTTCGATTTTTGCCCAATTTTATCTCCTTTTCTTCCAATATGCTTGTGAAGACCTGAAAATGACAAAAACACAATACCAAAACATAAAATACGGAAAAAGCAAAGAAAGTAGGCAAAATGCAATGAAATAACAAGGAAAAATACTAAATAAAAGCGATACAAAATACACTTATCAGTAAACAACCTCTGGTTTACAGTAAACAACCTCTGGTTTACCTATCACTACCCAATGAAAACTTTATCTAAGAAATCCATCCTTGATAAGAGAAACCCATATCACTCCCTAAATCACAACTTGTGATTATCTAACAATTATAGTCACAATAACTATATCATCCTACTTGAAAGACACCCCTTTAAATACGAAGTTCAGTCAAGCATTCTTGACTAACAATCTAACTCGGATTTGCTTAAAAGCTTCATCCAAGAACAATACACGATTCATTACCTACGGGTTTCTGAATCTGTACAAGTATCTATGTTTTCCACAATGTATCAAATCGATACATAAGGAGACTTACAAGAAAGCCTACGAATCTCAAAACCCTAAACCCTATTTTCTACTTTACAAAGGTGTTACAAAAATAGGTTCCGTTATTCAGTCCTAGGTCTTGGTATTCTTTTATAATCTACTACTGTCTTGGGCTTCAAATCTTCTGTTGATTTCTTCCTTGATCCACGTTCTGATTGCTCCTTAAATCTTGGACTAGATTAGCAACAACCTGTTATATCATGTCAAGATGTCGAGACATACGTTAGGACATCATGTCTGACAAGTCTTCTTTCACCAGACTTCTTTATGTTGGAACATTACATTCGACATCTTGTTTTACCAAAAATTTGCTCAAATCTGCAGAGCCTTCAAAAAAGAATTAATTTGATAAGAGAAATAAATGTTTGAATTTTGGAATAAAAATGTGAAAAATATGAAAAGTGGTAAAAAAAATGTCGTGGGTGGGATTTGAACCCACGCCACCAAGGATCAAACCATCAAAACACACCCTTGCCAACTTAGCCAACGTGCGTTGGTGATAATTAAACAAAACCATTTTGAAAATATATTAAGAATGCGTGCCAAATTCAAAAATGCGCACCATGAACTTCATCTTCTTCCTCGAGCTCCATTTTTGCAGAAAGGGCTCTATCTCGCTCAATACGCAATGGTTTTGAAAGATTTAAACATGAAAATTATTCGTTTTTAAACAAGGTATCGAATTGTGGTATTTAATTTCATTTATTTTTAGTGTGGAGTGAATTATTAAGCACGAACCAGATGAACCCTAGTTTTGCAAAAACTATAATGAAATCCTATACACGTAATATAAGTAACAATTGATTAAGGGTAAATGATCTATGAACTACCAGAAACACATTGGTAACCTGAACTAACATTTATGATGCATGAATCATAGAGTTTGAAAAGTTCAAGCTTACCTTGCAAGAGGAAATCAAATCCTCAGTTGGAGGTGTTACAGATGTGAAATGATGATCCTAACAGCTTCCCTAGACCTCAAGGATTGTGTTGAGATGCTTAGAACAAGTTGAAACCTCCTGGATTGCTTGGCTCGAATCCAACTGCAACTTGATCAAGGTGAGATGTGATCTTGATGAATTTGATGTTACAGAAAGTGTTTAAGTGTTTAGATAACTTATACATGATGTATATGAAGTGTTTGAATCAAAAGTTTGAGTGGAGAAGCTTTGGTTTTGAAAACTCGATTCTCACTCTTTGAAATTTTGAAACTTTGAAGTGAAAGAAGAAGAATGAGAAAACAAGTGTTGTAATTGTTTTGGTGTACTCTAAATGATCAAATGTGGCCTCTATTTATAGGGGAACAAATTTGTTTTGGAGGAATAGTGATGGTTGAAGGATGAGCTCAATGTTCAATTGTTTTGGAAATGCATCATTACTTCTATCTCAAGGTGCCTTATCTCTTCCACTATCCTAGCTCTCCTTTTGACCGATTCCACATTTTGTAGATGTTTTTATTATTGTTTAAGAGTGCATCTTGACTGATGGTAGTGGCTTCTTTGACAATGCACTATTCCACATAAATGCCTCTTGAATTCAAGGCTTAAGTGATAATGTTTCATCATTTCAAAGGGATTCCTCTTGACTTAGTGGCTCTATCTTACAGGTTTTGTATGATTCATTCAGATTCTTATTGAATTAGCATTGTATGATCATCACACTTGGACTCAAAAAATCGTGCATCACAAGTAATGCGAAATCTGCCTTACCAAAACAGTTGCATCAAGGCATGTTGTGCACTCCATATCTCCTTGCTCAAGTGGAATTAAATTGTGCTCTTGGACATTTTGGAAAGCTGAGATGTTGTACTTCAACTTTGATGTTCATGGTTGGCCTTGGTTCATCTTGGATCATGGTGAAAAATGCCTCCCAATTTTGGTGTTTTTGCTGAAAAACACTTGGGCAGATTTTTACTAAGTGTTGGAATTTTACAACTTTGAACCTTGATTTTCATCACTTCATAACTTAAAATTCAAGCATTTTTTGGAGATGACTATGTATCACACTCTTATTGTATGAAATGAGATCTTCCATTTGAGCTTTGAAGTGAAGAAAATGGTTGCTTGGATCAAAGGTTAGGGCCTTGCAAAGTTGGGTACTTGAACATGAAATTTTAGGACTTAGTGAAAATTTGAAACTATCCAATTTTGCTTCTTTTACAAGTAACCTTGATTTCTTGATTAATCTTTGATCAAATGCAACTATGTGCCATATTTCTTTGAATAATAGCTCATGACACTTGATGTTGACCAAAAAGTCAAACTTTGGCTTGGTGCATCATATGAAATTTGATCAGAGAAACCCTAATTTCCAATTCTCAATGAATCAGTCCCCTGGGGAAATTTTAAACTTATAAATGGACTTCAAAGGTACACTTGAGCTTCTTGAATCATATCTTGAGGTATTGGCTCATGCCCAGATGAAAAATTCACTTTGGAGGCCCTGATCAACCAAAACCCTAATTGGTGCACCAGATGAACTTGGGGTTTGATTGATTTGAAATGATGTAGACTTGTGCTTGATTCTTGATGGAGGAGATCTCTTGATCTTTATGAATGAATGAAAGACTAGGTAAGTTGAATATTGTGCCCATTCTTGATTGATCCTTTGCTTGAGTCTCTTTTGAGGCTCAAAACCCTAATTTGTAACCAAATGAAACAAACAACAATCTTTGTATCTCCAAATGGGTTAGTGATGCATAAAAGTATACACACATATGATGCTAGTGAAATGCAAATGATGTGGGATCTTAGGGTCAAAAATTAGGGTATGACAAATATATATATATATAATTGATTTCATTAAATATGATTTAATAAATAAATTAGAATTGACAGTTAGTTAAATTAAATATGATTTAATTTTATTATTTTATTAAAAGAGTTTAATTCAATTTAAATAAAGTTAAGGTTATTTTTAGAAAATTCCAAAATAATATTGTTATAGTTTTAGTAGCTCTTTATAAATAAAGAAACTCTTTCCCCTCCAATCCTAGTTTTAGTTGTCATTCTTAGAAAACGATTAACACTGCCTTCCACTTTGCACTCGTGTGCACTATATAGAGACGTCTGTATCTTTCGCCGTTCGTGATCAAAGATAAAAACAAGCTTCAAGAGGTATTTCTTGAATTTTTATTTTGGTGATTTATTTTTTTATTAATGATTTAATCAAGATTGGTTCATCAGAATTATTCTGCTAAGAGGATCAAAATATTTGAAAAACCCTTCTTAAATCCCAAGAGTGGTATCAGAGTCTGGTTTTAATTAAATCATTAATTCAAATATGATTTGTGCATAATTATATAGTGATATAATTATAATAATATGTTTTTGTGCTATTCAATTGTGAATATTGTAAACACACTTAGAACTTTTGTTCGTCTGTGTCATTGAGTCATTGTAATTAAACTCTGTGTTAATATGCTTTGTAGAAGCAATCTTGTAAAACACAGTTTGTAAACCTCAATTTTTTTGAGTGATTACCTTGAGTGACTAGGGTTTAGTTTGTATACTCGAGAAGAGAAGGAGAATGGTCTTTGTGGAATCTGTAATCTAGTTGATTATAGTGGATTAAGTCATTTTAAGAATGCGAAATCACCTTGGCGGGTGGACTGGAGGTAGATTCATTAACAGCGAACCAGGATAAAAATAACTTGTTATTTTTATTATTCTTGTTCTTGTTTGTTGAATTGGTTTGTGAAAAATCTTTGATTTTTAGAAACCCAATTCAAACTACCCCATTTCTTGTGTTTCTCGTTACCTTCAATTGGTATCAGAGCTCCGGTTCTGATATTGATAAGATTATCAAACACTTAAGTGTGTCAGATAAAGATCTAAGAGAGACACAACCATTCCACCTCCAGTTGCTCCATCCAATGATAGAGATCATTACAATGCTAAGCCTTTAGTTTTTTATGGAGATAAATTTGATTATTGGAAGGACAAGATAGAAAGTTTCTTTCTTGGTCACTATGTGGATCTATGGGACATGGTAGTCGATGGCTACGTACACCCAGTAGATGAAAGTTGTAACAAGATCGAAAGAAGAGTGATGACAGACCAACAAAAAAAGGAATATAAAAATCATCACAAAGCAAGAAGCATGCTAAATGCGATTTCATACACTAAGTATGAAAAGATCACCAATAGAGATACTGCTAAATCTATATTTGACTCTCTAAGGATGACGCATGAAGGAAATGTTCAAGTGAAAGAACCTAAGGCTCTAGCCTTGATTCAAAAATATGAAGCGTTCAAGATGGAGGATGATGAAACAATTGAGAATATGTTCACAAGGTTTAAAACTCTAGTCGCATGACTTAAGGTTCTGGAAAAAGGGTATTCTATTGCTGATCATGTCAATAAGATCATCTAAAGCTTGCCTAAATGTTGGAGTCCTATGGTAACAACTCTGAAGTTATCAAAGGAACTCAATAAAACTTCTCTTGAAGAGCTGGTTAGTTCTTTTAGAAGTCATAAAATTGAGCTCGAGGGAGCTCTGAAGTCTTCTGGAAGATCTAAGAAGACAAGAGCTCTTCAGGATGATACTGATGCTGAATCAGAAGAAGAATCAAAAGAAGAAGATGAATTGTCTCTTCTCTCTAGACGCATGCATCAACTCTGGAAGAAAAGGCAAGGAAAATTCAGAGGACAAAGAAGGACATGTGGTCTTTCTGAGTCTACTTCTGGATTCAAGAAAGACGGATCCAGCAAAAAAGTCATATGATATGAATGTAAGGATCCATGTCATTATAAGAGTGATTGCCCCAAGCTAAAGAATGACAGGCCCAAGAAGAAAGACTTTAGAGGGGAGAAGAAGGGTCTTATGGCTTCATGGGATGATTCAGATTCCTCTAACAATGATTCTGAAGGAGAGTAGGCTAATGTGGCTCTGATGGCACTCACAAAAGCTCCTGCTGGAACCACTCAATCAAAATCAGATTTCGAATCAGATTCTGAAGAGGTATTTTTTGAACACTCTGGTTTTGAACTTGAGTCCAGGTTATCTGAAGTTTAGGAAAAATATCAGAACTGTTAGAACAAGATTTGTTCATGACATATAATCCTTGGGTTTTGATGGTAACAAAGTATTAAAAGAACAATGGTTATATTTGATGTGTGTTTCATGTATGCAGGTTCTAATACTTATAGTATATATTCAGAATCTAATATATAAGGGCACACTTGAGAGAAGCTGACATGCTAGCTTCTGGTGGTGCATAATCTGAAGAACACTCTTTAAGTGATGTCTACCGTAGACTCTAAAGCTGAAGGTCTCAGCATCAGAAGAAGAAAAATAACTAATTCTACACTTGGTGAATGTAAATTGGCTTCTAGTGATAATTCCGAGTTAGTAATAAAGCTGAAATTATCTGTACTGTAAAAAATAAGCTGCATTGTCAAATCGGTTTGTCAGCTAGAGTCTTAGTTCACAAGACTCAAGAAAAGTTGGCATGCTTTATGCATATATACTCTCAACGGATCTATAGTACATGATCACTTTGAAGACTAAATAGTTAAACACGTTACACAATGGATCAAGATCTTTTGGTGTATCTATCTTCAACGTCTCTTGTACTATGGAGAAAGCAAAGACACTTGATCAAGTTATCTCTCCAACGACTAGTCTTTTAGAAATGCTATATAAATAGCTGAAGATTCAAACTGAATCTTTAACAAGGATCAACCTGATAGAGGAGTAACAAGATCAACAATTATCAATACAACCAAGTATGCAGAATTTATGTTGTAGGTTGTAATTGTAAAAACCTTAAGATTTCTCAAACATTGAATATCCTAGAAATATTAAGAGCTTTAGGTATTTATTATGGTGATTTCCCTGTACCTCTGATATTTGTATCAAGTACACCTTGTTCTCTATTATGCTGAACATGTTGTTTAGCAGTTTAGATTAAGTCTCTCGCTAAGATGCCTGAGCCATGTAAGTCTCCTGCAATGTGCTGGAGCATTGAAAGTCTTAATTAATTGGATTGATTGAGAAACTGAGTCTCTCGCCAAGATGCTTGAGCCATGTAAGTCTCTGGCTATGTGCTAGAGCAATGAAAGTCTTAATCAAGTGGATTAACTGAGCAGAAGTCTTAAGTCCTTGGGATTTAAGCAAGGAAGTCTCGGATTGAGGGTCTGAGCAGGAAGTCTTGAACCTGAGGGGTTTAAGCAGGAAGTCTTGGGTTCGTGGAACCTGAGCAGGGAAGTCTTGGACCGTGGGTCTGAGCAAGAAGTTTTGTACCTGAGGGGCTTAAGCAGGAAGTCTCGGGTCTGAGGGACCTGAGCAGGAAAGTCTTAGGCTAAGGGTCTTAGCAAGGAAGTCTTGAGTCTGTAGGACTTGAGCAAGGAAGTCTTAAGCCATAGGGGCTTAAGCAAGAAGTCTCAGACTTAGGGTTTGAGCATTGTAAAAGTCTTATGCAGTATGCATAAGCAATTGTAATCATGATTTGATTATAGTGAAAATCTCTTGTGAAGAAAGGGGACTGGACTACTCTCATTTGGGAGGAACCAGTATAAATATTTGTGTCTTCTACTATTATTTATTTGCTTCTGTTAACATTCCGCTGCTAAATATAACTAGAATTCGAACACCAGTTTAGATTTTGAACTATAATCAGACTCAAATTAAGAAAACGTAAAACACAATTTAACCCCCCTTCTTATGTACTTTTCTCACCTTCAGTTGGTATCAGAGCAAGGCCTGTACATAACACTTAACAGTGGTGTAGATAATGATCTAATGAGAAAAGTATGTTTGTTAAAGACTTTCCTTCAAGAAGGAATTAAATGCCACATGAAAAATATTACATTGTTTTTCCTACAATATTCAAAGGGTGATTCCGCTGAATTTAAATGATGGGAAAGTTAAATATATTTTTAATTCATTGGACTTGATAAAGGGTTTTGTGAAGATCTGTAGAATACCCTTGAAAAAGGTATTACTATAGAAGTTGATGGTGTAGGGATGATCAAAGTTTGGAAGTCTCTCTCACTAGCTCATAAGAAGCTTATTGAAAATATCTTCAGAGGTAGATGCATTCTAGTAGGTGCTCTATCCTGATTCTGAGTATATCAACATCATTGATACGTCTAATTCTCAGACTATCTTTGAATCCTTGTGCTCAAATTTGTGGGAATCAGTTATGAAGCTTGTCCAGTTAAACTTTATCTAATCTTTCCAAGAAAATTCTGAGAAGATTGTTTTGAATTCAAACCCGTGGTCACAATTATTCAAGAAGTCGTACAACTTGAGTTTATTGTGCCTTGTAGATTTATCTTGAAATCTCCAAAGAAAAGAAATGGAATTAGATGATGAAAAGTTATCTAACAGATCATCTTTCCTAAAGCCTTTTGAAGGATACTTCCAGTGGAATGTCTAATGATGAGGAATTAACCTTCCTAATCAGAAGATTTCTTTAACTGGCTGAATGGAATGTGACATCTGTTGTTAGAAGAGTAACTTCAAAAGTTTCTGGGATATTCATATTTCAACTGATTTCCCAAATCCAAGAACAAGAGAAACACTACAAGAACCTAATGTCAGAGGTCTTCATTGCATATTCATTTGAAGCTAACACTAGTGCAGGATTCAGAAGAAAGAGTAATCTGGCTCTGCCGGTCATTACTGCTTCTAAAGAAGTATCTGAATCCTGGAATAAAAATCAAGTACTAAAGAGAAAGAGATTATGCCAAATCTATCTTGCTTTAATATTTGATAATAAGGATTTTGTTCTTTAAGGTGATATCTTAAGTGACTCTATTGCTCCTTAATTGACGGTCGTCATGGATTTTGTGTTAAAGGATAATTCTATGAGAAACCTTTAATTCTTCTTCGTGTTCTACCATCAATTATGTGATAGTGCTTTAATTTGTTTTATGCCAATATCTAATAGCTAAAACTATCTAGTTCTATGCTTGTCAAAGATTTCAAAGTAAAAAGATTTAATCCAAGACAATGAAATCAATGATTCTGCTAAGAACAAGATCTTTTTCATATCATGACTCATCCTAGACTAATACTCTGGAATGAATCATGATACTACTATTAGATTGAGGCATAAGGCAAAGGAAAACCTGTATGGACCAACATGTATGGACTCAAGAAATTGAGTATCATTATTTAAGTGAAGTTGATGCAGATATCGAAGAAATGAGCAAAGGCATCTTCCATGTTGCTTATCAAAGGTTGTTTACAACATTTGATGGAAGAAGAGCCTACAACCTAAACTCAAGTGCTAGAGGTACTGAGTTTGGCGAAAGAAGTGGAGTCAATTGTTTAATAGCCATTGAATCAAAATCCACTCAAAGCAACATTCAGATTCTATGGTCAAATCTAAATACTCATACGAGTCTGGCCGAGAAAATAAAAAAAGGTATGTTTGTTCTTTTATGGCTTATTACATGAATCAGTAAGATATTTGTGTATATGTAAATACAAAGTCTCTGTTAGATTTCTAGAGAAGTTCTTTTGATAAAAGAATCTTCAGAGATCTTTAAGAAGAAACTATGTTGTATTTGTCTATGTTGAATATATCATTAGCTAGATGATGGTCATATTCATGGAAACAGTTTCCTCACTTTTTATGATGATACTACTGTTTGTTAGCTGTCAAAGAAGTCAATTCAATATTCATTAATCACTCATGACTCTTATTTCAAGAGAAAATGTTTGGTTCTGAATAGATTATTGAAGACTGATGAGTGACAAATGATGCCTCACTTTAAGTCCAGATCTACTAGACTCTGATGGATGATAGCTTCTAAAAATTGTTAGATTTTGAGATTCAGAAAATGATTCTTTACGTCTAATAAAGTAGTTTAAGTAAAAGGTTTTTCAAAAACTTTTATATTACTTAAATATTCATAAAGGTGAAAATCATCTAGAGGATTCAGGAAATCTGTTGGATAAGAACCTCTGGGTTATGATGTTTTTCTTTTTATATATTATTATTATTATTATTATTATTATTATTATTATTATTATTATCTCTACCCCCTGTCTTGTGAAACATCATTTTGTGTCCTTCTCTGACAAGATTCTTATTCCTTTAAAGTCTTGTTCTTTTCTTTTCATTTTCTTTGGTTGTGTGCTGATCAAACTAAACATGAGATGAATTCTCTAGTCAATTCTCCTTTGAATCAACTAGTTGTCATCAATGAAAAGGCTGTGGATTTTGTTGAGTTCCTTAAGCTAGGCTTTAACTTCTGGAAGACTATGTCTGAACAAAGTTGGAATGGATACTTTGAGAAGCTCTGTGGTTTCACTTATCCAAGTCTTGTCAAAGAGTTTTGGATTAATGCTTCCATTGTTGAACTGAATTCTGAGTGTGCTATTCTTTCTAAAGTGACTGGTGTTTCTATAATAATAACCTTTAAATCGATTGCTAATGTGATCAAGTATGAGGAGTTTGGAGAAGTCCCAAGAACTCTTGTTTGAGAACACTATCTTCCTACTTGGCATATCTTTGTAGATCCATCTAACACATCTTTGGTCTCAAATCTTAGTCCTGATGTAATTGTTTGGAATCTGACTCTAAACTCAAACTTGCTTCCTAAGGATAAGGATCTATATCTCGTGGACCCTATTGAAAAAGGATTTGCTATTACTTCTCAATTCAGACTTGCAGATTGATCTTCCTCAAGTTATGTTTGACTATTTGAAGAGGACTCTTTTTTCCTTTCACAAGGGAAAGACTTTCTTCATTTCTTATGGACTAGTTCTTTCAGAACTACTGGTCTAGCAGGGAGTTATCATAAGTTCAGAGGCTAATTCTTCTAAAACCTAGAGAGATAAGTTTGAAGTATCTATGAGAGATTCTGATGTTAGACTTCTGCAAATTTATGTCTTGTAATTATTAAGAGTTTTTGTGTTAAGAAATCTTATTGTTAATCCAAATTTGTTCATGCTTTTGTACATCTTAACTTTTATAAATATTCATTTATATTGTTGTTCAAGAGGATAAAACAAACAGGATTAAAAACTCTAAATATGCAACATTCTCACTAACTGGAAGCTATTACAATTTGTTAAGACTTTCTAGGCATTCAGATTTTCCCTAAGGTAATCCCTAGGATCATCTAACATATCTAGATTGTCTAAATAATCTTGCCATTCTTCCTTTGCAAACTCTACAGCTTCCTTTCTCAGTTGATTTCTGTGTTTTGACCTAGAAGTTCTTCTTCTTCCGTGTGTCTCAACGAAGGTTGCTGAAGAAATGTGTGCTTCTGAAACCATCTGCTTACTTGTAGATCCTTCAGTTGCTGCATCACTCTTATTTGCTTGAGTTGCTGCATTAAGCATGACTATCTTTATGAAATCTATCTTTGGAACCCAAAGTTACTTTTGCTTATATATTTTGGTGCTTAGAAGATTAAGTGGTTATGAAAGTGAGTCTACTAAGGGGTTTTTATAGAATTGTGACATTCATTACCTTTGAGTATTTATTATTTTATTATTGATTAAGTCAAATCAATTTTAAATACTAACTCTTGGAAATGATGTCTAGTATTATGATCTATTAAGATTCTTTTAACATATGTAAATAGTATTGTTAACATGTTAACTGTTGCTTCTGGTTATCTTATTACTTCATTAATGTTTTTATCAGATCATTAAGGGAAAAATAAAATGATTATTTGCATGCAATGTATATAGAAATAAATTGGTCAAAACTTATTCATTGACAAGGCTAAATGATTACAAAATAAATATTACAAAAGGAATTGGTATGAAGTTAGAATAAATCCTTATCTAAGTCATCCATTAACTTGTAGGAGAAGCAATTGCCATAATAAATAAATGGTTCATCTTCATCTTTGTTCTCCTCTTCTGCCTCTAGGACAACAAGACGGTAAAAAATTTGATTGAGCCTCTTCCTCCTTGTCTTCTTCATGGACTTCTTCTTTAGCTTCATCACAGCTACCGAAGGACCTGCTTCTGTAGGTTGTTGAGGCACTGCTAACGAAACTTCTTCTGAAGGGTTCATGGTAGAGGGCATAGGTCCAGTAACAGATGCTTTTGAAGCCGCTGGCTTCTGAAGGTTTTGGATATTCAGATTTGTAGAGCTCTTTGTGACTTCTATCACAATAGAGATTTTGTTGCTCTTAGCTGATGACTCCATGACATATTGGTGGATGTTGATGAAAATGAACTAGGTTTTGGTTGCTTTTATAATGGCTTCTGAGTAACCTAATCAACAGAATAAGATCATTTACTTGATTCTTGGGATTGTTACAACTAATAAATATTTAACATACATTGCACGATCCTTTATTGATCCCTGTTACTTGATCATTTTCCCTTCCTTGGAAACTGATCTTGTAATGATGGTTTGTTATGCATTTATGGCTGCAATTCTTTTCTTTTTTCTTTTTTTAGTCTTTTTGATGTGACAAAAGGGGGGAGAAAAGATAGTAAGTATTTAATTAGAAACTGGATCCATTCAGTTTGTACATAATGGTCATTTATAATTTTTGAATTTACATTTTTGTATATAATGGTTATTTTTCCCGGGCGACACATTTTAACTTTCTTGTACATAGAACTAAGAAGGAGCTTACAAACCTCAACCTTAGACTATTAGACTCATAAGGAGCTTATAAACCTCGTATTCTGATGTTGCCAAAGGAAGTTAAAATATTATTTTTAGTTTTCTTAAATATAGATCTAAGGGGGAGCTTACAAACCTCAACTTTGGACTATTTGACTCAAGGGGAGCTTACAAACCTCAGATTCTGATGTTACTAAGAAAATTAAAATACTTTTTCTTGAAATTAGTACTTAGGGTGAGTTTACAGAACTCAACTTTGGACTATTAGACTTAGGGGAAGCTTACATACCTCATACTTTGATGTTGTAAAGAAAATTATAACTGCCCAACATTGTCCTTTAAATACTTATGTTTGTCATCATTAAAAAGGGGGAGATTGTTCGAACAAGATTTGTTCATGACATATATTCCTTGTGTTTTGATGATAACAAAGTATTAAAAGAACAATGGTTATATTTGTTGTGTGTTTCATGTATACAGGTTCTAATACTTATAGATATATATTCAGAATCTGATATACAAGGGCACACTTGAGAGAAGATGAATTGCTAGCTCCTGGTGATGCAGAATCTGAAGAACACTCTCTAAGTGATGTCTGGAATAAACTCTAAAGCTGAAGATCCCTGCACCAGAAGAAGCAATATAATTGTCTCTACACTTAGTGAATGTAAATTGGCTTCTGGTGATCATTCAGAGTTAGTGATAAAGTTGAAGTTATCAGTACTGCAGAAACCAAGTTGCATTGTCGAATCAATTTATCTGCTAAAGTCTTAGTTCACAAGGCTCAAGAAAAGTTGGCATGCATTACGCATATCTACTCTCAACGACTCTATAGTACATGATCTCTTTGAAGACTCAATGGTTAAACACGTTACACAATGGATCAAGATCTTTTGGTGTATCTATCTTCAATGTCTCTTGTACTATGGAGAAAGAAAAGACACTTGATCAAGTTATCGCTCCAACGATTAGTCTTATGCACATGTTATATAAGTAGCTGAAGGTTCAAACTGAATCTTTAACAAGGATTAACCTGATGGAGGAGTAATAAGATCAACAATTATCAACACAATCGAGTTTGCATAATTTCTGTTGTGGGTTGTAATTGTAAAAGCCTTAAGATTTCTTAAACATTGAATATCTTAAAAATCTTAAGAGCTTTAGGTCTTTGCTATGGTGATTTCCCTGTATCTCAGATATTTGTATCAAGTACACCTTGTTCTCTATTATGCTGAACATGTTGTTAAGCAATTTAGATTAAGTCTCTCGCCAAGTTGTTTGTGCCATGTAAGTTTCCTGCTATGTGTTAGAGCATTGAAAGTCTTAATCAAGTGGATTGATTGAGTAACTAAGTCTCTCTCCAAGATGCTTGAGCCATGTAAGTCTCTTACTATGTGCTAGAGCAATGAAAGTCTTAATCAAGTGGATTGATTGAGCAAAAGTCTTGAATTCATGGCATTTAAGAAAGGAAGTCTCGGATCGAGGGTCTGAGCAGGAAGTCTTGAACTTGAGGGGTTTAAGCAGAAAGTCTTGGGTTTGTGGAACCTGATCAGAGAAGTCTTAGACCGTGGGTCTGAGCAAGAAGTCTTGGGTCTGAGGGGCTTGAGCAGGAAGTCTCGGGTCTGAGGGACCTGAGCAGGAAAGTCTTAGGATGAGGGTCTAAGCAAGGAAGTCTTGAGTCTGTAGGACTTGAGCAAGGAAGTCATGAGCCTTAGGGATTTAAGCAAGAAGTCTCAGACTTAGGGTCTGAGCATTGTAAAAGTCTTCTGCCGAATGCATAAGCGACTGTAATCATGATTTTATTATAGTGAAAATCTCTTATGAAGCAAGGGGACTAGACTACTCTCATTTGGGAGGAACCAGTATAAATATTTGTGGCTTCTGCTATTATTTATTTTCTTCTAGTCGCAACTATGAAAAACAACCGGTGGAAGAACAAAAGAGTCGCTACCGAACGTTATTTATCCCGCCGAAAGGAAAGGAAACGATCGAAGAAAACCTGAAAAAGGGAGAAGACATGGTCATCGCAACCATAGTCTAGGTTCAGGAGTCGGTTACGCGAGAGGAAGGTATTAGCACCCCCTCGCGCCCATTGTACTCAACGGGATCCATGCTTGTTATCTAATCAAAGGGTGTGTTATCTAAATCCTACTGCTAAACGGAAACGGAAAACAAAAGGAGACTCGATAGGACTTCGCCATCCTAGGCCTACGTATTCCCTCGTGCAATGGGAAAGTCAGAGTCAACGTAGTTCAGAGGACTACATGTGAATGGGGGGAGGTTGCTTGCCAAGACATCGCCGCCTTGTGCCTATGTATCCTCAATTGGATGAGAAAGAGGAAATCAAAGCATTCGTAGTTCGGCCTACGAAACCACATATTGGTTAAGTGTTTTTTATAAGCGACATTAAGTTCGCGTTCCAGCAGTTAGGGTCGATGCCTGTTTGCGGTAGAACGGAAATAACGCACTCTTTTTTGAAAATGATTTGAGACTCATCCCAAAGTATAAAAATATTTGCACTTTGTTTGTGTTTTTTAGACAGAAGTGAGTTAAGTTAGTTTGAAACTCGTATCACACTAAAGTCTATGACATATGATCGAATGCGTTGCAAGATCGACCCAAGATGGAACACATGCAAAACACCCTAGACAAGGTAAGGAGGGACTCCCGCTTATCACTTCCCATGTACTTAAGGCTCGTGGCGCATAATACTCATTGTATTTATTAAGTGTTTTGATTTTGTTATTGAGATGAGAAGATAGAGGACTCAAAGGTTGAAAAGAAAACAACTAAGGGAAACTAGATCCTAATATTGTCATGCACAATGGTCCTAAAGTTGAGATAAAAAGGGAACTTTACCTAATGTTAACATGCAAAGAGATAGACCTAAGGTTAAGGTTTAAATGGGACCATCCTAATTGTTATCATGCAAAGGATTGAAAGCCTACTGTCTATCCTACTCCAAGCTTAATCAAAAATTAAGTTGGACTAGGGAATCCTTAGGGGACATGCAAAAAAAAGCCAAAAACAAGAGAAATAAGCTAAAAGCAGCAGCTACAACAGCGCTCCAGCACTAAAGCAGCAGTAAAACCCAGCATAGAAACCAGACAGATTTTTACAGCACATATTTTCAGGTAGAAACAGGTGTAAAAGGCTACAAACATAATGGATGCACAACTAACAGCATGTGAAACTCCAAAACAGCTGGTGTAAAAGCTCAGGCAGCAATGCATCAAGACAAATGCATATGGAAAGGCATCAATCATGCACAATCATGTAACAACACAATATCAAGTATGCATCCAAGGTTGATCAATCAATGACAAACATGTCATATATCCAAACACAATCATGTATCAAAAGAATCGCACACAAACATGCCTTCACATTTAAACGACAACGCATGAATTGCAAACATGAACAATCATCAAGCCAGAAAAATTGCTACACATGGACATACCATTAAGCATCAAGCAATTAGGCATGAATAAATCAAAGACATTGCATACTTGAACATTCTCCGAAAGCATCATGGACAATTCACGAAATCAACACTTAATCGTTAGAAACGAACACACAATCATGGGATCGAAAGCAAGCATAAACATGAATCATATATCCAGCAAGATAAACATCAAGAACAAGCAATCACTATTGAACAAATGATTGTGCAACATGAACAACACATGAAGAATGCCATACAAAAGAATCATGGACATGCATCACAAAAACCAAAATTCGCATGTTGAAGAAACACAAGCATGCTATCGAGAATGATGATATAGGTAAAAAAAAATCCACATAAATGCATCTCATCAATCCATGAAGTTTAGGGATGAAAAGGAACTCAAACAGGCTTGAAAATGCAAGAAAAAATCAAACTGTACCAGTGGTAATCGATTTCCTCATCCTGGTAATCGATTACCCTTTGAAAAATTGCAAAAATACACGTGGAAAGGGTAGGGTGATCGATTACCCATATGTGGTAATCGATTACCACTGATACAGTGAAAAAAAAACTAGGTCAGAAGCACTTTTCAGCAGTAATTCTCCAATTCAACCAGCCATATGCATACATATTCAATGGCGCACGAAAATTACATTAAGTCACAGCCATTAAACATCAATTGCAGTAACCAAACAACCAAATCAAAGATCAAAAAAATCAATGAACAGATCCACAATAGCAAATTAATGATCTACATTGTAAAAGCTGAAAATAAGCTAGAACGAGTTTAGATCTAAATTTAACCAACCTACAAAGCCGAGAATTGCTTTGGTAAGTGTTGTTAAGCTGTAATCAATGAATCCAAGCTAGAAAACCAGAAATCTAAGATCTCTTTGCAAGAAAAGCTAGAAATGCTTCAAAATCACTTCAAATAATCACTTCCAAATATCCAGAACTGGATCCAAACAAAAATCAACAATGGAATCAAGTTATGGAATGGTAATGAGAGGTTTTAGCTCAAGGATTAACAAATTCCAATGAAGAATTTCTTAACTCTTATGGAAGAGCTTTGGAGTGAGGTTGAAGATGAAGATGGAGAGTGGAAAAATTGAGAGAGAATGGAGAGCAAATTCTGAAAATTAGGGTGAAAATGAGAGTGAATAAGAATGAATCAGTGAGGTTTGGAGCAATTTGATTTAAATAACCCCTAGGTTAGGAATTCAAATGTGGTTTGGAGTGTTGGTTAGTGAGAGGAATGGAAATTAGGAGTGGAATTAAGAATGAGAGTGTTTGAATTTTGGAGGGAAATGTAATTAAATTGTGAAAATGAAACAATTCTAGATCATTCTAACTGATGCACAAGGAAATCACATGACCACCATTTGGAACCAAATTCTATAGTGCTGAAAAGTGAGCAGACTGGGAAAAATTCACCCAGGGTAATCAATCCCATATGTGGTAATCCATTACCACTTCCAAAAATTCAAATTCTTGGCGCCAAATGGAGGGAAACTTGTGGAATCGCCCGTTGCTATTTGTTCTGAGTCACGTTAGACCTCTGAAACTTGCCATTTGATATTGCCACTGAACCATGCTTGAAATATGTTGTGAACCTCTTTCCGCACTCGAAATATCCCGCTGAAATAATACCGTCCGGTGCCGAATCGTTGAGTAAAAATAACTGACCGAGCTTCTAATAATCAAATCATCCAGTGGGCAAAGTAAATGCTTGAAATGACTTTGAATGCTATCTGTTAAGCTTTGAACACCGCTGAAATAATCCCGGAACTGATGACACCCTGAGCTGCTGAAAAATACCTTGATCCCATGCCTAAGAGAACCATGCAAGTGCAAAATGGGATGCAAATGAAATGAAGCATAAGCCAGTTAGAGTTAGAAACAAGACGACAAATTTTGGGGTGTTACAGCTGCTCTTATTCAATCTAGTTGTACCTGAAGGGATGAAAAGCAACAACTTTCAAACATTCAATGTAAAAGGAGATTGAATACCAAAAGAACCCAGAAATTTGCAAACTGTGGGGAGAATATATGGTAAAGCGATGGAAGAAAGAATGCCGGCCACAGGCGGACTCACAAACGTCGAAGGTGAATTTAACAAGAATGTCGACCGGAATCGGACTCACATCTAACAAGAAAAGGAAAGTCGGCCAAAAGGCTGACTCACAACCAAACTAAGGGTAGTAGATGAATGCCGGCCAGAGGCAGTCTCATATCATCGCAAGAAAAGGAATGCCGGCTAAAAGGTGGACTCACATCCAAACCAAGGATAGCAGATGAATGCCGGCCAGAGGCAGTCTCACATCATCGCAAGAAAATGAATGCCGGTTAAAAGGCGGACTCACATCTAAACACAAAGGTAGGCCGACCACAGGCGGACTCACAACCAAAGACTACCATCACAAGATGGATTTTCAAAAGGAAGGCCGGCAAACAGGCGGACTCACATCCAAACACAAAGGTAGGCCGACCACAGGCGGACTCACAACCAAAGGTTACCATCACAAGATGGATTTTCAAAAGGAAGGCCGGTAAACAGGCGTACTCACATCCAAACACAAAGGTAGGCCTACCACAGGCGGACTCACAACCAAAGGTTACAATCACAAGATAGATTTTCAAAAGGAAGGCCGGTAAACAGGCGGATTCACATCCGAAGGTAGTAGAATCAACATATCTACAAAGATGACTCTGTTGGGGAAAAGAGAAGCCTAAACAGATAACTCTGCGGGGGCGTACAAGCATGGTGAACGAATTCATCATCAAATTTACTAGGCATAAAAGTAAGATTGAATCTCCTAAAACATGCCATTTTCTGCTGAAAAACGTCGGGCAAGGATGATACCGAACCTGGCTTATGCTTCAAATGCATATGTTTGAATTTTCTATGGCGTAATGTTCCATACGAAATGGAAATGTATGCATTTGGAGGATGCAATGCAAAGATGCTTATGATATGCAAAAGACACTCCAATGAGAGAAGTACTAAGGAACCCGGAAATAAACTCTGCTGAGAAAGACAAACTGAATGACCTTCCTAATCAAAACCTCTGTTGAAACCAAAGAGAACTTACCCTACGATGGGAATCATGAACAACACTGGCTGAAGATAGAAACCAAAGACCTGACGTAGAAAAGTGCCAATGAGAATTGGGCTTGGAATCTGACGGGGATGTCAACCACTATTGATCCACCTGTCGAGGGAGTCAATGCCAAACTCTGCTTAGGGATTGAAGTCAATAATACCAAACCTGCTGGGGAATATCGTTGAACTTAACCTGCTGCTGGGGAAATGACTTCAACCTTAACCTGCTGGGGATAAGATCATATTGTTGCTGGCAAAATTACACTTCCTGGCCAGATGAGGAAAGTAGACACCAAAGCTCTTTGAGGAATATAAAATATCTACCAGGGAAAGTCATCCAACAAGTCTCTTGCTGGAGATGCAACATTATCCTGTCTGGGACAGTCAACTTCTGAATACTCGCCGGGGAGTAACAAACAAACCTGACTGGGGAAAGCAATCCTCTGCACTCTTGCTGGGGAGAAAGAAATTCACAATGCTCTGCTGAGGATGCTAGATATTTTATGCTAGAGAGAGAGACTCTACTGGGGAGAAGAAGTTATGCCACCCTACAAATACATAACAAACAACAGAATGTTCTATATGCAAAATGGCCACCTCGGTTACCATCTATAATATCCATCGCTCAAGCAATTTCCATTATTTTCAATATGCTCTGTAAAGCTTAATGTTTTCACATGCAATGTTTATAAAAAATATCGAACGTTTTTGCAAACAAAACAGTAAAAAGTAAAAACATAAATGAATAGCTTTTTGAGTGAAATGAAAATTTTATTGATCGAGTTGGCCTGTAAATTGGCATTTACACATCGGAAGCAATTCCTGAAAAGAGGTAATTGCGCAAAAGTGAAAAGAAAATACATATGTCGGCAATGTGGGAATAGTTATCCACCATGCTTTGATTCAGCTATGACCCATATGTCTTCTATATCCGCAGATGTTATGCCTTCTGAAAAGACTGACTGGGCCGATTCCCTTCCTTTGAAATTCCCATGTATCAAAAGTGTTCACAGATCAAACGTAGGCCGCAGCCTCTCGCTTTCAAATCCCTAACTTTTTCCTGGATCTCCTTTTCGGGTTTTCAATCCACTGGGATACCCATTTTTGCCAAAGTTGCCTTTTCAAGGTTTCAATTCAGCGGGTTTATTCTTTTCTTTTATTTTATCCCTAATTTTTGCCCGAACCTTTTATTTTTGTGGTTCCTCGGGATACCCTTTTTTTCCTGGACTTTTCTTTTTGTGGTCCAGCGGGTCTCTTTAATGCGAAGTATTTTTTTACTACGTCTGAGTTCACAGGGGATGTAAAATCTTCGCCATCCATAGTTGAGAGTAACAAAGCACCACCAGAGAAAACCTTTCTCACAACATATGGCCCTTTGTAGTTTGGAGTCCATTTTCTCCTGTGATCTGTCTGAGGAGGAAGGATCCTTTTCAAAACCAAATCACCTGTTTGAAAACACCGAGGACGCACTTTCTGATCAAAGACATTCTTCATTCTGCTTTGATACAACTAGCCTTGTGCAATAGCTGCCAATCTCTTCTCTTTAATAAGGTTCAGCTGATCCAACCTGGATCGCACCCATTCGGCTTCATCGAGTTTCACATCTACCAGAATTCTCAAAGAAGGAATCTCAACTTCTAATGGTAGGACTAGCTCTATACCATACACCAGTGAGAAAGGAGTTGCCTCCATCGATGTACGTACCGAAGTACGATAATCGTGTAGAGCAAAAGGCAACATCTTATGCCAATCCTTGTACGTTACCACTATCTTCTACACAATCTTCTTGATATTCTTGTTTGCTGCCTCAACAACACCATTCATCTTCAGACGATATGGAGAAGAATTGTGATGTTCAATTTTAAAGCTCTGGCATAGCTCCTTCATCATCTTGTTATTCAAATTTGAACCATTATCAGTAATGATTCTCTTTGGGATTCCATAACGACAAATGATGTCCTTATTTATAAACCAGGCGACCACTTGTCTGGTGACGTTGGCAAACGAGGCTGCTTCTACCCACTTTGTGAAATAATCAATAGAAACCAGAATAAAATGATGCCCATTGGAAGCAGTTTGCTCAATCTTTCTAATCATATCAATGCCCCACTGTTGAAGCGGTAAAGCGGCAAGCAACTAAAAGTTTTGGATGTATTTTTCTGGGAATTTATCGTGTCCACAGAGATCGGTGCTATTGAACTGCCGTTCGACAATTTCTCGCGTTTATGAGTTTGGATTAAATTGTTTCAAACATAGAAACAGAAAAGTAAATATTAACACAAAAAGAATTCATTCTTCAGAGAGAAGAAACTTATCCGGCATGCATATAATCCATTCCTCAGAAACTTAAACTTATCGACCAGTTATACTCAACCTACAATACTCCTCAATATCATCCAGCATCGCTCACAACAGTGTCCATCTCTGACACACTGAGCTGAGAGAACAACCGTGTTACCCTCGTCGACACTCTCGCACCCGACTCGAGATACAGAGGCATTAAACTTCGACACCCATAAAGATTGTTAGCTCTAAATCTATCTCTAGCATCCAGAAACTAACAGATAATCATCCCTAATCAAAGTTTGCGATGTTTATCTCTAACACAACCCAAACCCCGAGCATAAAGCAAAAATCAAGGACAATCACCGATAAAGATTTGTAAAGCAAATTAAATATAACGCCATGGGCGAAAAATATACATGAGTTCAAAGTAAATACATATACAAAAACCCAACAAAGAAGAAATACACAAAAAAGAAGAGAAATAAACCAAACAACTCGCGGTTTGTCGGCGCCGATTGATGAGAAATCCACCCCGGATCATCTGTGTGCAAGCTCCAATGTTTATTTCTAAGCTATTCCTACTGAAAAATGATGTTTGATGGAGTGGGAGAAAAAAATACCCAAAACGTACCCTAAAAATGCTGAAAAATGACTTAAATAGGGGCTGAAAAGACGCGAACTGCGCTAAGCATGCTATGAGGGCGCTTAGCGCCATCAGCAAAACCACAATTCCTATTTTCTTCATAACTTTCGAACCGTAACTCCGATTGACGCGCCGTCAAAAGCGTTGGAAAGCTTGTTCAATGATCTATACAACAATGACAAAATATCCCTGTTTGAATACCTACAAAAATGAGATAAAATGAAATTAGAAAGAACAAAATTTATTACAACCGCGCTAAGCGTGCTCAGATCGCGCTAAGCGCAATCTCACCTAATATACACTTAAACCGCCTTAAAGCGCGCTAAGCGCGGCCCTGCCCACGCTAAGCGCGGTCAAGGAACCTTAGCTACCGCCTCTCTATCAAAAACGCGCTAAGCGCGAGTTACCGACAAAAAGTTTCAAAAATGCTTTTCTAGGCCTTCTTTCTTTCACCAATTGTTCCTATCATCAAATATAAGCAAAAAGACCTGTCAAAGAGCGTCAAAATGATCAATATTCACACTAAAACTAATAGATTTACTACTAAAATATTAAGGAAACCATTGAAAAGGGCCACAAAATACTATCTAAAATATGCACAATTTGGCACTTAACAACTCTCCCCGACTTAAAATTGTTTGTCCTCAAACAAGAATCAAACAACTCATAGAAACAAAAGTAACAACCAAAGAATCACGAATCAATAGGTTTTGAAAAACGGACAAATGAATGGTTCAAATGAAAAATGGTACACGCAAAGCAAAACTTACCACTAAACTACAACGATAACATAACCACAAAACAAATGCTAAATACAAAAATCATGCCAAACATACTAAAACAACACAAGTTCAAACGTGAATCACACTTAGCAAAAAAAATTTTTGGTAGATAAAAAACACAAAATGAGGTACTTTTCACTCACACAACAATCTTACAAACAAAAGACTAAATTATACATTCATCCAATAATCATATTGAAAACATAAAAGCAAGAATCACAAGGGCTTTCAAGGTTGTAGCGTGGTCGGGTAAACAAACAAGGAGCAATTTCTAAAGGTAATTGAAACAAAAACTTGCCTAAACCTAAGGGAGTGATCAACTCACAAAGACTCAAACACAAAATTCCAATCAACTTCTTCCACAATCCAATTGTTACACAAAACACAATACTTATTTAGCACAATTATTTGAACTCTTTTTGTTTCCTTTCACAAGGATTTTCTTTTTCTTTCTTTTTGTTTTTGTTTTTCTTTTCTTTTTCATATTTTTCTCTTTTTTCTTTTCTTTTTCAACCTCATAGAAACCAACCAATGAGTAAACAATCATTCTCTCCCCAACTTGAATTCAACCACATCATCATGTAAATACTCCCTACTTTCTAAGGCAAGGTAAAAATTCATACAACAACACAAAGTTAAGGGTTCAAGAAAAAATAATCAATCAAAATCCATACAAAAAGTGAATTCAATACTCATAGACAAGCATTAAGTTCAAACAACATGGATAATGATAGAAAGGCATAAAGGGGTTACGAATGATCTCACACTCACAAGGTGAATGACAAGTTGGCTAGGTAGTTGTGCTCAAAATGAAACAAAATGCCTTGATCCTTTTCATGCTTTCATATAATCAACACAAACAAATGATTAAGCATAAAAAAATCCAGTTAGAACAAGAATGTTGGTACTCCGCGCATACATGAACAATGGAAAGCTACCTCACAAAAAAGGGTGGGAACTAAAGTGATTCACATCAAGAACAAGTATACAAAAGAATGAATGACATGAAAGTTTGTAAAAAGCCTAAGTATCATGATGTAGGCTCCTAATTTCGACGCCTGGGTTTTTTCGTAAAGGAGGTGAAAGATTGAGGCTTTCCAGAGTATTTCGACATAAATTTGTTTCTTGTGAAGAAGATCAGTCGAAAACAAGGATTATTTGGAATAGAAGAGTTGGAGATTTTTCTAAGTGTTAGAACCATTTCGACACAATTCTACGGAGATCTCTTTTCGACTGATATTTTGAAATTTAAATAAAGGAGGGAATTTTGTTTTTGAAAGCGATACGCGTGGAGTGCATCTAAGACGCGAAGGCATGCCGAATGCCATTTGTCTTCATTAGGAGTAATGACCGTTGTTGACGGTTATTTCGACTATGTATATAAATAGGGAGTCATAGTGTTAGATGTCCGTGTGTGTATCAAATTTTGTACAAGTTACTCAAAAAACACTTAAAGTACCCGTGTGAGAGAAAAGAGTTATCATTGAGAAAATGTACGTTTGGAAAAACACTAGTTTTATCTTTTACATTTCAATGAAATTTTTAATTATTTATATACAGTTTATTCCACATTTAAGCAATTTATTTCTACATTCTTATTACGTTTTTCGTTACTTCTTTAAAGAACAAAGTTTTATCATTTTCATCCAAATCATATCATTTTATGAGAACGATGATGAACACAATAATTAAAGGATTTGACTTTCATATGTGTTGTCGAAGTTATTAAAGCACATCATCTTAGGATTTGTATGGTCAATCCTGCAAGTAAACTAATTCTTATAAATTAGGAGACCAGCGATTGTTTGCTAATTTTGAAGGAAAACAAATTGGCATGCCCAGTGGGACATTATGCTATTGACAACATAAAACCTTTATTTTTACATTACTCTTACGAAACCTTATCCACTTCGTTGTATGAGATTAAGAAGTGGTAAGATAGCCATAAATAACGAAGAAAGACCTAGAAGAAGACGAGTAAGGAGAATGGAAAATCCTCCAAAAAATCAGAATTCCACAAATGATGGAGATCCACCCCCTATTCCTACAACTGGGGGCAGTACGACCTCAATACCAGTATCAGAGGCCATGCCATCAACAGCGGGTTCGACACCAGCACATTCAATTCCCCAGAGTGCGCCTAATTTCTCTACTATAGGACCCCAAATTCCTCAAATGACCCCTCCTCCATCAGGGAATATGTTCAGACCTTATATATCCAGTTTTTCCATGCTTCCACTACACTGAAAACAACCATATGGAATGCCCACATCAGTGATATCAAGTTTACATAATGCGTCATCAGCATTTACAGATCCAACGGTAAACGTAACTTCGCCTTTACAAGGATCTGGTTCTGGTATAAACCATATGGGTAGGATTAGCCAACCTTTAGGAACGGGATATCAAACATATATGCCAAACATTACTAATAATTCTGCAGCGGTAATAAGGCAACAAATTGACGAAAGCAACCATGATATGGTTCAGATGCTAGCCCAACAGATGGGGGTTATATTTAACCCCTTGATTCAAAACACTACACAAACAAACCAGTAATTGGCACCGCAAATGACGCGTATCGCTGATTTCTTTGGTGTCCCTCAACCTCCCCAAAGGGAATGTGTAATTCATAATCTAGGGGTAACCGTCGAAGAAGACCCTACCATAAATCAAAGACAACCAGACATCCCTCAGGCGAACGTGTTGAACTAAGGAGGAGTAGTCGAACAACCAGGAGTCAAAATTCCTATTCAACAAGAGCTAAGGGTAGTATTAGTTAATAGAAACCAAAATGCTGATAATATTATACAATAAATGTGATGTAATGATGCGCCAGCAGAAAATAATTTGGCAGCCATGGTCGAAAGGATTATGGTACGAAATGGAATGAATGTGGGCTTGCAGAGGCCTAGTTATATTTCCCCTTTATCTGAATATATCTTGCAGGCAGATTTACCCCCAAGATGGAAGGTTCCCAAGTTTCCGAAATTTTCAGGGGATACTAGTGAATCGAATGTCGAACACGTGGCATGGTATTTGATTGAAGCGTGCGAAATAGCAAATAATGAAAATTTGAAAGTGAAATATTTCCCAAGTTCGCTCACAAAAAAACGCTTTTACTTGGTTTACCACACTACCTGCAAATTCGATACATACCTGGACCCAGTTGGAGAGATTGTTCCATGAACAATTCTACATGGGGTAAACAAAGATAAGTTTGAAGGAATTGGCTAGCGTCAAGAGAAAGTTATCAGAGGCAATTGATGACTACTTGAATAGGTTTAGGTTGCTCAAAGCAAGGTGTTTTACATATGTGCCTGAACATGAGTTAGTCGAAATGGTCGCAGGAGGCCTCGAATACTCAATTAGAAAGAAATTAGATACCCAGTACTTAAGAGACATGGCCCAATTGGCAGATAGGGTTAGACAGGTCGAACGACTAAAAGCCAAAAAAGCTAGGGCTAACAAGAATAAAAAAGAAAGGGTAGCCTATGTCGAAGTGTGTGAGGATGATGAAGAAGACGAATCATTGAATTTCGACGAACATGAGGTCGATCTGGCGGAATTAAAATAGGGTCCGGCATATGCTTGCAAAGTCTTGGCTCCGTCGAATGGAAAAAACCCAATTGAATCGGAAAAGAACGACAAGTTCCCCAAAAGAACTTATACGTTCGACGTCACAAAGTGTGACAAAATATTTGATCTGTTAGTTAAGGATGGCCAAATGATAGTACCACCAGGTGCTAAAGCACCTTCTTTAGAACAGCAGAAAAAGAGAGGTTTTTGCAAATACCATAATTTTTTGGGTCATAAAACGTCTAAATGTTTCCTTTTCAGGGATCTAGTACAAAATGCAATCAGGGAAGGAAGGCTCAACTTTGGGGATAAGTCGAAGCCTCAGATGCAGATCAATTCAGACCCTTTGCAAGTGGCAGAAGCCCACTACGCTGAGCCATCCGTGGTGAACATGGTCGAAGTTCCTGAAGGCTTCGAAAACAACATGAATATGATCGAGGGTGCTCATGGCTTCGACATCAATGTGAACATGGTGGAGGGTACTGAGGATACCGCTGACAAAAGTAACATGGTCGAAGTTATTGATGACTTCGTGAACCAGGTTGTGATGGTTAGGGTCACTGAATACCTTGACGAAAAGATTATTGAGAATTACATTGGTGAGGCCACTGATGGCGTCAACCACGAAGCTACTGAGGGTTTCATCAGAATCAACAACAAAACCACTGAAGGTTTCGCTAAAACCAACAACGAAACTACTGATGGTTTCGCCCAAGTCAATAACGGGACCACTGATGGTTTCGTCCAGGTTAACAAAGGGATTATTGAAGGTTCCTACAAACAGCCTGTTGTTGGCCTCCTCCGGAGAACCATGGAGGATCCAAAGGAGAGGGCTGCCAGATTCATCAGCCAACAGGTTACCAAGGGTTTGCGTCCAAAGGTACCAACAAAGGAAACCACTGAGGGTTTCAACCGTGTCGAGAAAGATCACGAGGTCAATGAAGGCATCAGTTTGAAGTTAAACAAATTGAGCATTGCCACAGAGACAGCTGCCAATGTAAACATGGTGGAGGTATCTCAGAATGTCTCGATGCAAGCCGACGAAGAGCGTCAACGTGAGGAATACCACAAATTAGCATACCCTAAAGAAGAGGAGAACTTAACAAATTTCATCCACAGATTCCAGAAAAAGAGGTCTGAAGTAATGCTCTGTCCTCGTTGTAGTGTCGTCTTCAACAAAAAGGCAGCATAGAACCTAGAAGGGGTGGAGAGGGCAAAAAGAAGGGGAAATTTGAAGCCTTCTCAATCAGCAGGAGGAGAAATATTTGACCCTAGGAGAGGAGACCAAAACAGGCAGAAGTTAGGAGGAAGGTACCCTAACACATTCAAGCCTACGAATAAGGCTCCAGATGACAAATGGGTCAATCCAATCCTGCAAGCCCAAGGCCAAGGGAAGTGGAAAGATTTCGAAGTACAAAGTGGTTCTTCCTTATCATATAGGAAAGAATTCTAAAAATCTAAGAGGATGACTTACCCATCTGAAAACTACATGGGTAAAAACCCTATGACAAAATCACAATGGAGAAGGTATCAGCGTCCAAAAAAAGCAGAAAGGGAGGCTGCAGGAATGGCTAAACCAGAAACCAGTAGTAATAATCAAGCCTCGAATCAGAAAGAGGAATCTAAGGATAGAAAGCTGTTCGTCGCTCCAGAACAAGTGTCCTCGAAGGAGGACGTAACTAGAGATGATGAAATGACAGATGATTTTAACTCAGAGTCAGAAGCATCTTTCGACGTGATGTGTAAGGTTGTGTCAGTACTCCCCAGGGAATATGACCAGATAATGGAAGTCGAAGATGAGGAAGAGACCATGGAAGTCAAAACAGCCAGACACAGGCCTGTTTGTTATACATTATGAACAACGGATGCATGGAAGAACAAAACGCATTCTTTGAAAGACCAGATGATTCAATGAGGAGTCACTTAAAACCCCTGTTCATTAAAGGAAAGGTGGGCAATGTTGGTTGCGGAATAGGGAAAGCAAGCAAAAAGATTTGGAAGTATTTTTCCGGGAATTATCGTGTCCACAGAGATCGGTGCTACTGAACTGCCATTCGACAATTTAATTGTTAATGAGTTTGGGTTTAAATGGTTTAAAGCGTAAATGCGGAAAAGTAAATAAGAACATAAGAAAATTCATTCATCAGAGAGAAAAGACTTATCAAACATGTATATATTCCACTCGTCACATACTTAAACTTATCGACCAGTTGCACTCAACTTATAATACTCCTCAATATCACCCGGTATCGCTCACAATAGTGTTCATCTCTGACACACCGAGCTGAGAAACAATCATATCACTCTCTTTGTCACTCTCACGCACGAAGCCTCGAAATACGGAAGGAATTTAAGTTCCGACACCCATATGGATTGTTAGCCCTAAATCTATCTCTAGCATCCAGAAACTAACAGATAATTATCCTTAATCGAAGTTTGTGACGTTTATCTCTAACACGACCCAAACCCCGAGCATTTAAGCAAAAATCAAGAACAATCACCAACAGAGATTTGTAAAGCAAATTAAATATAACGCCATGGGCGACAAATGTATATAAGATCAAAGTAAAAACATATACAAACCCAACAAAAAAGAAATACATGAAGAAAATCAGAAATGAACCAAACACTTCACGGATTATCAGAGCCGATCGATGAGAAATTCACCCCGGATCATCCAAATGCAAGCTTCCATGATGTTTTCTAAGCAAATCCAATGAAGAAATGAAGTTTGATGGAGTGGGAGCAAAAAATACCCAAACCATCCCCTAAAAAAAATCTGTTTTTCCACTATTTATGGACTGTCAAAGTCGCAGACCGCGCTAAGCGCGCCCTAAAAAATTGTTAAACCGCCTTAAAAGCGCGCTAAGCGGGCTCGGAGCGCGCTACTCGCTGGAATTTACTCCTTCCGTGGGCTAGGAGCGTGCTCAGCGTGCTCCTAGCATGCTTCCTGGGCTAGGAGCGCGCTGACATGCTTGAAAATCCAAAGCTTGTTTTCTTCATAACTTTTGAACCGCAATTCCGTTTTTCGCCCGGTTCGAAGCGTTGGAAAGCTTATTCAATGTCTATACAACAATAGCAAAATCCCACTGCTTAAATACCTACAAAAATGAGAAAAAATAAATTAAACTCAATGATATATATGAGAAAATGCAAAATACACACGAAAACGTAAAGTAATCGTATTTACACTTAAAGTGGGGTTTATTCAACCAATATTAACACAAAGTAACGATAAGTGCAACAAAACTTATATACAAAAATAGGTACAATTTGCACTTATCAAACTCTCCCCAACTTACATAATTGTTTGTCCTCAAACAAAAATCAAACAACTCAAAGAAACCGAGTGAAAACCAAAGAATCACGAATCAACAGGTTTTGAAAACAGAAAACAAATGCAATGGTTCAAATGAAAACGGTACACACAAAGTAAATACTTACCACTAAACTAAGACGACAACATAGTCACGAAACAAATGCTAAATACAAAAGTCATGCCAAACATTCTAAAACAACACAAGTTCAAATGTGAATCACACCTAGCAAAAACAATCATCGGTAGATGAAAAACATAAAATGAGGGATTTTTCACTCACACAACAATCTTGCAAACAAAAGACTAAATTATATAATCATCCAAAAATTCACATTGAACATACAAAGACAAGAATCACAAGGACTTTTCAAGGTTGTAATGTGGTCGGGTAAACAAACAAGGGGCAATTTCTAAAGGTAATTGAAACAAAAACTTGCCTAAACCTAAGGGAGTGATCAACTCACAAAGATCCAAACACAAAATTTCAACCAACTTCTTCCACAAACCCAAGTGTTACACAACAACACTACTTATTTAGCACAATTATTGAAACTCTTTTTGTTTCCTTTTTCAAGGATTTTCTTTTTCTTTCTTTTTTTTTCTTTTCTTTTCTTTTTCACAAATTTTTCGCTTTTTTCTTTTCTTTTTCAATCCTCATAGAATCCAACTAATGAATTCACAATCATTCTCTCCCCAACTTGAATTCAACCACATCATCATGTGAATACTCCCTACTTTCTAAGGCAAGGAAAAATCCATACAACAACACAAAGTTGAGGTTCAAGAAAAAACAAAATCCATCAAAAATAAGTGAACTAAATACTCATAGACAAGCATTAAGTTCAAATAAAAACATGGATCAAAAAGCTCAAAGGGGTTACAAATTCTCACACACTCACAAGGTGAATTGACTATTTGGCTAGGGTGGTTGTGCTCAAAATGAAACAAATGCCTTGATCCTTTTCATGAATTCATATACACAACATAAAAAATAGATTCAACATAATAAAATCCAGTTAGAACAAGAATGTTGGAACTCCGCATATATGAACAATGGAAGGCTTCCTCACAAAAAGGGTGGGAACTAAAGTGATTCACACAAGAACAAGTATACAAAAGAATAAATGGCATAAAAGTTTGTAAAAAGCCTAAGTATCATGAATATGCTAAAGTCTAGAAAGCGATAAACACATACCTTGGACGCGTACCAAACTTTAAACACTATCATCACCACGCATTCGCAAGTTGAAACAATCAAAATCGAAAAAATCATCGAATGCGACTTTAAGCAATCGGACCAAAATTTGAGTCCAAACAATCAACAAAAGAATTAGAAAAATTACTAATAATTACTAATATATAAGGCCTTGGTGGAAGTGGGAAGAAGGGGGAACCAAGTGAACAATTAAAAGAATTCACTGGCTCAGCACAGCAGAGCGCGCTAAGCGCGCTACACCAGAACCAGAAAAACCAGTACAACAACAAGGTTCTGGTGTAAGCCTCCACTTAACACCTACACAATCTCAATTACAAAACATCATTATGAAAAATTAATAACGGAACAAAAAACGATAAAACATGCTTGTTTTACGTTGTAAGCTCGATGCCTATTATTTACAAACCAACATGTTACTTCGGAAGAGCCAAATGCTTTCACTCCCGCCTTTGCTCTCATCTCTTCGAGCTCTAACCGGAACTACACATCTAACCACACTTTTGGTAAACGTGAAGAGAAACACATATATACACTATATTCACAATTATGCAAAACATGTAAAATTCACAAATATGGTAAACATATACAAGTATCAATATAAACAAGTGAAAATAGACAATATATACGATATCTACAAAACTCAAAAACAAATAAACTATCGCAATGCGATCCAATAAAAACACCAATCCCTGGCAACGGCGCCATTTTGTTGGTTGCGGAATAAGGCAAGCAAGCAAAAAGATTTGGAAGTATTTTTCCGGGAATTATCGTGTCCACAGAGATCGGTGTTACTGAACTGCCATTCGACAATTTAATTGTTAATGAGTTTGGGTTTAAATGGTTTAAAGCGTAAATGCGGAAAAGTAAATAAGAACATAAGAAAATTCATTCATCAGAGAGAAAAGACATATCAAGCATGTATATATTCCACTCATCACAGACTTAAACTTATCGTCTAGTTGCACTCAACTTACAATACTCCTCAATATTGCCCTGTATCACTCACAATAGTGTTCATCTCTGACACACCGAGCTGAGAAACAACCGTATCACTCTCTTCGTCACTCTCGCGCACGAATCCTCGAAATACGGAAGGCATTTAAGTTCCGACACCCATACAGATTGTTAGCCCTAAATCAATCTCTAGCATCCAGAAACTAACAGATAATTATCCTTAATCGAAGTTTGTGACGTTTATCTCTAACACGACCCAAACCCCGAGCATTTAAGCAAAAATCAAGAACAATCACCAACAGAGATTTGTAAAGCAAATTAAATATAACGCCATGGGCGACAAATGTACATAAGATCAAAGTAAAAACATATACAAACCCAACAAAGAAGAAAGACATGAAGAAAATCAGAAATGAACCAAACACTTCACGGATTGTCAGAGACGATCGATGAGAAATCCACCCCGGATCATCCAAATGCAAGCTTCCATGATGTTTTCTAAGCAAATCCAATGAAGAAATGAAGTTTGATGGAGTGGGAGCAAAAAATACCCAAACCATCCCCTAAAAAATCTGTTTTTCCACTATTTATGGACTGTCAAAGTCGCAGACCGCGCTAAGCGCGCCCTAAAAAATTGTTAAACCGCCTTAAAAGCGTGCTAAGCGGGCTCGGAGCGCGCTGAGCGTGCTACTCGCTGGAATTTGCTCCTTCTGTGGGCTAGGAGCGTGCTCACGCGCTCCTAGCATGCTTGAAAATCCAAAGCTTGTTTTCTTCATAAATTTTGAAACGTAATTACGTTTTTCACCCGGTTCGAAGCGTTGGAAAGCTTATTCAATGCTCTATACAACAATGGCAAAATCCCACTGCTTAAATACCTACAAAAATGAGAAAAAATCAATTAAAGTCAATGATATATACGAGAAAATGCAAAATACACACGAAAACGTAAAGTAATCGTATTTACACATAAAGTGGGGTTTATTCAACCAATATTAACACAAAGTAATGATAAGTGAAACAAAACTTATATACAAAAATAGGTACAATTTGCACTTATCAGGCAACATAGGGGTAAACAAGATTCTGGTTGACGGAGGCGCGACAGTCAATTTGGTGCCGCACTACATGCTCAAGAAGATTAGAAAGGATGATTCCGACACCAAACCTCATAATATGGTGTTGTCGAATTACGAGGGTAAGGTGGGAACCACCATGGGAGTAATCCATGTGGATTTAACAATCGGGACCATCACAAGGCCGACAATGTTTATGGTAATTGCCTCGAAGGCAAATTACAACCTGCTGTTAGGCAGGGAATGGATACACGGTATAGGAGCCGTCCCTTCGTCGATGCACCAAAGAATAAAGATATGGCGTACCGACGGGATTGTCGAGAATATAGAGGCAGACCAGAGCTACTCTCTGGATGAAATAAATCAGGTCGACAAGCGAAGCTTTGACAGAAATCGGACTCATATTGCTCTTTGTAGTCCTGCAACGTTCGACATGACGCCAACAGACAATGCCTTCTGTTCCCTATACCTTCATCCCACCCACGGGTTTCAGTGGGATAGAGAGGTAGTTGGTGAAGAGAATTATATTTTTGGAACCTCACACATCCGACCAACTGGTTGGGGGAGAGAATTTAGTGACAATGAGTGAGTCACTGGTTCTTGAGAAAATTGCAGCTTATATAGCCGAGAACAAGCTCAAAGCAGTCTTAGAGGCCGAAGTGAAGTAAATAGTTGTCGAAGCCAACGAGATCGAAGCATATCAACAAGGTCCTGGAAAGGACTTTAACCTAGATCCACCTAACAAAGATCTGGGAGAATTGCAAAACCAGAGGCTCGACGCGATCTATGATGATGAGCCTTTGGGCTTTGAGAAGGATCCATTAGCAGCAGACATCAAGATGATGGTACAGGATCCACTAGAAGAAATTGACTTGGGGTCGGGGGTAGAAAAAAGACCAACCTACATCAGTGCAAAGGTTAGTCCCCAACTCAAGGTCGAAATAGTCCAGTTGCTGAAGGAATTCAAGGATTGTTTCCCATGGGACTATGATGAAATTCCCGGTCTAGATAGGAATCTGGTCAAACTAAAGCTACCAATAAAGCCTGGTAGGAAACCTGTTAAGAAAACTCCATGGCGATTCGTACCAGAGATCCTTTCAAAGATTAAAGAAGAAGTCGAAAGGCTCCTCAGATGCAAGTTCATCTGCACGACCAGGTATGTCGAATGGATTGCCAATATAGTTCCGGTGATAAATAAAAATGGCAAACTAAGGGTATGCATAGATTTTCGAGACTTGAACTCTGCTACCCCAAAGGTTGAATATCCTATGCAAGTGGCGGAAATGCTTGTCGATTCTGCCACAGGCCATGAGTACCTTAGTATGGTTGATGGGTACTCTGGTTACAATCAAATTTTTATTACTGAGGAAGATGTTCCTAAAACAACATTTCGATGCCCTGGAGCCTTAGGCACCTACGAATGGATGGTGATGCCTTTTGGCTTAAAAAATGCTGGGGCAACATACCAGCGAGCAATGAATTCGATCTTCTACGATTTCATTGAGACTTTCATGCAGATTTATATTGACGATATTGTTGTTAAGTCTGTTTTAGGAAAATGTCATATAGACCATCATCGACAGTCCTTTGAAAGGATGAGGAAGTTTGGCTTGAAGATGAACCCTCTCAAATATGCGTTTTATGTGCAGGCGAGAGATTTCCTAGGCTTTGTGGTCCACAAGAAAGGGATCAAGATAAATCAAAACAAGTCCAAGGCAATAATGAAGGCGAAAATGCCATCTACAAAGAAGGAATTGCAGTCTCTACTTGGCAAGATTAACTTTCTTATGAGGTTTATCTCCAACCTTAGTAGCAAGACGCAAGCCTTCTCCCCTCTACTTCGACTGAAAAAAGAAGACTTCGAATGGGGGAAAGCCCAGCAGGATGCCTTCAAAAAAATCAAGGAATACTTGACGCATCCTCCAATTTTGATGTCGCCTTGGAGAAGTAGGAGTATGAGGCTGTACATATCTTCGTCGGACAAGATATTAGGGAGCATGTTGGCTAAAGAGGATGAGAATGGTGTCGAAAGAGCCATTTATTACCTCAGTAGGGTCTTGAACGACGCGGAAACTAGATATAATGTAGTCGAAAAATTGTGTTTATGTTTATACTTTTCATGTATGAAATTGAAGCACTATATAAAACCAGTGGATGTTTTCGTTTCTTCTCATTTCGTTGTTATAAAATACATGTTATCCAAACCAATTTTACACAGTCGAATTGGAAAGTGGGCGTTAGCACTAACTGAGTATTCTTTGACGTACTTACCTCTAAAAGCTGTTAAAGGACAAGTGATGGCTGATTTCATAGTCGACCACGCTATAAACGAAGTCTTTGGACTACATTGAACTAGAACCATGGAAGTTATACTTCGACGGCTCTAGTCATAAAAATGGAACTGGTATAAGAGTTCTAATTATTTCTCCTAATAAAATTCCAACAAAATTCAAGTATAAAGTCGAAGGCCTATGTTCAAATAATGAGGCAGAATATGAGGCTTTAATAGTCGGACTTGAAATTTTATTGGAATTGGGGGCAACTCGAGTCGAAATAATGGGCGACTCAGAGTTAGTCATAAAACAAATAACAAAGGAGTACAAATGTGTCAAATAAAATTTAATCATGTACTTTGTAATAGCCAATCGACTCTTGAAAAGATTCGATATGGTAATGATTCGACATATCCCTCGAATAGAGAACTAGGAGGCAAATGACATAGTACAAATTGCTTCTGGCTATAAAATATCAAAGGAAAGTCTGCAAAAGGCCATTGAAGTTTGGAGAAGAGTCGTGTCAGCCAGATTATCCCCATCAGATTTGGAAACAATAAAGCTAGGATACGCTGACGAAGAAAATTTTGAAATTTTTAACATAAATAGTTCGACAATTGAAGACTGGAGGAAGCCCATAATAGAGTATCTACAGAATCCGACAGGATCAGTCGAACGGAAAATCAGGTATCGAGCTTTGAGTTCTGTTATTTTGGGCAATGAATTATTTAAGAAAACTCCTGAGGGGATATTACTCAAGTGCCTGAGTGAATCTGAGGCATACATAGCCCTGTCGAATGTACACAATGGGGCATGCGGTGCGCATCAGGTAGGCCATAAAATGAAGTGGTTATTGTTTCGACAAGGAATGTATTGGCCAACCATGTTGAAAGATTGCGTCGAATTCATGAAAGGATGTCAAGAATGCCAGATGCACGCAGGGATACAACACATTCCTGCAAGCGAGCTGCATTCTATAGTAAAGCCTTGGCCCTTTAGGGGTTGGGCTTTGGATTTGATTGGAGAAATTCGACCAACATCATCAAAAAATCAGAAGTTTATTTTGGTGGGTGTTGATTATTTCACAAAATGGATCGAAGCCATACCTTTCGTAAATGTGGATCAAGAAGCTGTGATCGAATTTATTCAAAAACACATTATTTATAGGTTCGGGATCCCAGAGACTGTAACAACAGATCAAGGACCTGTTTTTACTGGTAAAAATATGCAAGCTTTTGCGATAGAAACGTGGTTCAAACTTCTCACATCGACACCTTACTATGCTCAAGCCAATGGACAAGTCGAAGCAGCAAATAAGGTTATAATTGGTTTGATAAAGAAACATGTGGGAAGAAAGCCAAATAATTGGCACAAAACTTTGGACCAAATTTTGTGGGCCTGTCGAACCTCTCCTAAGGAAGATACAAATGCTACGCCTTTTCGATTAACATACGGTCATGATGCAGTTCTACCGGTCGAGATATATTTACAGTCGACAAGAATCCAAAGGCATCATGAGATTCCACCAGATTCATATTGGAATTTGATGATAGATGAACTGGTGGATTTAGACAAAGAAAGGTTAAATGCGCTAGAATTATTAAAAAGGTATAAAGAAAGGGTGGAAAAATCCTACAATAAAAGAGTGAAAATCAAGATATTTTTATTGGTGATCTTGTTTGGAAAGTTATTCTTCCCATGGATCGAAAAGACAGGTTTATGGGGAAATAGCCCCCTAAATGGGAAGGGCCCTTTCAAATTATTAAAGTGTTTTCAAACTGCGCATATGAAGTTGAAGAATTAGATAAAGATAAGCAAGTGCTAAAAATAAAGGGGAAATATTTGAAAAAATATAAGCCTGCATTGCAAGAGGTAAAGATAGGAGTCGAATAATCATGGAAAGTAATAAAGGAAACAACCGACTTGGTGAATTAAAATTCTTTTCGCCAAACATATGGCTTAAAGTCATTACAAAATTAGGCCTCAAAGGGCCAAATGAAATTACAAGTGCTTCAAACAGGGAAAGACTTCTTCAGTTTCTCGAACTTGGACCTCTGAATCATAAGGCGACGGTCGCAGAGGGGTTTGCTAGTCGAAAGTTCTTTGATTTCTTTGCCAAGATTTTGAGCTCTTTCGATGTGATGCATCCCAACTTCAAGCTCTTTAGCAATCTCTTCTTGGTTGAATTTTTGCAGTTCTTCTTTGCGCTTTTTAGCCTGAGAAATTTTGCCTTGAAGGATTGTGATTTGATTCTCCCATTTATGAATGTTTTCATCGCAGCTTGTTGCCTCTTTCTTGTTCTATTCAGAAGTCTTCTCCAGTTCAGTCACCTTGATGGTAGAATTTGAGGCAGCATCCATTCAGCAAGTTGAGTACCCGACTTATTTTCAAGTTTTTTCGAGTAATCTCGAAGTCGGTTAAAATCTGCCACCACAAGGTCAATCAGTGTGGTCAGATCTACAATAACGCCAGTCACTTCAGGGGGAGCTTCCAGAACATTGATTTATTTTAAGATCTTTTTTAGGTTGAATTGGGCAGAGGAATCTTTCTCTAGGAGTTGAAACAAGTCTATGTTGAGGATTTTTTCTCGAATCTAGGTGAGCACTTCATCCATGGATTTTTTTACCAGAAAGAGTCCCTGAGGTGGTCGAACCGCTGGTGGTGGTGTCACAGAAATTATAGCGTGTACTAAGCATAACCTTCAGATACTCCAGTGGTTTCCACACCTTCAAGTTTTCAAGTTCTTCATGAGATAAACTGGTCGAAGTAGTGTTTGTTGAAGCAACTTTGGGACGATCATCAAGGTTTTCCTCGTCCTTTCTTCCTTCTTCACCAGCAGCAGCCTCTGGAGTTGTTTACCTTTCGCCATCTTTTTCTTCTTCCTCGTCGTAATCAGCTTCAACATCCCCCTCTTTCTCTTCATTATCATTGTTTGGGTTGATAGGGGAGTTGTCTTCAGGATTGTCTTCCATGGTGAGTTCTGCTTTGGGCATCACAGTGTCCCCGCCAACATCAACTAAAATATCTTCCTCAGGACCAGTTTTCTCTTCGATCACGTCAGGAGATGGGATTGTGGTGATGATCTTGGGAAGTTTCTTAGAAGCATTGGTGGGCTGATTCACTTCAGTAGCAGACCCTTTGGTCGAATCCTTTGGGGAAGGCTTGGAGAGGCTTGTTGGTTTGTAGGTTGGACTGCTGCTTGTTTTGGGAAGAACTTGGAAGAGAGGATTTCCATGAGTATCAACGATAACTTAAAAAAGTTAGTAAGTCAAATTTTATTGTGAGTGAAAGTAGCTATAAACGTCGAAATTCGAACAAATAGAACATACCTTTGGAATTTCAGTCTTAAGACTAGAGTTTTCACTTTCTGCTGGGGCTGGAGTGGTTTGTTTGACAGACTCTTTGTGAAGAGTAGGAGCACTCATTTCCAATACTCTGGAAGCGGAAGGTTTGGGTTGTTGGATTTTCGACGGCTTCTTCTTCTTTTTCAAAGGTTTAGCTCGGTCAGGCGAATTGTCACCATCGTCAGATTCAATAACGTGAATATTAGGTTCCACTTCTTTTCTTTTCTTTGGTGTCGAAGGAGGTTTCCGACTTCCCTGCAAAAAGGATTTCGCTAATATATTTTATATGGCAAAAATAAAAATATATATAACAATCAGGGAAAAGGAGAAACCATACCTTCGCCATGAGTTTCTCGGTTATGTCCTTTTGGTCTTCTTCGTCTTCTGCAGTTGACCTTTCGACGATAGCCGATTTCTTAGCAGGAATTTTTGTAGCTAAGAAAAAGAGAGGAAAAAAGGGAAAAGTTAAATATGAGCTAAGAAGAAGAAAACATATATAAATAAAAGGAAGTAGTGTTGAATATCTTCTCATTCCACACCTTCATATATAGGAGATTCCACGCGAACGTGTTCTATGCCAATATGAAGGTGGCCTTTGAAATTGTCCAAAGTATACTTAGTTGAAACCACTCGCTTAGCACGTTTTTGGTAGTCTTGGCGAAGATTTTTCATAAAATTCCTACAGACGAACCAGTATAGAAATGGAGGGTTAAAAGCCACACCAAATTCAGCAGACGGTAGAGGAGGGAACTTTGGTGGATAGAAATTAAAAGCTAACTTATAACGTTGATCTGGTCGAACGTATGAAGGTAGTTTTAACTCATCCAGTTTCCTTGTAAAATTTTCTTTCAAAGTAACGGCTGCTTCGCTAATGGTTCGACTAAGTTCGTTGGGTCTATAGGCATTTTCAAAGTACTTCTGGAATGCTTGAATTTCTTTGATGTGTCTTGAAGTACCTTTCTTTGATTTGTCCTGTACAAGGGCGAAAGTTTTGGTCAGTTGAAGAGTAAAAGAAGACCGTCGAAGAATAGTGAATTATAGTAATCCCTACACCAGTCATCAAACTCTTTAGTACAGAGGAAGCTGGGTTTGAAAGCCACCGGTTGGATTTCGACCATGTATGAGTATTTCGCCAACAATTTTGTACACTCAGCTTCATTGTGGAGCATGTTGTAGTGTATCAGCGAACCTTTCTTTGAAAAAAGAGGTTTGGGTTTTATTTGAATTAATCCAAACTGTCGAGAGACCAGATTGGGTTGGTAGTTGACAAGTGAGATTTTTAGTTTTGATGGGTTGATCCTGGAGGCTAGAAGCCTGGGGGTTAGAAAGGATTCCTAGACATTGAGAGATTCCGCCTCTTGTTCTTTCGACTCAGGGGGAAACTTCCTAGTGAACCATTCTGGTCCAACTTTTCTGCTTGCAAAAGGGGCCATATTAGGTGTGAAGTTATGACGTTTGGCAAACATCATAACATAACCAGTGAATGTTTACTAGAGGCTCAGACCTTCATCATTGGGCGTCATTAGTGCCAACCTAGTTCCTTCGACCCTTCTATCTTTTAGATCAGCTTCGTCTACAGGGTTTTTATTAGAAAGAGAAGCTTTGAAGGTGGCATTTAGCCACAGCTTCGTCCTGACAATAGAAGACTTCCCTTAGTCTTAATGTTCTTCAGTAAAGTGACTCCTTCGCCAAGGGATTCATACAAGTTGGATAGCATGATTTCGCTAAGGTATAGTTTGTGTCCAGCATGGAGTTGATTCGCCATAGTGATTATCGTTTCGCAACCTGGAGCAGAAGACGCACCTCGACAGCAAGAGAGATAGGAAGGCCACGTGTTCTTGGTCAGAAACTTCAGTAGTTTCCTTGTCATGATAGTACGCGACGTAGCAGGTAAAGGCAGCTTTACTAATGTCGAAACTTATGGAATCGTCAGCTAGGAGGTTGGAATCATAATCCACCCCTAGAGGACTAAGACCAGTTATGACAGCTATGTCGAAGAGGGTGGGGGTGATCATTCCATAAGGAAGGTGAAAGTTGTTGTAGGTATTATCCCAAAAGTAAAGGGAAGCTAAAAGCATGGATGGAAAATATCCAGGACCTACTTTCGACAGCTGGATAAGGTCGAAAATGCCCATGGTTTTCCAATCCTTAGATTTGGCTGCTTCTATTTTTGCTAACCAAGATAAGTAGTCGGATGAGTCTTTCGATAGGGGGCAAGACCTAAAAATCCTAAAGTTGTTCATATACTCTAGATTTATGACATCCCTAGAGGCTACAGTTGAAGGTGACCGTTGACCATCTACCTTAGATTTTTCATCTATGGCTATTTCTTGTTCAGTCCTAGGCCTAACTCCATTAGCTATTGGTTTATAACGATGATAAGCTGGGAAAAATTCTTTTACTTTTAAAGGATCTAACTTTAAATCAGGCAAAGGTCCTAGAATTGCATGGGATTTACCAGAAATAAGGATGGGGGTTAATACCTGTGATTGATAAATACGTCTTTTTTCTTCTTCATTGGGAGGTTTTGGTATGTATTGTTGATTCCCCACGACGCTTGGACCAAGGATTCTGTGAACAGGTGGCAAACTTTTGGATTTCTGGGAGTCTTTGTTCTTGGTGTTGGTTCCTTGAGGAGCTGTGGAAGAAGGCATGGTTGCTCGTAGAAAATTCAGAGAGGAAATAAAGAAGATGAAGTTGTATGAAGTAAATGGTTTTTCAGAAAAGAGAATGGAAAAAGTGAATTGAGCAGAAATTTCACTTATTTATAAGTGGAAAAGGGGATTGAAGCGATTACTATTTAAAGGGGTTACCATTTAATGAGAAGAGATCATGGGACACGTGTTAGCCATGAATGGACTGATTGGACGGTGGCAGTTATTTCGACCTATGATCTCCTAGGGACTAGGATCGTGATGATTGAAAAAGTTTCAGAACGTGGGCTGAGAAGACGTTTTAGAAAAAGTGTAATGATGATTCTGACGTCACAAAATGTCAAGTCATATGAACAGTCATTTTGTTGAATCGGTCAAGGTGTCAGATTATGTTGACAAAAAATGCTTTTTCTCCTTTGTCGAAATATACATTTTTTGGGGGGCAATTTGTAGGCTC